>LPNX010836042.1:953665-1002589 GCA_001517045.1 Pseudotsuga menziesii
TTCACCCATTTTACTGTCTGAAGCTCTTCCTACAGAATTGGATGGAGTAATTTCTTTTTTAGCTTTTTTATCTAAAATTTGATACTATGTTTCCTCTTTGAGTTTGTTTGAAGCCAATATATTAGACTCCACTTCCAATGCTGCATCTTGCATATTTATAAGTGACATAGACTTTTTTTCTCTCAACGACAAAGAAAACCCAAGATCAAAAGAGTTTGCATAAGTTAACTTTGATGATGTCTCAGAGGGTTTTATTTCAGCTGGTATTCTACTGTACATTTTATTGAACCTTTTAGAAAAATCTCCCACAGCTTCCAATGATCTAAACTCTGTAATGTAGTATAAATAATCCTTAGTATCGAAACTTTGAACAAAAAGTCTCGTCGAAACATCTTCATTTTCAAAATTCCGATTATCTACATAACTCAAATATGTATTCCAGTGCTCTTCTCTTGTAACATCTCCTTGAACATCAAATCTCGGAAGATATTTTTGGTAATCTTTTCTTGGGAGAGCATTGAGAGGCTGGGGAAAAGCATATCTTGCTGCTACCATAGCAGCCATCCTATTTTGAGGCTGAGCCATTCTAGGGCTGGAAATAATCGAACTTGAATTAGATTGGTTGGTGCTTGAATGTTATGATGAAGGAGGAAAATTACTAGGATTTGGATGATTCACTGGGATAGTCTTTACAAAAGGTATATGGGTTGAAAGTAAAGAAGAATCCCCTATCTGCAATTCTTCAAGTTTAACCTCCTCAGATTACAAAGGATTTGTGAATACTTGGAAATTGTCTACTTGAGAAGGGGTAAATAGCAAATCTAATTCTTCTTTTCCTTTCTCAGAATGTGGATCAAAATAAGGAACAGGGAAAAATGAATATTCAGGAATATCCAAGGATGAACGATGTTTAAATTTTTCTAATGAGGTAGAACTTAACCTTCGCCTAGCTTCTTTTAATATCTGTTCAGGATCTGTGACTCCTGGATTTAAAGGTGATGAGGGATTTCCTCGATTTCCTATCCTTTTTGAAGCCACTGTAACTTTCTGTAGGTGACTGATGTAGCCTATAACATCTCTCACTGATCTTGTTCACCCTCCAAAATCAGATACATAAAGATGTAGAATACCACGGAAGATGTGCTTTAGTTTCTCCGTCCTCGGCAAAAGTGCCAGAAGATGTTATCCCTAAAGTTGAACCTAGACTACTAGGGTTCAATCTCAGAGAAATATTTAAAGATAATTCGATATAATGAAATCAAATCAAAACAGAGTTGGTATGTAATCAAAAGGTACTAGGAAATCAAATAACCATCATAGAACTGCATGACATAAAGTAAGATACAATATTTAACAACAGAAGGGAGTACGAGCATGAATTTATGAAATGAACTTGGTTTTGTCACTAAGTATTAAATGGTAACTGCACTTTATCATAATAATCTTTCAATGTATTTTAAGATGACCATACACAGGATAAATTCATAATAAAAATACAATTCATAAAGGAAAACAAAATAAGCTAATGATCATAATCATATCAAAGTAAGTTCTGTATTAAAGATGCAAGAAGTGTTTATGTCTTACAGTTCATATTCAAAACTATATTCCCATCTCTAATCCCACCCCCTCCCACATGTAACTGTTGGCTCTTATATACAAAAAACTTCTAATTTTTTGAAATAATCATCAGATCCTATTTTCATGGATCGAACTCTTCAAAAATAGAAAAGTCTCGGATCTTTAAAATCAAACTTAATATAGGTGTAATAAAAACATAATAACAATAGACATCTGTCAAACTCTAATTACTTTCAAAACTAACTATCATCCTAAGTCTTTGTCATCTAAAGACTCTCAGAAGCTTCTACTAAAACAATCAGATCACTTAAAACCTGGGATTTCTTCTGCATCCTAGCATATTCAGCATCCTTATTCTCCATTTGATTATGCGCTTCTTTGCTCTGGCTCTTCATGTGCTCATATTGCTTCTGGATAGCTCTCTTCTCCTTCAAAATATATTTGGATATTGAAAGCAGCTTTTGGTAATCGGTTTCTTTTTCCTCCAAGTCTTCCTGTAACTTTTTATTTGCAGTCATCATTTTTTCATTGATATTTTACAAAAACTTGGTCTATTCCTTATATGTTTGTAGAGAATTTTTAATCCGATTTAACTCTAGAACTATCTCAACCACCTTTTCATTCATAAGAACTTCATATTCCTGTAGAGATTTCGAGACTAAATAGTTTTCAAAATATACCTGTTTACTTGTACAAAAAATTTCAGGTATACATCCTGAAATACCCTGAAGATCAATGGATTTTTCATTTTCTAAATAGTACTGCTCCTTGGATGCATGTATAGTTTCCTCATGGAAGGAATCATTTACAATCACAAGCTCTCCACAATCTTCATTTCTACCCCTAGGATTATGTATTAATTCCATTTCTGCCTCCATCCTGCTCCTTAGCCTAGTCCTGGGCTTTAAACTAATGCCTTCTGGATTTAAAACCTAAATTCATTCTTCTTTATTTGAATTTATATTTTTTATAACCATGCTTAATGTATCAGGTTTTTTATGATATTCTTTTAACTATTTACTTGATGTTTCATTTGTAGCTGAAGTTTTTGGAAACAAGTTATTCATTTGCTTTGGCTCTTCTATGAAACCCTTTCCTTCTTCTGCAATATGTTCAGTCTGTTCTTCATGTTTTTCCATTTGCTGATTCAAATCCTCTGCTGCCTTTTTTCCTTTTTCTTTGACCTTTTCTTCAAACCCTAATTTAGACAAAAAACTCTCCTAACTCCGTCCTTATTTACTCAATTGTGAAATCAGTAGCAACTTGATCAAACCCTGGTGATATATAGAACGAGCAGTGTGTTCTGGATGGCTTTGAACCCATGTGACCATTTTTTGCAGGCTTTTTAACAGATAAAATGGAAGATTAAGTTTTAAACTCCCATTAAGATGCATTAACAATCTTAAATTACACTTGAGGATTCTATCATAGTGACCTTCATAGGTGATGTAATTTTGAACCATTTCCAATGGAATTTTCCAATTGGGTTTGATTTTACTTACATGAATACCATTTTTCCAGTCCAGTTTCTCAAACCCTGGCAACAAGAACTCGCCATAATTGCCCTGAAAATATTGCTGCTTGAACCACTTCTCTCCTTGTGCTGGAACCCCTATTGCTTCTACAATAGATTCTTCATCCACCGTAACCCTCAAATTCTTGAACTGAACCACTCCATCTTTGTAATTTTTAATGAAAGCCCGAGTCACCTATATATTATAACCCTACAATTTCTCATAGAAGGGAAACCAACCCGTGTTTCTCATTAACGGAGCTGATCTCGGAAATTGCATTATCCATTTTGTATTATCTGGTTCCAGTCTACAAATCAAACCTCTTGGTCTTCTTTTCACCATAATATCTGCATCTTCCTCCATTTCTACCTTTTCTCATAATACAAACCATGCAGACCTAGTGTAATTCGATAAAGCAGCATTAAACAGGTTTAATGTAATATTAATCATGTCACTGTCAATGTTGGAAACACTAGTACCATATGTCCATCATTTTAAATAATGTCAAAATCCTTGAACTCATACAAAACACTTGTGAAAGCACAAAGCGTGCCACGATCAACAAGTTCATACATTATTAAAACATGCCTTCAAAGAATAATGATAATGCATTAAATCATAGTACCATCCTTGCCATGTGTACAATCTTCGCCATGTGTTCAATCTATCCATATACTTTCATTTCATTATTAAGCTTTAAATTAATATCATGAATCAAACCAACTGGCAGCGCTGCAATGTTTTCCTTTTAATATATGTTGCCAGTTTATATAATAAATTTTATACTTTAATTCTCATAAAATACCTTGCTCTGATACAAACCCATAGCTTTAAAAGATAAATGATTTGAGCTTACAAAAAGAAATCATAATAAAAATCATGAAACATAAGGGTACAGGAAAAAGAATAAGGTAAAACTAGGTTTATGAACTCAAATAAGAATCCTAAACCAAAAAAATATATAAAACCCTAGGATAGACATGAAAAATAACCATAGAGATAACAGGAACTATGACATTTCCCAAAGTATTTTCATGATTCTCCGCCTTCCGCTTTCTTCCTTCTACTTCCTTCCTTCCATATTCCACTAATAGACTCCCTTTTTGCACCGTTGATCTTCTCAAAATTGGCTTCCACATTTCTCATGACTGATCTAGACTGTCCACGTACCTGATTCCAGGCCCATTTGTATTTAGTCTTTAGATGGACTGATACATGATTTAATCGGTTCTAATTTAGTAGAACAACTAAATCTTAACCAAACCGGCCAATGTCTCGGGCAATGCACAATGAAGAGCGGACTCCAATTCTTCTCTAACTGGATTACATAAGAATTTTGCGTCCAAGATCTGCTATTAACTCACCTTCTATTTAATCAGTGAAATGAATGAGGACCATCAGATCTAGATCAACAATGGACTCCAAATATCATAAAGTGGATTTTAGATAAATTTCACACACATCAGAATTTTATTTGTCTGCACTAGTTCTACTAGTGAAATCACTGACAACCGTTGATATGCTTCCACGATCAACCTCATCCATTGATCTCGATCTCCTTCATGGAGATTAGTTTCTGATTTTGCATCCCAACTCCCTTGTTATCCTCCTCGCTATTTTGTTTGTGAAATTCATTCTGGTCGTAGATCTTTGAAACCTTCAGATATCCTCCACACGATCTTAAAGCACATGGAAGAGGTATATCTGTGTATCTTATTCAAAACTCCACTTTGTGAAATCAAGTTCTAGCCATAGATCTTTCTGATAAATGGATCTTTAATTCCGAATGTTATCTTCCACTGCTTTCTTTGCAAACCTTTCTCTTGTCATCGACCCTATTACTGATTTTCCCTTGTTATCAACCCTATTACTAATTTTCCTTTGTCATTGTTGAATTCCTTTGACATTAATGATAACCCGTGTAATGGATCCTTTGTCTTTTAATGATTTCATCCTCTTACATGTATATTTGTTATTGCTTTCTCATATGTGAACTCCTTTGACATCAATGACAACTATATTCTCAACAATATCCCCCTTTGGCATTGATGGCAACATCTAAACATTCTCCCCTTTTGACAACAATGAAAAAGGATAACCTGTTATGCTATTGAATATTTCCTATCTTTCTTCTTTTTGACAACTCCCCCTGTCATCATATCTCCCCCTGAGATTGTGCTTCCTCCTCTACAATTTTTGTAAGCGAATTACTCCCATATTCTGTCTAATATGTTCAAAGTATTCCTTAGGTAGTGTCTTGGTGAAAATGTTAGAAACCTATTCTTTTGTGTCAACATACTCCGGCTTGACAATCTTCTGGGACACATGTTCTCTTAGGAAATGATATTTTATTGGTATATGTTTTTTCCAAGAGTGCATGACAGGGTTTTTTGACATATTTATGGCACTGGTATTATCACAATTTATTATTATTGGGTGCTCATACTTCACAAGTAAGTATTCTAGTGTCTGCTTCATCCAAATGACCTGCGTGCAACATGACGCAACAACAATATAATTGGCCTCTGTTGTGGAGAGTGAAATGGAAACTTGTTTTTTTACTTAACCATGAAACCAAACAATTTATTAAGAAGAATGCTACTCCACTGGTACTCTTTCGATCATCCACACTTACTGCCCAATCTAAATCAGTAAATGCTTTTAAGATAAAGTATTTCTTTTTGGGTACCATAACCCATACTCCATAGTACCTTTCAAATATTTGAAAATCCTTTTTACTGCAGTTACATTCCTTTCATTGGGACTTGATTGGAACCTGGAAACCAAACCTACAGTGTAACGCCCCGATTTTGACCCCGTTGCATTAATGTATATGATGTAAATATTATATCGAATCATGACAAGGAGCTCAAGGCCAAGGCCCTGTCATTGATTGATGTTTGGTATATAGGCGATCATAATTGATGCCTATGGTTTATGTGCTAAGTCAAGCACGCTTGTAAACATCATGTAAATATGCAATATAATGAAAACCCACGGCTAGCTATGTCAATGCAACGAATAATGATATGGGGGCATGATTTTCCTAAGGATAAGGGGGTGGGAATGTTAACCTTGAACCTGTTTGGGGAAAATCCATTGGTCATGGGGAGAACCCATCAAAACTATCAACTACCCTCTTTCTTGTCTTTTCTCCCTAACCATTTATTCTGCCAAAAAGTGGTTAAGGTAGTTATCGCTTGAAAGGGTAAGAGTATGGATGATTTCTAATGGGGCAGAGCACCCAGTTCTGGAGTGTCGTGTTTTTCTTGCAAGGACAAGAAAACACCAAAACCGTATGTCAGTCTAACCCATGCATTCATGCTGATTTTTCCTACTCTCACGCTTTGAGAGCTGTGGGACGTTTGAGCTCATTATCATTTTTCATTCATTCATCACCTACACTCTCTGGTCATCATGTGGAAGCGGCAGAACAATAGATCCTTTCTTCTATGTATGTATCCTTCGTGTTCTATGAGTATGTTTTTCCTAGACATTGTGGTATTTTTTGTGTTGCAACATTATTCTAAACTACAGAGTGTATGAGACCCTATTACTCGTGTTCAGAGTAAACCTGTGTTGTAGAGTCTCCCTGTGGTTTTTGTGTTGTGTACCCTGGTTCAGGTCTGAGCTATGTATAAGACTTAGGAATGGGAAAGATGTAGAATGTGCTTGATAAACCTAGTGTGGAACCTCACAATAGGATAAGAGTGGCTGGTAAACCTGCTATGCACATCCTGAAGAGCACTAGAAGGGAAGGTGTAGCCTGAGGGATTGTGGAGTAGAGAAGGGGACACTTCCTTGTGTTGGGTGTGTAGGCAGTAGGGAAGCCAGGCCAGATAGGTCTTGTGAAGGTGTTCTCAGCTTTGTAGATGAGCTCACTAGCTTAGCAGTTCTTCTTGCACATTGCCTTAGAGGCTTGATAAACCCAACTGGTATCCTGATAAACCCATCTGTTGGATTGGATGTGTCTTGTTGTGCTTGACCTAGTAAGTAACCTTTGGTTGGACAGTCTGATAAACCCAACTGCTAATGCTGGCTTGGCTAGGTATCCTGATAAACCCAGCAGTGAGATGGATTGACTATGAATAGTATGATAAACCCATCTATTGGCTTGACTAGTCCTTAAAGGTGAATGTTGGCTTGACTATGAACAGTCTGTGAGATGGCTTGGCAGAGTGGCCTGTGAAACCCATCTGTTGGGATTTTTTCCCATACAGCTTGATAAACCCAATTGTGTTGGCTTGGATGAGTGTTATTGCACCCTGGCTATGTGTGAGTTTGTTAGTGTTCCCTTATTCCCTGAGGAAATCATTCCCAGCTCGGAGGTGGCGGTGTCACTGAGAGACTAAGGAGCACACTAGCCTATGGTTGGGAGGAACATTGCAGCGACATAGCTGGTTGCGAGGCAAGTTTTGTTCAAAGATAAGTGCTCTTGCCTATGTTATTATGTTATTCTTTGCAATTATAATTCTTGCATCGTATTTGCTTGATGGAATGTGATGAACATGTTGCTATGTTGGGTTATGCATCGTGACCTGAATAACTACAATTATAGGCATCTATGTATGTTTTCCTTCAATGCATTTTACTAAGTTGCAGGGTAGATTGGCCAGTTTGGTAATGGCCTGGATGATTAGATCGATCCAAGAATTTAGCTGAAAAGTTGAGTTTTCTGCTAGAAATCCTCATTTGCGTAGTTTTCGGGATTAAGGATTTTGCGCGATGTGGAACGTCGTTTCATAGATTTTGGTTCCCGTGGATTTCCTTCCACAACTTGCAGGATGCAGAATGCATAACATCGTTTCACATGTTTTGGGTTCCGCAATTTTCTTTCTGCAACTTGTGAGATGCGAGATGCGGGATCGCGGTGTTGTGATTTCCATATTTCCAATCCCGCAAGTTAAGTTTCCATGTCGTCGATCTTTGTGGGATGATTCTCTGTCGTTGATATATTTCCTATGTGGGATGCAGGATGCAGGATGTGGAAAGTGATATCAATAGTTTGTGTAACTTCCAACCCTGCATCTTGGGATTTCTGCATCGTTGATTTAGATCTAGTCTACAGGATCATTTACAATCGTTGATTTTGTCACGTTTTCTCTCTGTCGTCCTATCTCCTCTAAGATCTTTCCTTGCAGATTGTTGAATTGATCTATGGAAGACGAGAGGGAGCATGACAATGTTGGAATTTTCGAGATGTGGTTCACAACCATGCCCTGTGTTTCGATGAATAATGAAGGTTCTTGATGAAAATTTTAATTCCGCAAAATGATGGGGTATGGGTACATGATAGCAAGGTATCAGAGCTGTCGGTTGTAGCATTGGGCCTAGATGGGTTGAGTACCAGTCAAGGATACCTCTAATGTCAACTTGTAGTACACTACAGTGTGGTATCCAGGTTGTTGGTTACAGCATTGGGCCTAGATAGGCCAGGTGATAGTAATAAATGGTTTTGATTTTGAATTATTGTGTGTCTAACAAATGGTGTTGATAACACATTTGCAGAGTCATAGTATATTTTGGAAAAGTAAGTGGTGGTTCAGCCATGAGAACCCATGACGAATATGATACTCGGGACTCCTACGAGCGTGCGTGAGATGCCATGGGGGGGAATGTTCGAGTTGGGAATGATGGCATAGAATCTAATGGAAGGATATTCCAAGAGACACTGGTAGATATTGCAACTACTATGAGGAGCCTGATTAAAGCTCAGGAAGAGGAGCATCAGTTGAATGTTGCCATGTTGCATATTTTGATAGACTTGCAAAGAAAGATGAACTCCGGATAGGGTATAGTGAAACCCAAAGGTAGTAATAAGAGTAGTACCAGAAGAAGAAGAAGGACTTCTAGTAGATAATCTGAGTTAGAAGAATCAAGTGGAGATTCAAGCTCTTCTTCTCATAAGGGAAAGAGGAAGAGGCTCCATAGAGATCGCTGTCAGGATGAATTCAAGAAGGATAAACCTCCTACATTTGATGACGAGGTGAAGACTAGACAAGAAGCTGAAGCTTGTCTTCTTGGAATAAAGAAGTACTTCCAAGTTCAGGATTATTCGAGGAACATGAAGGCAAGGGTTGCCATATTCAATTTGAATGGAAGGGAATCCATTTGGTGGGAGCACTTCAAGAAAGTTTGGAATATCAATGAAAGGAAACTTAAATGGAAACGGTTCTAGAAGTATTTCAAGGAGAAATATCTCTCTAACGGATACTATGATGAAAATATCAAAGAATTCCATGAGCTGAGATTAGGACAACATACCATGGAAGAATATGTGAATAGGTTCCTAGAACCGCTGAGGTATGTCAGGTACATTAGAGATGAAAAAGTGAAGATCCATCATTTTTTGAGTGGGTTGCCTCAGTCCTACAAAGATAGAATCAATTTTTATGAACCTAGAACCCTTGAAGAAGCAATTAGGAAGGCTAAGTATTGCTATCAGAAAAGCAAAGGAAAACCTGATAACCATAAGACATGGAAAGACAAGAAGAATGAGAAGTCGGACCATAGGAAGAAAGGTTTCAAACCTTCTAGTTTTAGGAATCAGCAGAAGCAGTTGTCCCAAGCTGAAAAGTATCCAACTAGAGTGGTGGGAGAAAGACCAAGAGATCCACAGCAGCTAAGAGAACCACTCCAATGTTAGAGATGTGGAGGACCCCACATGCGTAGGAATTTTCCACTTGAGAGTGAGAGTGCAAGGACAGCTTACAACCTTCAAGAGGTAGAAACATTGGGTCAAGTGGCAAGGGTCATCCCTAGGATTTATGCAGCACTGGAAGACCGCCAAGAAGATCACCAGTCAACGGTGGATGAAGTTGCAGGTAAGATTGATGCGCAATCTATTTCTATTTTGATTGACCCTGGTTCTACTCACAGTTACATTACTCCTACAGTAGTGGATATTTGTGCTTTTAAGAAAGTAAGGCATAGAAAATATTGGTTAGTTCAGCTAGATATTAGAACTAAGAGAAAGGTTAGTGAAGTGGTGGAGAAATTTCCATTGAGTATGAATGGATTGGTCACTTGTGTAGATATGAAAGTTCTACCACTTGGTTCCTATGGTGTTCTCATTGCAATGGATTGGTTAGAAGCTCACAAAGTAAATCTTGACTGCTATAACAAGGATTTTGATTGCCTAGATGATCAAGAAGGCAACTCAAGTATTGTGAAGGGAATTCCAAAGGTGATTTCTATGAGGTAGGTTTTCGCAATGCAGTTGAAGAGGTTCTGTAGGAAAGGTTTCCAATTATATGTAGTTCATATTTTGGAGGCACCAGAGAGTGAAACTCCTAGGTTGGAGACCTTTCAGGTGTTGTAGGAATTCAGGGATGTATTTCCTGATGAGATTATAGGGCTTCCTCCAAAAAGGGACATTGATTTCACCATTGAACTTGTGCTAGGAGAAGGACCAATTTCCAAGACACCCTACAGAATGAGCACGCCATAAATGTTAGAGTTGAAGATGCAGGTGCAAGAGTTGTTGGAAAAGAAGTATATCAGGCCGAGTGTGTCTCCGTGGGGAGCACCAGTTCTATTTGTAAAGAAGAAAGATGGTACACTCAGGTTGTGTATTGATTATAGATAGTTGAACAAAGTTACAGTGGAGAATAAGTACCCTTTACCTAGGATTGATGACCTCTTTGATCAAATGAGAGGAGCAAAGGTATTTTCCAAGATTGAATTGAGGTCAGGGTACCATCAGGTGAGAATCAAGGATGAAGACATTCATAAGATAGCCTTCAGAACAAGGTATGGACATTATGATTTTGTAGTGGTACCATTTGGTCTCACAAATGCACCAGCTATGTGCCTTATGAATAGTGTCTTCAACGGGTATTTGGACAAGTTTGTTCTTGTTTTCCTTGATGACATTCTTGTTTATTCTAAGAATGAGGAAGAACATGAAGAGCATTTGAGATTGACATTACAATTGCTCGGGGAGCATCAGCTGTATGTAAAGCTGAGCAAGTGTGATTTCTATAGAGATAGAATTCAGTACTTGGGTCACATTATATCAGAAGAAGGTATATCAGTGGATCATGAAAAGAAGGAAGCCATTATGAATTGGCCTACTCCAAGAAATGTGACAGATGTAAGATCTTTTATGGGACTTGTAGGATACTAGAGGAGATTCATTGAAGGATTCTCCAAGGTTGCACATGCCATTACTTCTTTGCAAAAGAAGGGAATAAAATTTGAATGGATAGTGAGGTGTGAAGAAAGCTTCCAAAAGTTGAAGAATCTTCTCACCAGTGCGCCGGTTTCGAAAGTTGCAAACCCGGAGAAAGATTTTGTGGTGTGTATAGATACATGTGGTCAAGGGCTTGGAGGAGTCCTCATGAAAGACAACCACGTCATATGTTATGAGTCAAGAAAATTGAAGGATCATGAGAAGAACTATGCCACTCATTATCTAGAGCTTGCAGCCATAGTACATTCTCTCAAAATGTGGAGGCATTACTTGATGGGTAGAAGGTTTGAGTTAAGGACAGACCATTGCGGTCTGAGATATTTGTTTGATCAGCCTACTCTAAATGCTAGGCAAGCTAGATGGCTGGAGTTTTTATGTGAGTTTGATTTTGAAATCAAGCACATAAAAGGAAAAGAGAATAAGGTAGTTGATGCACTCATCAAGAAGATGCAATAAATGCATGTAGCATCTCTTAGCACTTGCCAATTATATTTGAGGCAGCAGATTGTTAATCATACTACTAGAGATGAAATGTATGTGCAAGTAGAAGACAAATTGCAGCATCAAAGTCTTGAGAAGAGGTATGAGGGGTATAAATTGGAAGAAGATGGACTTCTTACTTATAAAGGCAGGATTTATATTCCAAATATGGTAGATATGAGGAGAGTTGTTATGGATGAGATCCATCAAGATTTGTATTCTGGTCACCCAGGATATTAGAAGACAATTTCTACAGCCAGAAAGCAGTATTTTTGGCCAGGTATGAAAAAGGACATGGATGAGTGTATTTCAAGGTGCATGAAATTTCAGCATGTAAAGGTTGAGCATCAACACCATGCAGGTTTGTTGCAGCCTTTGCCAGTTCCAAAATGGAAATGGGAAGTTATTTCCATGGATTTTATTACAGGATTTCCAATGACTTGGAGACAACATGATTCTATCATGGCTGTGGTGGATAAGTTGACGAAGGAAGCACATTTTATACCAGTTAATTCTACGCATAAGATGGACGACATTGGAAAAATATTCATGAAGGAGATTTTCAAATTGCATGGATTGCCTAAAGAAATAGTCTCTGATAGAGATGTCAAGTTCACTTCCAATTTTTGGAAGGTGTTGTTTGTGGATTTGGGTACAAAGTTGAACTTCAACATTGCTTACCATCCTCAGACTGATGGGTAGACAAAGAGGGTAAATCAAGTGTTGAAAGACATGCTTCGCATGTATGTGATGGACAAACCTACCAAGTGGGAAGATTATTTACACTTGGTAGAGTTTGCTTATAATAATGGACAGCAAGCATCCTTGGGGATGAGTCCATATGAAGCTTTGTATGGTAGAAGGTGTAGGACACCAGTGACTTGGGATAATCCAGTGAACAAGATTGTGCTTGGTCCAGAATTGCTCAAGGAAATGGAGCAAGAGGTTGTAAAGATCGGGCAGAATCTAAAAGCATTCCAGGACAGACAGAAAAGATATGTTGATAAGCATAGGGTGAATAGAGAGTTTAGCATTGGGGATCATGTTTACCTTAGAGTGAGGTCAAAGAAGAGTTCCTTGAAGCTGGGAAGTTGTGCCAAGCTGTCACCCAGATATTATGGGTCGTTTGAAGTGCTTAAAAGAATAGGGCCAGTTGCATATAGACTTGCATTTCCTTCTAGCACTAGAGCTCATAATTTTTTTCATGTTTCTTTTCTTAAGAAATATATACATGACCCTAACCATGTGATAAATTGGGATGTGATTCAGGTGGAGCCCGAGGGAGAGTTTCGAATCGATCCAATGTGCATTTTCGACAGGAAGGTCACCATGCTCTGAAACCGAGCCATAGGATAGGTGAAGGTGCAATGGGAGCACTATGGTCCTGAAGAGGCTACATGGGAGCTGGAGGATTCCATGCAATTGGCACATCCATTTTTGTTCAAGTCTATGGAACACTGAGGTGCTGCCAGTGTAGCATTTTGTTCAAATTTTGTAAGCACTGAGGACAGTGATATTGAAGGGGGAGGGGAATGTAACACCCCGATTTTTACCCTGTTTCATTAATGTATATGATGTAAATATTATATCAAATCATGACAAGGAGCTCCAGGCCAAGGCCCTGTCATTGATTGATGTTTGGTATATAGGTGATCATGGTTTATGCCTATGGTTTATGTGAAAAGTCAAGCATGCTTGTAAACATCATGTAAATATGCAATATAATGAAAACCCACAACCAGCTATGTCAATGCAACGAAGAATGAGATGGGGGCATGATTTTCCTAAGGATAATGGGGTGGGAATGTTAACCTTAAACCTATTTTGGGAAAATCCATGTGTCATGGGGAGAACCCATCAGAACTGCCAACTACCCTCTTTCTTGTCTTTTCTCCCTAACCATTTATTCTGCCAGAAAGTGGTTGAGGTAGTTATTACTTGGAAGGGTAAGAGTATGGGAAATTTCGAATGGGGAAAAGCACCTAGTTCTGGAGTGTCATGTTTTGCTTGCAGGGACAAGAAAACACCAGAATCATATGTCAATCTGACCCATGCATTCATGCCGAGTTTTCCTACTCTCACGCTTTGAGAGCTACGGGACGTTTGGGCTCATTATCATTTTTCATTCATTCATCGCCTACACTCCCCGATCGTCATGTGGAAGTGGCATAACAGCAGAGCCTTTCTTCTATGTATGTATCCTTCGCATTCTGCGAGTATTTTTTTCCTGGACATTGTGGTATTTGTTGTGTTGCAGTGTTATTCTAAACTACAGAGCGTATGGGACCCTGTTACTCGTGTTCAGAGTAAACCTGTGTTGTAGAGTCTCCCTGTGGTTGTTGTGTTGTGCACCCTGGTTTAGATCTGAGCTATGTATAAGACTTAGGATTGGGAGAGATGTAGAATGTGCTTGATAAACCTAGTGTGGAACCTCAGAATAAGATCAGAGTGGTTGGTAAACCTTCTATGCACATCCTGAAGAGCACTAGAAGGGAAGGTGTATCCTGAGGGACTATGGAGAAGAGAAGGGGACACTTCCTTGTGTTGTGTGTGTAGGCAGCAGAGAAGCCAGGCTAGATAGGTCTTGTGAAGGTGTTCTCAGCTCTGTAGATGAGCTCACTAGCTTAGCAGTTCTTCCTTCCCATTTCCTTAGAGGCCTGATAAACCCAACTGGAAAGATGGCTTGGCTGATAGCCTGATAAACCCATCTGTTGGCTTGGTTGTGTCTTGTTGTGCTTGACCTGGTAAGAAACCTTTGGCTGGACAATATAATAAACCCAAGTGTTAATGCTAGCTTGGCCAGGTAGCCTGATAAACCCAGCAGTGAGATGGCTTGACTGTGAACAATTTGATAAACCCATCTGTTGGCTTGATTGGTCCTTAAAGGTGATTGTTGGCTTGACTATGAACAGTCTGTGAAACCCAACTGTGAGATGGCTTGGCAGAGTGGCCTATGAAACCCATCTGGTGGGATTTTTTCCCATATAGCCTGATAAACCCAACTGTGTTGGCTTGGTTGAGTTTTATTGCACCCTGGCTATGTGTGAGTCTGCTAGTGTTCCCTTATTCCTTGAGGAAATCATGCCCAGCTCGGGGGTGGCAGTGTTGTTGAGAGACTAAGGAGCACACTAACCTATGGTTTGGAGGAACATTGCAGTGACATAGCTAGTTGTGGGGCAAGTTCTATTCAAAGATAAGTGCTCTTGCCTATGTTATTATGTTATTCTCTACAATTATAATTCTTGCATTGTATTTGCTTGATGGAATGTGATGAACATGTTGGTATGTTGAGTTATGCATTGTTCCCTGAATAACTGCAATTATAGGCATCTATGTATGTTTTCATTCAATGCATTTTATTAAGCTGCAAGGTAGATTGGCCAGTTTGGTAATGGCCTGGATGATCAGATCGATCCAAGAATTCAGCTGAAAAGTTGAGTTTTCTGCTAGAAATCCTCATTTGCATAGTTTGCGGGATTAAGGATTTTCTGGGATGCAGCATGTGGAACGTCATTTCATAGATTTTGGTTTCTGCAGATTTTCCTTCTGCAACTTGCGGGATGCGGAATGCAGAACATCGTTTCGTAGATTTTGGGTTCCGTAGATTTTCTTTCCGCAACTTGCAGGATGCAAGATCGCGGTGTTGCAATTTTTGTATTCCCAATCCCATAAGTTAAGTTTTCATGCCTTTGATATTCGCGAGATGATTCTCTATAGTTGATCTGTTTCCTATGCGGGATGCAGGATGCGGGCTGCGGGAAGTGAGATCGAGATTTTATGTGACTTCCGACCCCGCATCTCAGGCTTTCCACACTGTTGATTTAGATCTAGTCTACGAGATCATTTACGATCATTGATTTCGTCTCGTTTTCTCTCCGTCTTCTGATCTCCTCTGAGATCTTTCCTTGCAAATTGTTGAACTGGTCTATGGAAGACAGGAGGGAGCATGACAGTGTTGGAATTGTCGAGATGTGGTTCACGACCATGCCCTGTATTTCGATGAACAGTGAAGGTTCTCGATGAAAATTGTAATTCTGCATAATTATGTGGTATGGGTACGTGAAATATAGCTTGCATCACATTTGGTCTTGTAGATGTCACATACAGCATGCTGCCTATCATGGATATGTACATGGTATGATCCACTTCTAGAGACTCATCATCCTTGCTTACTTTACAACCTATGACCATAGGAGTACTAACAGGTTTGGAGTCTTCCATCTTAAATATTTTAAGCATGTCTTTGATGTGCTTAGTTTGAGAGATAAATATTCCTTTGTACTTGTAACCCCAAGAAAAATGTTAGTTCCCCCAACATTGACATTTCAAATTCCTTCTTCATTTTAGAAGAAAAGTTTACACTTAGTATTTTCAAATTACTTCCAAATATGATGTCATCTAGATAAACAACAACAATGATCATATTCTCGTCTTCAATTTTTAAGTAGAGATTACTTTCAGTGGAACCTCTCTTAAATCCTTGTTGTTTTAAGTAGTTGTCCAGCCATGAAAACCAAGGCCTTGGAGCTTGTTTGAGACCATAGAGTGCCTTTTTCAGTTTGCAAAAATAGTCTTTGTTTTCTAATAATAGGAAACCTTCAGGTTGTTCAATATAAACCTCTTCCTATATCTTTCCATTCAAAAATGCAGATTTGACATCCATTTGATATACTTTAAAGTTTTTATGGCTTAAGAGTTCTAGAAACATTCTGATTGCTTCAAGTCTTTCCACATGGGCATAAGTTTCTTCAAAATCAATCCCTTCTACCTGAGCATACCCTTTACATACTAATCTTGCCTTTTTCCTTATCACTTGACCATCCTTATTGAATTTGTTCTTGAAAACCCATTTGGTCCCTATAACATTCTTATCTTTGGGTCATAGGACAAGTTCCCAGATCTCGTTTTTCTCGGTCCGATCTAGTTCTTCATTCATGGCTTTGACCAATTCATTACTTTTGTTGGCTTCTGTAAAAAAATTAGGTTCCACTATTGAGAGTAGGGCTTGCTAATTAAATGAAAGTTCTCTTCTTGTTCTAACTCCAGCAATTTTATCACCTATGATCGGTGTCTCCGGATGATTCTTCTTTATCCTTCTAAATGGAAATTTTGTATCAGGTCTTGGGGAGTCGTCTTCACTTTCCTGTGTATCTTCCTTCTCTAATCCTTCTTCTTCATTATGAGTACTTTTGTCCTCTTGTAATTCTTTATTATTTGTATTTTCAACATTGTCATGACTTCTTGGTTTTATATCATCTATTCTTGCATCTAGAATTTCTACAATCTTGCGTAACCTTTTATTGAAACATCTATATTCCTTCTTGGAAGATGAATATCCTAGAAATATTCCTTCATCAATCCTAGAGTCAAACTTGCCAAGATCATCCTCATTGCTTTTAATGTAACACTTACTATCAAATACTTTGAAATATTTGACGGAGGCTGGTCTTCCATACCATAGTTCATAAGGGGTCTTGTCCTTATTCACTCTGAGTTGTCCTCTATTAAGTATATAGATAGTTGTGTATATTGCGTCTTTCCACTATGCATCTGACATCTTTGCTTCATTAAGCATTGTTTTGGAAGATTCTTGGACTGTTCTATTTTTCCTTTCAACCACACCATTCTACTGAGGAGTCTTTGCAGTTGAAAATTATCTCTTGAGTCTATGTTTCTCACAAAACTCATCGAACTCATTTGAAGTAAACACTCCCCCATTTTCTAATCTAAGACATTTGATCTTCATATGTGTCTCATTTTCAACCATTGACTTGAATATTTTGAACTTCTCAAAGGATTCTAACTTTTCTTTGATAAATGTCACCCAAGTCATCCTTGTGTAATCATCAATGAGCAACATGAAATAATATCCCCCCTGCATGATTTTAGTTCTTGTTGGTCCATAGAGATTTGTGTGCACTATTTCCAGAGTATGTGAGGTCATATGTTCATTTGTTTTAAAACTAGCATTAGTTTGCTTCCCATGTTGACAATGTCTACAATCTCAGTTTAGCGGTTTTACAATTTTAGGCAAGTCTCTTATAGCTTCCTTCTTACTTATTTTGACAAGATTATCAAAATTTAAATGTCCCTTCCTCCTGTGCTATAACCAACTTTCATCAACCATACTTAAGTAACATTAATTTTCATTTTCTAGGATGTATACATTGTTTCAATTTCTTATAGAAATGCCAACAACTCTTCCTGAGTCCTTTTTCCTGATCTCACATTTTTCTGAGTAAAAAATACCGATGTGCCCTTAATCACATGTTTGACTTACACTGAGGAGATTAGGCTTGATATTTTCCACTAGTAATACATTTGCTGCTTTGATCTTGCTATTGACAATAGTTGTTCATTTCCCAATTATGTTTGAAGACAAATTGTCTCCAAAAGTGACTTTACCCTTATTATCTTTTAGTGTTATGAATTTGTTTGGGTCACCGGTCATATGTTTTGAACACCCACTATCCAAGTGCCACATGTTTTGATTTTCTTGCACATAGAGCAATCATGGAACTTTCCTTTTCTTCCTTTTCCCTCCAATAATTCTTTTGGTTTGTGTCTTGAGACTTAATTGCAACAGTATTCCCTGTAGGAGTCATCAATTTACAATCTCTTGCCATATGTCCATGGTTATTACATTTGTAACACTCTATGTCATATTTTTGAAGAAGTGCAAAAAGGTTATGATTTCCTTTTGGTTTATTGCTTGGTGACTTCTTCTAGTATTCATGAATCTTCCCACAAGCTTTGCAATTTAAGGATTTATGATCAAAGTTATTACAAGAGTAACAGTGACCTAAAAATATCTACAGATGTCTATTTGGTCTCTTAGGCACCATATTATTTCTGTTTTTATCTTGAGAGTTTGGGGAAACTTTCTTGCTCTCTTCCTTTTTAACTGGACTCTTTAGTGCTTCTGCATAACTTTTCTTGTTTCCTCCTTGATTAGTGAAAGAGAAACATTCTGGTTTCTTTTCTTTGTTAATACCCAAGCCAGATCTATCACTTGATGCTCTTTGGCTATTCAAGATGTCATCTAGAATCCTTGAGCTATTCTCAAACTTTGATTTGATAAATCCTTCATCATGCTTTTTCTTGAATTGTGTGATCTCTTCTTCAAGTCTCTCAGATTCTTGTATTCTTCTTTTGAGCTACAGGTTCTGCCTCAATCCTTTTGGCATCTAGAAGTTGAGCTTCTAACTCACTAATGATATGACTTGACTGTTTTTTCTTTTTCCTGCATTTCTC
This sequence comes from Pseudotsuga menziesii, assembly GCA_001517045.1. Taxonomy (NCBI): domain Eukaryota; kingdom Viridiplantae; phylum Streptophyta; class Pinopsida; order Pinales; family Pinaceae; genus Pseudotsuga; species Pseudotsuga menziesii. The sequence continues at coordinate 972,689 of LPNX010836042.1, forward strand.
AAGTTCTTCAAGAGCGCTAACAAGTTCATCTCTTAAGTCTACTTCTCCTTCTACATCTGAGTCACTATTTGAAGCTTGAGTATCTAGACCCATGAATAGAATTTCAGTTTCCTCATCTTCACTTGTATATGCATATTCACTATCTTCTATGGTGTAGACAATTTATTTTTCTCATAGGAATTCTTCTTGTTTCCTGTTTTACCCTTTTTGAATTTTGAGGTTTCTCTCTCATCACTATCATCTTGTTTAGGGCAAGTACATTTTGAAGCATAATGTCCAATTATTCCACAGTTAAAACCTTTTAGGGGTAACTTTCCTTTATATTTTCCAGTACCCTTCTCAAGTTTTTTAATAAAAAGAGCTTCCTCATCCTCTGGGTTCTCTGATTGATTTTTGGATGAGGCTTTAAATGCTGCTTCTTTTCTTGAGGATTCATTTAGTCCTGTTCTCATCTCATATGCAGTGAGGATTCCATGTAGTTCATCTGCTGTCACATGGTCAATATCGTCTTGTTCTTCTAGGGTGGAAACTTTTGAGTCATATTTCATTGGTAACGTTCTTAGCACCTTGCTCACAATTTCTCTCTCTTTCAATTCCCCCCCAAGACCTCTAATAGCATTGACAGCCTCATCGACTCTTAGAAGGTATTCCCCAATATTTTCTTCTTCTTTCATTTTACAGCTCTCAAACTTCCCTTTATATGTTTGAAGCTTGGATTCTTTGACTTTATATTCTCCTTCATAGATAATTTTTAACTTATCCCAGGCTTGTTTAGCAGTCTTGCATTGCATATCTTTTGTAAATACAGAGTTTGTCAACCCACTCAAGATTGCATTTAGCGATTTGACATTACCTTCATATTGGCCTAGTTCCTCTAGGTTTGTAGGTGCTTGGTAATCTATTTTATACTCTTTCTTAGTTGCTTCCCAAACCTTCCATCCAAGGGACATCAAATGACACTTCATTCTCACACTCCAGTATGCATAATTTTCTCCTGTGAATAATGGAGGTATGTTGATGGCTAAACCTTCTTGTTGATCCATAGTGTTTTTTAAATAGGATCTACCTTCCAGTGGTTAAACTATAGTGAAGGAACCTTCTCTGATACCAATTGTTGGATTATTCCACAATACTGAGAGGGGGGGTGAATGAATATTGTCTTTTTCCTTTTTAAAATAACAAAACACACAATGAATCAAATAGGTGAAGGAATAAATTTTATATTGGAAACCTCAAATAGAAAACCACCAATTCAAACTCATTTAAAAGATGAATCTACAAAATTGCTTTATTTGCTGCTACAGAAAGGATACAACAACACCCTCACTTTTTTCCTGCTACAACATACAAGGATGCTACAACACCCTAGGTTTCTTCCTGCTACAACAGATAAGGATGCTACAGCACCTTGGGTTTCTTCCTCCTAGAATAGACAAGGATGCTACAACACCCTTTGTAGACTTGTAGCCTGCCCTAGCGTCGCCCTGCCACCTTGGACTGAATTTTATCAGTCTGCTATCGAACTGCATTCACTTTTGGACTATGTCACTCATGATCACAGAGGCAAGTTATTTCCTTCAATCATTCTGTCAATAAATACCTTCATGTCTTCCTGTAGATGCATCTCTTCACCATTGCACCATTTCATTAATCATACCTCTTCATGAATCTTCTAGTCCTGACCTTCCACATTCTCCATTTCCATAGCCATACTGAACCGTTGATTTTATATCGGTATTTTTCCTAACCATAGATCTAAGATAGGATGCGGAATATGGATCGTGGATCTGTGACATTTCTCAAAATGTCTTTTATCGATTTGTGCAGTTATATTTCCGCACCATTGATCTCCTGCAGGCTCTTCCATGACCGTTGATCTAAGATAAGATGCAGATAGTGGAATGTGGGTTTGTGACTTTTCCAAAATCTATTTCGAGATTTCCGCTTTCCACACTAATCTTTTCTCACCGTCAATATTTTACAGATGTATTCCTGACCGTCAATCTTCCAGATCGTAGGTTAGGTTCTCAAAAACTCAAATGTTGATTTCACAATTCTCTGCCTTCCCCTTTCCGCACTAATATTTATGCGCCGTCGATCTTTTACATATGTCTTCCTGACCGTCTATCTTCCGGATCGTGGGTTGTGGAATGCGGGTTCTCAAAAACTGAAATGTTGCTTTCACAATTCTTCGCCTTCTGCTTTTCACCTTATTTCTTTCGCATCATCGATCTTATGCAGTTGTTTTCTGGACCGTCGATATTTCAGATTTCGGGTAGCGAAATTATGACATTTCCCAAAGTCTTTTTGCGATTCTCTGCCTTCCACTTTCTGCCTTTCGCTTCCCACCTTCCATATTCTGCTAACAGACTCCCTTTTCGCACCATTGATTTTATCAAAATCGGCTTCCACATTTCTCACGACTGATATTGTTTGTCCACGTACCTGATTCCAGGCCCCTCTATATGCGGTCTTTAGATTGAATGATACATGATTTAGCTGGTTCTAATTTAGCAAAACTGCTAAATCTTAACCAACCCAACCAATGTCCCAGGAAACACATAATGAAGAGTGGACTCCAATTCTTTGATAACTAGATTACATAAGAATTTTGCGTCCAAGATTTGCTATTAACTCACTTTCTATTTAATCAATGAAAAGAATGAGGACCGTCAGATCTAGATCGACGGTGGAATCCAAATATCATAAAGTGGATTTTAGAGAAATTTCTCGCACATTAGAATTTTATTTGTCCGTGCTAGTTCTCCTAGTGAAATCGCTGACAGCTGTTGATATGCTTCCACAATCAACCTCGTCCATTGATCTTGATTTCCTTCTTGGAGATTATTTTTTGATTTCGCAGCCCAACTCCTTTTTTATCCTCCTCGCTATTTCGTTTACGAAATTCATTTTGGTCATAGATCTTCAGCACCTTCATATCTCTGCCACGCAATCTTAAAGCACATGGACGAGGTATATATGTTTATCTTATTCACAACTCCACTTTGCAAAATCAAGTTCCATCCGCAGATCTGTTTGATCTATGGATCTTCAATTCTGACTATCATCTTCCACTGCTTTCTTTGCAAATATTTCTCTTGTCATTCACCCTGTTACTGATTTTCCCTTGTCATCAACCCTCAACCCTATTACTGATTTTCCCTTGTCATCAACCCTCAACCCTGTTACTGATTTCCCTTTGTCATTGCTTAAATCCTTTGACATCAATGATAATCCATGTAATGGATCCTTTGTCTTTTACTGATTTCATCCTGCTACATGTCTATTTGTTATTCCTTTGTCATTTGTGAACTCCTTTGACATCAACAAAAACTATATTCTCAACACATGGGAAATGCTTAAAAATGACATCATAAGTTTAAGGCTTGTAAAATTATAGTAGAACTGGAAAAATGCAAAGCCATTGTGAGTCAGTGAAAAAGGTTGAGGGGCACATCAATATCCACATGGATAAGTTTGTTAAGAGTTAGTTAGCTCATTATTTTAATGTTTAAATAGTTAGTCTTTAAACTAATAACCTATAATTATGATTGGATCTCTCCTTCTTATATTACTTATAAATACATAAATGAATATAACACAATAGGTATATGTTTTAATGTGACCAAATTTCACATCTTAATTCTATATTTTAAATCTTTGTTTGATTCATGTATCATTTGATCTCACTGAATCTAGTGGATTGTATTAAATACCTTTAATTGATGTAATGTAAAACTTTATTCTATATATTTAAGATAACTTTAAACTTTGTTTTCATTAGAACCATTTTTATAAATATATGATTAATGATGGAAATCTAGAAAAAAACCAAAGAGTTTGTTACACTGTAAAGTGGGAAAGACTACATTTGAAGGTAATAACACTAACCAACAAATGTATATAAAAACAAAATATAAAAATTTCTAAACATTAAGATACTTGCACTTTAATTTGGTTTTATCCATTTTAAGACCACATAAAATTGATGTCCTGCTTTAAAAATAAGTTGTTTTCTCTCTTTAAAACTTTAGTGTTAAAAGATGGAACTATGTTAACGACATTTTTTTATATTATTTTTTTTGTTATGGTGGTAGGTATTAAACCTACATTCTTGGTTAATTATAGAATGAGATTTTATTAATATATAGTTTTTGTTCCTATCTTGAGATGTTATGCTTTGAAATAATATTTTTATTGATATGTAATGATTACACAATTTTTTTATTCCAGCCTTTACATTTTCTTTGTTCCCTGAATGGAGAATCAATTCTTTTTCAAAGCGTAATTGACATTTGGATGAAATAATTGAAGGGTGAGAAGCCATGATAGAGCAAAACATGGAGACACCAAGGGTTTGGGTTTGTAGAGATATATGCCGTGTTGACTACTCAACTAGCACAACTTTATTAAGTTGGTATGATGTTGTACAATATTGGATGGAATTGTGAAATTCATGGTGCCTTGTGGCATTGTGTGGTACAATGGAAGTTGTCAAGCAACTTCTTTCTTTACTATCAAATTTAAAGTCTAATTTTTAAAATAATATGTTTATATTATATACTTTGCTTTTCCAATTATGGGTTTGGAGAGTATTTAAAAAAAATATTAAATATATTTAAAAAATTATATGATTTTTAAATTATTTGTTTTTATAGATGAGATGGTTTTGTTTTTTGTTTTTTTTCAAATTAAAAGTTATTTTTGTTCAAATATTAAATGGAAATTACACTTTTCAAATTGTAAGAATAGAAGTTATTATTTTTTTATTCAAAAATTAAATGGAAATTACACTTCTCAAGTTGTAAGAATAGATGATTTTATATATAGGTAAGTTTTCGATTTTATCGTATAACCATTTATTTCAGATAACGTTACATTATCAACATCAAACTTATCATTTTATTTGTTAAACTTTGAATAGACTATGTCCTCAAAAAAAAACTTCTAATTACATTGCATTTAGGAGATTGATCACACACATTTTAGACTTATGCAACTTATACCATACATTATAACAAATATTAACATCAATTTCTTTCTGAATTTAAATATGAGATCAATAATTATTAACATTACTTGCAACTCTCATACTCTGCATGATCTTTTTCAATCTTTCTTTTTTTCTTGTATATCTAATAAAATTAATAATTTAGATTTTTTCCAACTTTTTTAATAGTTTACTTTGTTGGATATGACTCATTAACAACCTTCCATAAAAAAAATGTTGTTTAAGATTTGATGCTGGTGTCTATTTTTTAATAATAAAATCTAACATCTAAGCTTTTAAGGTGTAGCAACCATCTTTAAAAATATACTATGTGAGGAATTTTAATAAGGTTTTTATGATTTTCAAGTGCACAAGTAGTACGACAAAGTGGAATATAAAAATCTCCAACTCACCCATATTTATATAATTGTAACCCATAATTAAGGGTTTTGTTTTCTTTTTTAATGGCATTACTTATATTTTGGCCATAGTTGAGAACTTATCCACCCTTAACTCAAACCTAGAATCTTTTTGTGTCTTTCGGGATTGACCTCAAGATTAGAGTTAGCAGATCATCACCCCTAGGACATATCACTTTGAGGAATCTCATGTAAGATTCAAAATCACCATCCACTAGGAGTCAAATCTAGGCTAGTATTTAAAATTTATCACCAATATGTTGTTGGACCACAACTCAACAAACGACGAAGAGTCTATTACCCGCCATTGTTAACCATAAACCTCCCTATAGTACTTTAAACTATATGTAGTTCATGATTCTACTCTCATCTCTTTTTCTGAATGGTCTTGTTGTTGTATTTTGTCTACATGGAAAGTAATCACTATAACAATTATTCAACCATATTACACATAGTAAGTAAGCATAAACTTGTTTTGTTTTGTAAACACCAAATTTTTATTGTTTTTACAATTGAGACAGGTGATATCTTCAAACAAGGTTAAAAAAACATACAATTTTCTATAATTTTTTCATTAGATTAAGATCATTTTGACATATTTATTAAAAATAAATAAATAAATGATGCCTCTCATTTTAATTCATATTTATTTAATGCCTACAAAATACGAAATAAATTTATTATAGTTTGGTATGTGTGTTCGTGTTAATATATACACATAGATGTTTTATTCGAGTTGAGCATAAAAAATGTATAATGCTTTCTCTCGTCATTTTTCTACCATGTAGGCCTTGCTAGAGTCAAATGGCAAGGAACCATGCTATAAAGTCCACACTTGCACTGTCTTAACAACAATAATGTAGAAGAACTTGGAATACAAATATACACATGGCAACAAATGAAAGGTTAATTATCATATTGGGTTGTGCAACACAATTTTAAACCTTTACAACTTCTATTGTTGACTTGTTCAACATATGACCCATTCACACAAACAAAATTTGAAATTAAAAAAAAAAAAGTTGTGTACAAAACAATTAAGTGACTATTCTCATGGAAGACTTTGTCTCTTCCTCCATACATACCATTAAATTTTAAAACACACTAAAAGTTTTACTCAAATGTAAAGTATTCTCCACCAAATAATAGGTAAGATTGCACTATTAGTAGGTGTGATAAATGTGGTTTTTCTTAAAGAAGTGCAATACACCTTATTTTTATATTTTTATCATAATTTGGATTTTTGCCTTGCTTTTAAAGATAAAATGAATTTTTTTATATCATAATGAGATTAATATGAAATGAAATTTTAGTTTAGGTATTGGGATATGCCATTTTAATAAAAAAAGGTTGTTAAAAAAATAATAATATACCAAGTGTTAAAAAATAATAAAAAAATTATCCTCAAAGTATGACACTAGATATATGAATAAAATTATATAATATTATATAAAAATAATATATGAAATAATTATATTCTTGTTAAAGAATCCAAGAATAATTTAAAGAATTTCTTTTATTATACTTTCTTATGAATAATAAAAATAAAACTAAATAAATATATGTTTATATAAACCTATAAACACTTGTTAATAGATTTTGAAAAACAACAAAAATGGACCATAATAATAATGACAAGTAGGTGCATGAAATACATCTTACACTTTAAGGATTTTAAATATGGGTCACATTCAAGTTGAAATTGTGCATCAAACACTGAGAGGCTTATGGTGGGGCCAGTGTGTGTCAACAAACCATATATTGGTGGTGGGAGTAATGAAAGTGGCCCTTCCATACAAAAAAGAATCAAATCACACCATCATGACCTACATCATCAACTCCCACATGTTGTATCATGTTGTATGATACTCGTACTTCTAGAAGAGCTTGAGAGAGAAGCTGAGTTACTCAATTCAAAGGAGGCCCCATACTTTTTTAATTAAATTTAGTACTGACACATGATATCCTCTGTGTTATGGAAAAAAAAAATCTCATCAAAGGTCTGTTTCATAGTTGTTCACAAAAAGGCATATATACACATAGTGGGGAATTGTCATTCTCACTCTGATAAGGAAGTAGAAGACTTTTTTGGTATTGCCTATGTAGATGTGATAAAGTATACGGAGATAAAAAGTTGTTTAATTTAAATTAAATTTGAAGGATTGGATTCCAAAGTCACCATCGAAATGATTTTGATTCACACTCTTTGGGTTTTCCATTATATTCTACAAACCATTAAGTAAAGAGGGTTGTGTGTCCTTTTCTCACACTTGGAATTGAAACTTTCGTTAATCATTTTAATATATATATATATATTTTTAAGCTTTTTGAATAAACAATGGGATACATTAAGGTGTTAAAAAAATCTATAATTTTAGAATCTTTATCTTCTTTATTTTTATTTTTTTATACGTGTCAACTAATTAATATTACTAACTTATTTTTTATTGTTATTTATTATTATTATTATTTTTAATAAACAATGAAATACATTTTGTTTAACTTCTTGAATATACCATCTTACAATCTAATCTTATTTCCTCTCTTTATGACTGAGGTTGTAAGTTCCATTTCATCCCCCTGTCCGGAGAATAGGGCAAAAGTTTGGCATGACATTTATATGTCGTAGCTTACATTTACCATCTTAAAATCTAATCTCATCTCCTCTCTTCATTACTGAGGTCGTAAGTTCCATTTCATTCCCCTGCCTGGAGAATAGGGCAAACTTTTGGCATAACATTTATAGGCCATAGCTTACAGGTAACTTGTAATACTCTTGGCAATATCCCACACTAATCCTAATGAGGAAGTGTTGGTGCATTGGTTTATAGCCCTATTAATTATAACTGAGGTTATAAGTTCCATTCTATTCCATTCTCCTCTCTGCATATTCCCTGTTAATCAACACTACCATCTTAAAATCTCATCTCCTCTCCTCATATTCCTTGTTTATCACCACGTGTCAACAACCAGTGCTACCAACTAGAATTGATGGCTTACCTTGATGCTGAAAAAAACACTATGTATTTGATTGAATTCCCCGATTTACAAATATGCTGTACCTTTCTTGCTTTCTGCCATGGCCCATGGAGAAAGGACCATGAACAGTAATTCCCCCCAATAAAAACGGGCCAGCCCATGGCCCCTGCCTAACTCCTACGTGTCGGCGCAGAGATGGGCTGGCTTCTTTCTACGTGTCGATGGCTGAGCATTTCCTCGGTGAAATCTTAGCGGAATCAACTTCATTCGTCACACTGACACATCTCCTTACGTGATACAAGGATTTTTTTGGGGCCCTGTGCAATTTCATTAAACGAAAATTCATGAGGTTGTAGGAAATATAGGAGAATAGTCGCAGATTTGGACCACTCACGAGAACGAGAGAGTAGACAACAAAAAATCCTTACCCCCCTCATCACGCAACTCGGAAAATAAATATATACTTATATATGTATATAAAATGTATATATTCCATTGTAGGTCTTGTGAAAACCAACAAAATTGTCTGCTATCACGTGTCTGGTGGACAATGGACAAGGCAAAAAAACGTTTTGGCCTTTTCGCACCGTGATTTTCTCGAGATAATTGTTTGAATTTCGCTTGCATTGTGTTTGGTGTTAGGTAAACCCTAGGCCTACGGCAACTAACAGTGACAAACCAACCTGCCTTCCTTTACCGTGGGAGTTCTGAGCTTGCTTCAGCTTAAAATTGGTTGGTTTTCAGGGAAGAAAAACTCCAAATGATTAAAGAATCAAATTATTCTGTTTAACATCAGTTAATGAAATGATAAAACTTGTTTTAACACAGAATTTTTAATCCATTACAGTAAAAATGTATGTTCCTCATAACATAACAATACAGCTTAATCCAAAGAAACTAACACAAAGATCTCACTTTTTTTTTTAATTTAATATATAATCCCAAACAGCTTAACCCAAAGAAACTAACACAAAGATCCCACCTTTTCTTTTTTATTGTAATATATAACCCCAAACAACTTAACCCAAAGAAACTAACACAAAGATCCCACCTTTTTTTAATGTAATATATAACACCAAAAAACCCTGTGCATGGCAATGTTAGAAAAACAGAACTCGTAATAACTGAATAGCTTAACCCAAAGACAGCCAGCCATGTGTAAAAATTCTCTTTTAACTCAACAGCCAAGAGACAGCTGTAAGTTATTACAGGGAAAATAATGACACAACCAAACCCAACCCAGGTATGGAAGGGAGATAAAAAGGAAGAGACGTGATGTTTGAACAAACCATAAATAGAAATGTTAGACAATAAATGGCTAAATCTAGCTGCACCTAAATCTCTATTAGTACAATGGATAAAATCAATCATGGTGAAGGGAAGGTTTCAAAAGGCAATGTGTTAATGTCAATGCTCAGCACAGATGCCGTTGTAAGGAATTGTCTTTCTTTTTTTATATATTTCAAGGTGCAAGTCTTAGTCCTGCTCATTGTTAATATGAGTAAGTGACTGACATGGCTTCCTATATTGAAGCCAAGGGAGATCCCATCCCATGAAAAAGAATTGATGAATAAACTGCAAAGTGCAGTCCATCCAGGATCCGACAGCCGTGACCCTTGCAATCATGAGCCATGTCAAATCATGCTTAGCCTCCAAATCTCCATTTTCTCTGCCAAATACCCATTTCTAGAGCACCCCCACCTGCTCCTGCTGCTATCAGAAAAGGACAATGGCAATTCTTATATCGATCCATGCTTAGATATGTTACAAAAATTGCCGCTGCTGCTGCTGCCGCAGGAAGATCCGTCGTCATCATTATCATAATTCATGGATGGATGGAATAACAATACTAATCTTCTGAACATAGATGGAAGGACTGACAGAGATATGATTATGATGATGATGATAAGTGTGTTTTTCGGCTGTTGAATATTTTTATATATTGTAAAAGCCTCACAGATATAGTATCTCCTTCCTTCCTTCCAGGGTGACAGGAATGTACATCCCACGACCTGTCTGGTGTCATTCCTGCATCATCATATCATTTAAGGTACTTTCAATCATTCATTTTCATCGTTGAATCTGTAGGTTTTTGGATTTTGAAACTAATTGTAGAAGGTTGATAAAGCTCTATGCAATATTGACAATCCACTGGTATTCTGGTTCTTGTTTGGTTTAATTCTCAGATGATCATATGGTTCTGTTGTGAATGGTATAGTTCTGTAAGCTGGGATGGGTCTGAATGGAGTTTTATGTGAATACCCATAGGGCCAAATGGTCCATCTCGACTTACAGTTAGCCAATTGTGCTATATGTATATAGTTGTCTGATAAATTTCAGGATTGGATCGTTGTCCATTTCAGCTTAGTTGCGATTCTATTAGGCGCTTATATATATAGACACACACTTGCTCACTAAAATCCAGGAGGATTGGGTTATCATGTGAACATGGAGTTGGATCCTAGCTCCGTTGTTTGGTATCTTATATGGTAATAGCTCTTGAAACTCGCTTGAGCAGCCTTGTTCTTGAGCTGATTCACAATCCTCTGTGAGCATAGTGGGTTGTATGCTGATTGCCAACAAGCTGTAATGATCTTCAAAAATGGAATTGGTGTCTGCTGTAAAAGATGGATGGACTTGGGAGCTTTCCTCTGAGCTCAAGCTCACTGGGGTTTCCTATTTAATCTCCTCTCTGCATCAGGTGACAGCTACAAGCTATCTTACATGAGAACATTTAAGATTTAGCTCCGTAGTGAATAGATGAGATGAATAGAGATGTATGTGAATACCCCCTTGGTCTATTTCTGCTTACAGTCAGCCAATCTTTTGGTATGAATACCCACACGGTCTAGCCCTCTGTTAAAATTCAGGACTGGATCATTGTCCTATTTCATCTTAGAAACAATTCTATTAGGCACATGAAAGCACTCGACTGCTAATATTCGGGATTGGACCATAATATGGACAGTGAGTTGGATCCTAGCTGTTCTGTTTGACTTCTGTTTCTCTTATATGGTAATAGCTCTGTAAAACTCTCTTAAGCAATCTTTCTCCTGAGCTGTTCTACCGTTCTACTTGGCCGAAGTGGGTTGTACAGAGATTGCCAAGAAGCTGTTATGATCTTCAAATCACATAGCGTTGGTGACTGTTGTGAAAAAAGATGGACTTGGGGGCCGTCCTCGGAGCTCAAGCTAACTGAGGTTTCCTATTTAAAGACCTTTCTGCACTGGGTTAGAAGTTAGCCTACATGACAACATGTAGTTCAAAACTTGTCAGCCTTCTTGCGTTTCCCATTTGGGGCTTCTCTAAAGATCATGTGCTTCAGCTCCTGAGATGGTGGTATGGACCCAAGCTAGGCTTTTAAAATAAACCCAACGAGTGAACAGAAATTTAGCTATTGTCTTCGGAATTCATTTTGGAGTTTCAGTTACTACAAAGGGAGGTTCCCTTATTGAGTGAAATTGTTTGGTATGCTCCTACTTTCATATCCTCGATTGGAATCAAGTACCTGTATATTTTTTAGTAGGCAGCGAAAGAGTAATCATGATAGAATCGGCCCCCTCAAGAAAGGCAATGATCTGGCAATTGAATTTGTAGACAGTCTTTATTACCCTACAAGGATAACAACTCTGAGCAAAAAGAAACTGCCTACTAATCATGTGAATAAGCCCACTCCCTAGGACCTACCATTATAGAAATGTTTCATTTTTCTGTTTGAAATGTCAAGGAACAGATTGAAGTTCAACATGCTTCTTTCTACTTGGAAGTTGTTTTCAGCCATGGTTTCGAGTGATGTTACAACTTGTATGAAACTGTATGACTTACTAGGAATGCATTATAAGCATTTCATTTCCATGCAAGGATAAGACATGTTGTTTTTTTACACATATTAAGTAACTCTGGAATGAGATCTTTTTACACATATTAAGTAACTCTAGAAGGATTAGGCACTCTTTTAAATTTTAGCTTTCTGTCATTTTCAATCAATTTCTTGAAATCAACACAGGACAAAATATTCCATTTTGTCTAGCTTAACAAGGCAATCAATATCGTGGCCTATTTTAGCAGAAGCCAAATCTAAAAGGACCATATTAGAAATTGAGACATAACATTGAGAAGAGAGGGAAAAAACTAAATACATATTTCCTCAAAATCTTTAGAACGTAGATTAATTATGCATACTTGTATGACTAGCAAATAGAACTGAGAGTAGTGGTTTTAAAGTCTTTAGTAGATATTTAGCTATTCAAGATGAAGATTCTGTTTGGAGTTGACTGTCCTAAAGCGGCACATTGCATCTAGGGACTTTTCAGCTGAATTGTGCCCTCCAAAACTTGCATTTGTCCAACAATTCTGTAGGACGTACAAATTTACTACAGACAACCCTTCAATACCCCTTATGCTTACGGGACACAGTTGGAAAAGCATGCTGTGTGTCTAATGTAGGCATTAATTGAACTCTTCTACAAACTTCTTGTGATCCAAGAAAGGAAAAAGGATAATTCAATGTTTGGACTGAGATGAAATGTCAAAGATGTCTCTTAATCTCATGGGATTTTAAAATAATTAACACCGTTTGGTGGTAAACAATCTTGATGATAAATTGATAATCCAAGCTCTGTCAAGAAACAAATTTCTCAGAATGGCTATTTTGACCTCACACCATAGCTGAAGTCCTAAATTAATGTGGAAACTTCTGTTATAATAAAGTATTTGCATTTCAACTTTCTTGAATTGGGAGAGATTGAATTAAGAAGAAACTGCAATGGTATGAACTCAGTGCCTTTTCTGACCTTTGCTTTTAGACGGGGTTCTCTTTTTCTTCCACTTGCAATCGTTCAGAATTTTATTTTCAGAATGTAAGCATCCTTAATGTGGTACATATGGATCTTGATGTATATGATCTTGTGTTGTGAACATTCTTTTAGTTTTTTTCTCCATTGTTTTCAGAATCAAAATAGAATGTAGAATCTTCTCCTTTCTTTAATATGAGGTTTTACTTGTTCCTTGAAATCAATGGAATTACAATTTTAGTACGTTGTTGATTCATGACGTTCTTCTGTATGGTACAGGAACATGGTAGGATGGTGAATAGTTATGAGACCATACTCTTGTGCTTAAAAATGTAATTGTGCATTTCATGGGAATTCCTGGTTCTGCTGCAAAGACATTTGCTGCTTCTGGAATGTTGCTGGTTGTTGTGTGTATCAAAGAAGGCATCTTTGCTTTTTGAATAATTATACGAGTGGCCAGCCTATTTGAATATACAGAGAATGGTTTGATTAAAATCCTATAAGAGGCAGTGACAGAACAAAAACAATTGTGTGTCGAGTCTCAGGCCTCAATTGACTGCTGTCAATGCTCAACCAAGTCGTTGGAGACTTGAGGGAAGCATTTTCGGGTTAAGTTGAAACTTCAGAAAGATAATGGCTACTTACTTTCCAGGTTCAAATATTCAACCAGATACCATGCAAACCCTTTACCTAATGAACCCTGATTATACAGGTTATGCAGACATGCAAACTCCAAGCAACATGGTACTTATAAATCAACCAACAGGAACTCCATCGGCGCATAATCATTTGGCTGGTAGTGGGCAGTCACAGCAACATTTCATTGGAATTCCATTTCCTACTGCTCCACATCCACAACGGTATCCTATGGCATCAGTGGAAAGCTCAGGTGGAACACAGCAGGATGTCACTTCAAGTTTACTCTCATCTCGGCTTGGAAATCATGGTTACAATGTATGGAGAAACGTGGGAAATGAGCTTACAATGATGCAGACAACAGATCCCAGCCCCCATAATAATCAGTCCCTTTCTGGGCAGCTAAACAATTTTTCTAATTTGGGCCATCAATCTGTTTCTGAGATTTCTTCAACAGGTATGAAGCGTGCTACTATGTCTTCCATCCCAGAACAACAACTGGGAATGAACCCAAATGGACTAGGTTTGCAATTAGATCACTCACAAGGTTTGGCAGCACATGGACGGGGGCTTTCTCTTAGCCTTTCCCCCCAACAGCTTTCAAGTATCCAATTATCCTGTTTTCAAAATCAGCCTACAGACTCAGAAGTGAATTGCCCCAGTATTTCTGAAGCAACTTCACAAGAGAACATGAACAGGGCTGATAGACTTACAGGTAAACTGCCAGGAAGTCTGAGTTCTTTTCGAGCTTCCTCAAGGGATGGGATGCTAGGAAGTAAATTTCTAGGTACTGTGAATGGCCCTGAGTGTAACAAACAGATGCATCATGGTACCAATGCAATTGGAGCAGCAGAGCTGTCAAACAGTTTAACAGGTTCAAAATATTTTAAAGCAGCACAGCAATTACTTGATGAAGTTGTGAATGTTGGAAAGGGTATCAAGTCTGAGTCAGTCAACCATCAAAAATCCCAGACATGGTTTGGTACAATATCTGACAAAAAGAATATTGCAACTGAAGCTACTTTAAACGACCGGACAACATCTGCAATAACAGGACCTTCAATTTCTGCACAAGAAATGAAAAATGAGCATGCTTTTGGACTCACACCAGCTGATAGACAAGAACTTCAGATGAAAAAGGCAAAGCTTGTTGCCATGTTGGATGAGGTGCACATTTCTCACCTTTGTCTTTGGTTAATTTTCTCGAATTTGAAAATATACTATACAGTATACCAATAGTGCAAGCTATCCACGGTCAGAAATTTCTATTTACACATTAAAGTGTCAATTAATAGAAATACAACAAGATTGTAAAGCGGCAAAGTAAAATTATAGGAACAAGGAGGAAATGAAGTAGAGAAGTTGTTTTTAGCAAATGATGCTAAATATGTGCAGAGTGGTTTCTATATCCATTTTGATATCTTGCTTACTTGTACGATCCATAATTTTGAAGCTTACATATTACATTTGCAAATGAGTGAAACGAAGGTTTATACTATATCATAGTTGTCAGATATTTTTGTGGAATACATGACTGCAACTTGCCTCTATTGAGAGACCTATAATCTAAAAATTTCCTACATTTGAGGTAGACTATTATGTAAAATCACTGTAACAGTCAATGCTAGTGCTGTTATGTTTTCCAATAAGAGCTAGTTTTGCATTGTGCCTGTTAAACAGGGCTGTATGCTCAAAAGAATTTCAGAGTCAAGATTTCCTATGGTGTTCCTGAAGAGAGATCAGGTGTTTTGAGGCATGAGGTCAAAATTGGTTTGAATTGCATCTATGCAAAAAAAAGAATATGTTTCAGGTGGTTGTTCAATTTTTCTTGTCTGCCTTTTAGTGCCAGTTAAAAAATTGTCAAACTAACAAGAAATTAGAATGAGATGCTTTAGAATAACATACATCTGGAACAACCGTGATGTCAAAGTCTTGGTACAAGATGAAGATTTGATGTTTACTTAGGTTTCTCTTTATCTTGAGCACACCTGGTTAGATATTGAAAAGACATCAAAACCTGCCCACTTCAAGGAGATGAGAGAGGATATAAAATGGTTGGTTCAAACGAAACAACCCACAAGTTGAAGACTTGTTCTTAAAGTATCACTTTAACAGTTGTTTAAATCACTCTGAACCCTAAGATGCAATTTTGAATCCAGATAGAACTTTGTGTTGGAAATATAGGTTCTCAGCTGAGAACTCGCTGTAGCTTCCGAATCTGTGTTGAAAACTTGAGATGAAATATTTTTGAATCCTTTTATGAGGTTTTAAATTATTGATATTGATTGTACCTGACATCTTTTCTTTCTTTCATGTATGACAAAAATTACAGAGCTTAGTCTTGCTAAGAGATGTTGCACAGTAGCGATGTAAATTAAAGGAATGTAGTTGTTATTGATTTTATTTTCCTTTGAATAGTACTGATTATTGCTTTTTCCTTGTTCCTATCTGTGCATCTGAACTCAGGTAGATCGAAGGTACAGGCAGTACTATCATCAGATGCATATTGTTGTTTCGTCATTTGAGGCTGCAGCTGGATTTGGGGCGGCCAAGACATACACTTCTCTTGCTCTCAAAACAATTTCCAGGCATTTTCGATCTTTGAGAGATGCAATTGCTGGCCAAATTCGCTTGACTAGCAAAAACCTAGGGGAGGAAGATTTAACCGGAAGTGGAAAAGGTGAAACATCCCGTCTTCACTTTGTCGATCAACAACTACGACAACAGCGAGCTCTTCAGCAGCTAGGAATGATACAGCAGCATGCCTGGAGACCACAAAGAGGGCTTCCAGAGAGGGCTGTTTCTATTCTGCGGGCTTGGCTATTTGAGCATTTCCTTCATCCGTAAGTACTGTAGCAACATTTTGATTAAAGTTCTAATTAAAGTTCATTGAATACACTCGGGCTACTTTGCTGAGAATCTTCCTTTTTCTTTTGAATCTTGAATTACTATATGATACCTTGTCTCTCCTTGAGGAGGCTCCTCCCTATCACAAGATCCACCAGGCTCAGTATCACACCCCACAATACTTTCAAGTCTTTCCAACTGGTTAACTTGGTTTATTTTTCCTTGGACTACGACTATGGGACACTTTGGAATTGAGATGAATCTGCTAAGATATACTTATCATCTTCAAATTGAGAAGCTGGAGGCCACTTTATAGTGACTGTTCTATATTTTATTTATCTCTCTTATTTTTTCGATCCCTGGTCTCCATTTCAATTAAAATTTTATTTACAGTGGTACCGAGAACAGTAACTGATAGTTCAATTCTTTACTCGGCAAATTCAAACATTTACCAGTGGAATGTTTATTGGAAATTCTTTTAACCATTTGTGGTTCTATGCTTCCCCAATAGTCTGTTAAAATAATTGCTCTCTTTAAGAAATATAAGTTTTCAAAAATACTCATTGAACAAATGTATCTCCTGACCTTTCCATGCCTGCAGGCTGAATTTCTTCATCTCTTCTTAACCAAACAGTCTAGTGATTTAATGTGAAACTCTTTTCACGTAATGTCAGTATTCCTCTGTTCTAGCTCATCGATCAAAAGAGCACTGCATGATGTCTAATTCTATTTACATTAGTACACTGTCTAAATGCAAATGATTCATGGCATCTTTCAATGGCAGAAAACAATGAATGATCTCCCAAACACATACTCCAGGGTTGTAATAGTTATAGAAATGGATTGCCTGATATCCCCCGTATTGTAATTTCACTCACTAGACACGCTGTAAGAAGCAGAACCTTACAGACTGGACATTTTGCTCTACGTTGGCTTATTTACTTGTGGGATTAATTACCCCACAATATTCATATCAACTGGTTTCCATTAATCTCTCTCTTTCAGTTGTAGCACTTGATTCCAAGAGCCATTTGCAGTAACTGTCCAAGCTGTCCAAACATGTTGCTTGCGCATGGGTTTTTGTTTTTACTCCAAATTTTCTTTACTAGAGACACTTGACCATTTGTCTCTAGCTTTTCTAGAGTGTAATTTGTGGGTATAGCTAGTACCATCATATCGCCGGCTACATTGTTTATCAGCAGGCTCCTGAAGTGATGTGGTCAACCTTTTATTGTGAAACATGGATATTTATTTCAGTAACCACCCTTAATTCAATTACGGATACTTTATCCTTTCAGGTTTCAATCCCTCTATTCAATGTACAATACCATTTTGTTTCAATGGGGTTCATAAGATCTTCGATATTAGTCATCTCTTGTCATGTCATGGGACTTCTTCCTAAGTCTCCATGCTATCCTGCTTGCTACTGATCAGGATATCTTTCTGCTAGGAACATTTGATGCCATTTTTAGAATTGCCCAGGCAATAAATTTCCAAATGTTTGGGTTTTTGGTACTGATGCATGTTCTGTTTTCCTCTTTTCAATCTTAACAACATCCATCTTGTATGATGTGCTTGCAAGTTTAATCAGATACACTTCACACCCCCCCGCAAAAAAAAGGAATCTTGTAATCTAATCCTCACACAGTCCTTGCACCTATAACCTTTGTTTAATTCAAGTGGCTGCTATAAGGAAAGAAGATTCCATCTTCAACTAGTGTCTTATCTGTTCAACCAATTTTTCCTTTACTAGAACAAATTCTTGGGAAATTATTGATTTGTCTTGGATTTCATGTGTTTGTATTCCAGGTATCCAAAAGATGCTGATAAACATTTACTAGCAAGACAGACTGGACTGACCAGAAGCCAGGTACTTTTTTAATGCGAAACCTCTTTTTAACCATGTAGGACTTTGTGATTCTTTTACAAAACCTGTTTTTTCAAAAATAAGTAGACAAAATTGCCTGAAATAGATGATGGTTATGTGAAACTTATTAGTTTCTTCTGTCAATATAGGTCTCAAACTGGTTTATAAATGCACGTGTCCGCCTTTGGAAGCCCATGGTGGAAGAAATGTATACGGAGGAACTTAGAGAGGCAGAAACACAAAATCGTGGAGCTGATTCGAAGGTAACAACAGAAAGTGGTCAAAACAATGACGAAACTGTGTCAAAGGAAGGAGCTGGGAACAGTGAAAATGGACAAGAGGAGAAGAGTAAAAGAAATAGGATGCTCAATAACAACATAGAGGAAGGAGGCTATATGCAACAGAATGGTGCAGGAAATGGTGGTTTTAAGCCTGATCAGGCTTCTGACAGGATTAATGGTAGAAATCAGACAAGCATGACTGGTGTATCAGACAGTCATGTATTTCATGAAATTGATAATGAGGATCTGAGGCAAGGTCAACAGAAGAAAATTAGGAATGGAATTCAGGACTCTAAAATGCTCCTGACCCCTAATATGAGCATGGATGTTGATTTGAAATCTGAGGAAACAGGCAGTGAATATATCCTTGATAGCAGCAAGTTTGCCAGCGATGAAAAGCATGCCTCTGAGGGTTATGCCTTTGCTAATAACAAAATGGTTGGCCTGGATGATAGTGGCAGCTTCGGGTCATACCAATTGGGGGGATTAGGTAGATATGGGCAAGAAACTTTTACTCCCAAGTTTTCTGGAATTGGTGGTGTTTCTCTTACTCTTGGATTGCAACACTGTGATGACTTATCATTATCAGGAACTCAACAGAATTACAATTCCAGTCAAGGCTTAGGTTCAGGAAGGAGACATGATTTAGGCAGTGACTCAGATGATTACTGTCACATCCAGGAAACTTCAGCTGTACGTCGAGCAAATAACTATGACAACATGAGCATGCAAAATGGAAAGAGGTTTGCAACACATATGTTGCATGACTTTGTAGCTTAAACCAGTCAAGACACACTGTAAA
The DNA here is from genome assembly GCA_001517045.1 of Pseudotsuga menziesii. NCBI lineage: Eukaryota > Viridiplantae > Streptophyta > Pinopsida > Pinales > Pinaceae > Pseudotsuga > Pseudotsuga menziesii. The sequence goes on from LPNX010836042.1 coordinate 992,303, forward strand.
GCTTGTGAATTCGGTTGCAGTTTTTCTTTCTCTAGGATGACTACTTTCTGCATTCATTTTGTTTTTCTAATCCTGTATTTGTAAGGTGAGTTGTAACATAAACCTGGATAGGCAGTACAAACTATTGCGAGCTATGGTGGTAAAATATAGGGAATCCATGTTTTTTATTACTATCGGGCTTTTCCTCTCCCTCTCTCTGTGAGGAAATAAACATAAGCCTACTGTAAAGTGCAAACCAGTAAAGTATACAATTGTCTCAATTAATGAGTATAAATTCAGTCAAAATATCAATCTGTTGTGACCTTTTCTTGAGAATTGTGGCCCTTTTTGTATTTATTGAGGTAGTACCTGGGAGGTTTCACAGAATATAGGAAATCTCAAATTGCAGATATGTACTTCCCAGAACCTCATCAACATTGTATTTTACAACTCAGAGTTGCATTCAATTCAAGTCAAATTTTGATATCTAAAATCTGCTATATAATTTAATGCCATATCCAGAGGTTTGGTTCGAAAATGATAACTGAACTCTATAATTCATAACCCCATTTGAGTCAAATCTCTTACTGTCCATGGCATTATAAAATTTAGTAGGTGTATTGAATTATTCATCTTCATCCTGGAACCTTGTTGATTTCCCAGCTTCAAAATCTTAAAAACACTAATAGAATTAAAGTCAAAGTTAATTCTGCTATATAATTTAATGCCATATCCAGAGGCTTGGTTCGAAAATGATAACTGAACTCTATAATTCATAACCCATTTGAGTCAAATCTCGTACTGTCCATGGCATTATAAAATTTAGTAGGTGTATTGAATTATTCATCTTCATCCTGAAACCTTGTCAATTTCCCAGCTTCAAAATCTTAAACACACCGATAGCATGAAAATGAAAGTTTATGCATTACATATGTGTAAAAATAACTTTCATGAATAAGAACCGTCAGCAATATTCAGCTTGCTGCAGGCCATTTAATGAGGCAGCAGCAGGTTTGATGCCCATTGGATGTCAAGCTGTTTGGGATCCAATGAGCATCCAGCCTGCTGCAACTGCATGAAATGGCCTGCAATGGGCTGAATATAATGGCTTGCAGTAGGCTGGATATTTGTTAACCAATAAGAACATGAAGCTGTAGTCAAACAAGAAAGTTTTTATAAAGAAAATTGTAAGGATTCCAAATTTTCTTATATTTATAAACTTTGACTAATCTTACTCATTCTTAAATTTCAAATTTTTAATAATTTTATAATTTATGAACAATTTTACTATATTTATAATAAAATAATTTTATCAATAAAACAAATCATTTAAAAAATAAAAATATACCAATTTTATTTTGAAAAAGAAAATCAAAATAACCTTTAAACCAAATTTCACTCCTAAAATAATCTAAAACCAATACAGCTATTACGAAAATGTCCTAAATCATCCTAATATAATTTAGGATCTTAATAAACTAATAAACGAGCTCGTGCAACCAAAGAACACATTATTATATAAAAATGTGTACATACCCTTGAAAATGGACCCACAAAAACAAATGGACAAATCTGTGAACGTTTTACTTTCCCACTCATTGTCAGAACAATGAATGGAAGATCGAGCTCTTATTCAAACATCCTTGAGAGACAGAATGAAATGCATTATCTAAAAATGGTTTTTTTAATACGTACTTAGAGATGTGGATCTCACTCCATCTTTTAGCGATTTCATTATTATTAATTTATGATATTTAGTTTTTAAGATGAAGAAAAAAAATTTAATTTTACATTTTAGTTAAACAAATTAAATTTAAATATTTAAACTTTTTAAACAAAAAGTTTATCTTTCTCCATTCAACATAAAATCTCTATATCAAATAATAAATTAAATTTTAAACAAAGTTAGATACATCGAATCCTACCAACTTCATTTTGTTTTAAGTGCGCCTCAAATACTTCATATTTTGGAAAACTACAAAATTGGTAATCAAATGTAAATAATTTACTTATATAATGATAATTTATTTTAAAAAATAAAAAATTTGTAATTAAATATAAATAATTTACTTTAATAAATAATATGTCAAATGTCATTTACTTTAAAAAATAACTCTGTGAAATGATAATAAATACTTTTTAAAATGATTGATTTTTTAAATAATTATTTAAAATTTTTAAAATTTTATTTTATAGTTTCCAAATATTTATGTACACTGTCTTTTCCAAATATTTATACACATTATTATTATTTTTTGTTTGCAATATTTATATACAATGTTATTTATTTAATATCTTTGTTTTGAAATCAAATGTAAATAACTTATTTTAATAAATACCTTTTTCCAAATATTTATATGCAATATTATTATTTTTTGTTTCCAATTTTATATACATTGTTATTTATGAATGTAAATAAGTTACTTTAATAAATACCTTTTCCAAATATTTATATGCTATATTATTATTTTTTGTTTCTAATATTTATATACAATGTTATTTATTTAATATCTTTGTTTTGAAGTTAAATGTAAATAACTTTAATAAATACTGTGTGAAATGATTGATTTTTTAAATAATTATTTAAAGTTTTAAAAATTAGTTCAAGATTGTTTTTAATGTTTTGTTTTTTGTTCCCAAATATTTATATACAATCTCTTTTCCAAATATTTATATGCAATGTTTTTTTTCCCAATATTTATATACAATGGTATTTATTTAATATCTTTGTTTCATATAATTTAAACCAAACATTTTGTATTATTGATTATAGTTGGAAATGTTGTGACAAATCAAAGAAGCATATATAACATACATGTTTGTTTTTATACATTTTTGTCTTCCAACCCTTCCTTTTGGAAGGGGAGCCTTACTTTCTTATTGATCATATTTTATTTTAACAGTTCTCTAGTATTTCCTACAATTTTTATGGACATGTTAGATATGTCTAATAAGCATTTATCTCCCATTTGAAGTGCCAATGTTGTGTCCAAATGAAAATTGGAAATGGGAAGTCCATTTTCAAAACTTCTTTACATATGTTCATGGGTGCATTGGTTTCTTATTTATTGTAAATTGTAGAAACACAATAGTGAGTAGGGAATTGAACATACAAAATAGAAAATACTCTCTTTGTAGATTTATAGTACAATCCTTTACACTTACTAATTTCAAGTGCTACCTAATAGGTTTAAAATGCATCATTATTATAAAGTGATATATTTGTAAGTATCAAAGAGTGGAATTGACCTTTGGCATAGAAGCCCTATGCAATACCTTGTATAAAGAAAAACTAATTTTGTCCCCTTTTGCATTCGTGTTTCCACAAAATAAATCTTTTCAAAGGTAGGAATTCTAATCTTAAACTTCAAATAAATTTGATTTAGTCTATGGTTTTCTAGAGTGCTAAAAGACTTGTGGTTTTGCACGGTTGCAATCTTACTTATAAGGTCACCTCATACATTCAAAGATGCCCAAATTTCAATGGTGTGTCTTATAGGCTATTTCTTGATAGGTTATGGGTGGTAGTACATGTTGAATATCTATGAGGCTAACCCATTGTCCATTAATCCTAGGAACCCAATCACATGCCTCTTTCTTTAAAATACTACAAAGTGATTACAATCCTCGATTATGAGGTAGAGAGAATTTCCCACCCCTTTTTTCTTCCCCAATCATGATCATCTCATATGGGACCCATCCAAGAAACATTGAAACATTAAGACGTCGCCAGGGAATCACCCCTCCACCCTTTACACCTTCACAATCATGTTCATCTAATCCCCCATCCAAAAAAGAATTTTACTCCCATTTTATTCTAGCATGATCATATTTCCAATGTGGAGCCTACTAAATTAGCATTGCAAAATCATGGATTCAGAAGGGAATATTCCTCACCACATTTCTTACCCCAATCATAATATACTACTACAAAACAGAGTTCTAGCATCCCAAATGAGCTCACCAACAGTACCAAGATGAGACAATAAAGAAATAAACATGCATCTTAAGGAAGATAACTCCCTCTTCCTCTCATATCACTCAAGTATCAATCAACCTAGCAAATCCAACCTATATATCTAATTCATGAATTCTACAACCATTTCAATAGCATCTAGTTATTCTCCAGGTCCATCGTTCCATGGGGTGGTCCTTCTATATTTATAGGTATTGAGAGAGGTGGCACCTCACTCTCTCATGCAAAATGCTTATTATTAGTAGTATTAGTATTAATTGAAATATTATGAATTACTCACCACCCTCCCATAAGGTGGAAATCCCACAATTTTCTTTATTATTAAATTACTTAATTACCCTAATATTCACCACCTCCATGTGTCCCTTTAAGATAATTTTATTGTTTATTTTTCATAAATAGATAATCTACTTTTTTCATCATAATAATATTTATTTTAAAATCCCCTCTAATGTAGGGTAAATTTGAACTTAAATTAATTCAAGGGTTAATCTAAGTTGGCTCACCTGGTTGATCTATGCGTATGAGTGGTACTTTTTTGCTAGAGAATAGGGATTCCACACCCGTATTGCATGTCCTCTAGACTTATTAGGACTCCATGCCCTAGTAGATTCGGGACTCTGTGCCCTAACATCCATGGCTTCTCATCTATTTTGCTTCGAAAATCTACATTTATGTTCAATTATTGGTTGTAAGCTCATACCCATTTGATGGTATGTTTGCAAGGTCTTGTTCCAAAATTCGGCACACATCACAAACTCATAGATTAGTATCATCAAATAAAATTCACAATGAATTTAACCTAATCACATTTTGCCCAAATGTGTACATGGCTTCCACATATATTTTTTATATGAGCATCCATGTTGACAAGTATCTCAATCCCCTTCAAAATCCTGCTCATTACAAGGTTAAGAATACATAATCATATAAATTATGTATAATAAACAAGATCATAATCAACTATTTGTTCTACACAACAATGGCCATAAATATGTATCAATCATAGATCATCATCCATGACTTGCACCTATGTCATATGTTAAAAGCATATGGAGAAACATCCATATATCATACATACTTAGTCAAAATCATGTCAAAATAGTTCTGATAGACATAATTAAAGACACAACCATTTGTGTGTGTGTGTGTGAATCAAGTGACTCCACTGAGTCTACCATATACATGTATGACATACATAATTAATCAAAATCATTGTAGGGACACCTCGTGGGTTACAGGACATGGTCCTTAAATACTATCTATCAACAATTTAACTAACAGTTAAACCAATTTTAAGCATACATTTGGAATTAAATAACATTTTGTGTAAATTTTCTAAGTTTGAATCTATACATTTTAATCATAACATGAGTAAATTTAGAACTTGAAACACTAGTTCTTCCCTTGAGCATAAACATGATTTGCATATATATATTCAATTAATTTTTTATTTTCTGAAAAACTTGAAACATGAGGAACTGAATGGTTTACCTCGTAAATATATCCAAATATGAATTCTAATTATCCTTCTCTGGTGCTCCAGTGCTCCAAGAGTGCCCAAACCAGGATTTACCTCCCAACCAACTAGCACTTTCTCCTAATGTTAGCTCTAGAAAACTTCTCAGTTTTCTAGCCCCCTATGCCCATGAAATCCACAAATGACAAATCACACAAATCAATTTCTATGCTATGTCCTTCTATGTAAAAACAACCCCTTCCCCCTTGTCGAGGCCTGGAAAATCGCAGGCGGCAACAGTAAGGGATTCTCCCCAATCAGCATTCCCAACTAGCCCGCTGACTGTTTGGTATAGGGAATCCATCCGGTTTGTGGTCCGGCTACCGTGAGTCAAGTAACAAAAACAAAGATTTACCGGTTGCGGCCCGGTCCACCGAGTTTTTGTATTTTAACTTAAGAGATGAAATGCACATACCTAACTAAGTGCAAGGTGATTAGACTGCGAGGGGCGGTCACGATGTGATGCGCAGGTTCTTACCTCTCGTCTTAGACCCGCAAGCAACCAAATCATATACAATGAGAAAGAAACTAATTGTCTAATCTAACACTAGGGAGCGAGCCATCAATTTTAAGTGAGTAATTCAATTTTTGCGCATGCAGTATGAAGGAATACAGTTAGCTGATACTCCTTTCAGACACATGAACAATCACAAATATTTAACAACTAGGTAGCCAATTGCTGTATGAATACCATTATTACTCACATGGAACGATCATGAAAATACCAAAGAACATTCAATAAGAACATAGGTTCAGGAAACTAAACATTCTCATAGTAAATGAAATGCAGCTGAAAACGAAATAGTTCCTCTCCAACATCATTCATCGAAATGCATTGATACATTCCATTTCACTTTCTCCAACTAGGTAGAATTGCAGTTCCTTTTGCAAAACGAAGTAGTTCCTCTTACAAGCCAACATTTACAATTTTTTCCAGGGGAAAAAGCCCATGTTCAGTCAGGCTTCCCCTTATTTAAACTACAACTCCTGCCTCCTGGGCTGCCCTCAGCGTGTGACCTTTCAGCGTCCTTGACGATTCAGTTTCTTCTCTGGTCGTTGTGTTCTCCCAATCATTTTCCATAGGCGTTTACCTTCTGACCGTAACCGCTGAAACTGCCTCCTCGTTGTCTCTGTCATTTGTTTGTTTTGTCCTTTTCCCTGCTCTGAATTGCTTCAGCGATCTATGGAATTCTCCCTGCAAACAACATTGGTGTATTATCCACTAAACTGAGATATTGGGCATTGAAAATTTCTAACCATAATAATAAATTCACAAGGGGCTAGCCTGGTTCATCCGGGCGAGAACTCGCGGCAATACTAAATCGGCGGTCGGGCGATACTTGGATCGGGCGGAAACAGACTTCTGCATCGGATGGGGAAAGGCTTCAGGAGCCGCAATGGCGGAGGAGCATAAGAACCAGGTAAGTGACAACACGGGCGATAAAGGCAACCGGACGCCGGAGAGGAGGGTATCGGAGGCTAGATTTCTCTACCACCCGCAACGGCGGATGATGCAAAGGCTGAGTGACGTGGGTGGGAGAAGAGTAGTGAGTCGAACGATGGGTGAAACTCTAATCGGGAGCTGACTCTATCCTCCCGGCCGCAACGGTGGGCAATCAGAAACTTAGGAGCAAGCGGTCGAGACAAACGAATCGGGCGTAAGTTTGGTCAGGGAGCCGCAACGGCGGGTGAGAAAACTTGGGAGCAGGCGATCCGCACAAACGAATCGGGCGTCGGATGTAACTCCAATCGGGCAGAAGTTTGATCCGGGAGCCGCAACGGCGGGTGAGTTGAGGTTCAACATCTTCCGAAATAGGTCCGATCCAAAGTGAAAACCAACAGCGTTAAGGATCAATTACAATCACAAACATTTTCTTTGCTAAGGCAACATTTTCATGTTCTATGAGTATTAAACAGACCACACGACCCGAACTAAACTGAATGAGGCAGACAAAATAGCGGGTATTCAACTTCAAGGTGAATAGATATGATCGAGGGGAAGAGCCTTTAACAATCAATCCCAGCAAAATAATGAGGAGGGGTCCCAGAGTTTAAGTAAAAATAAAATCGGGGAGAAAAAGTTGCGGCAGCAACAACTAGCGATTTCCTGGTGAACCTAGATCTTTGGGTGATTTCTTTCTTGAATGGCAGACTGTTCCATAAACAAATGTATCCATTGAACTCTTCCAACTATACAGATTTCTGAATAACAGAAGTGTGTACCTTAATCATTGATATCAGTCCAGTTTGGGCGATGAAAGTCAAGATTTTAGAGTCCGGATAACTCTGCTGAGGCCAAAATATGAGTTCATTATTAATTTTGCTTTCAAGTAGCAGACAACATTGGACACCACAGGATTGTAGCAGGTGATGAACAGAAACGTTCATTTGTTCCTCACTCCCATGCCATTTTAGCAACTTTTATGCTTTTGGGTTTAGTTCCCTTTTAATGCAAGTCTTCACACGTGCCTTTCTTACTGAATTTTAATTCAGGATCCTCTATCCCATAGTGCCCTTTTGTGTGAGCGATGTGCTTTAAGTTTCAGCTCACGGACGGAGAGGATCATCGGCGAATTAGTACTTTATGATCTAGATTTAGCTTTGAAGCATGATGCCTTCATAGGAATTCCGACTCTTATTTGCCTTCTGGCGTTCATTTCCTGGCATGGGATCATTTATATTTAACACTCTATTCATCTTGCTCTTCTCCGTGGGTCCCCTGTCATCGCCCGTCAGACTTTTAAGTGTAAAGTGTATGGAGCCTCAGCATAGTATTCTAGACTTTTGAATCTAATTGACGCTACAGGGGCTTAAACAGGACCTCAATGCACACAAAGATTTCGAGAAACTATTTGGTGGAAGGAATTCACATGGAAACCCACAGTCTAACTATTCAACAAATGTTTACTATTTCCAGAAATTTGGATTTCCCCACATAACCACGAGTTAACCACCTTTATTGAAAACAAAGACTCAAATCAAAACAAATGAAATCATAACTCAACACAGCTTATTTATGTACAAGTCAGAAAGCTCAAAAACAACTTAAGAAAAATAAGGTTTGAGAACCAGACCATTAACTAGCAGGTTCTCCTCCCATCCCTGTAAATCCTGTAACATATAAGTAGCAGGGCCAAGTTTAGCGGTGATTTGAAACGGACCTACCCATAACTGTTGGAACTTAGTATGCTTCCCTTTCTCATCATGGGGATGATCCCATTTGAGAACAAGGTCTCCTACTTCTAGGTCCCTTTTCCCAGCTTTATGTTTGTCAAACCATCTCTTCACTACCTCCTGCTACTGTTGGAAACGTTCTCTAGCCTTGGATCGGGCCTCCTCTGCCTTCAGAAGATTGTATATTCTTATTTGGAGAACCTCATCATCCAACCCCCTAGATTCCTGAGCTAGTATGGAAGATGGGAGCATGATGTTGGGGGGAAAGATAGCTTCCTTACCATATACAAGGGTGAAGGGTGACACTCCTATTGCAGACTTGGGGGTGACTCTGTCAGCCCACAGGGCATTGGGTAAGGCTGAGTGCCAACTTCGCTGGTTTTCTATGACAGTCTTTTTCAGGATTCTAATGAGATTTTTATTTGAGGATTCAGCCAGGCCATTCCCTTGCGGATAATAGTTAGCAGAATAGTGTAATTTTATACCTTTCTCATGAGCAAATGCAGTAATCTTAATGGAAGAAAAGTACTTAGCATTATAAAAAACTAATGAACTTGGAACCCCAAACCTGGACATGATATGATCTTGTAGAAAACTGATGACTTCATCTTCGTTTATCTTGCGCAAGGGGATAGCTTCGACCCAGCGAGTGAAATAATCAGTTGCAGTAAGAATATACCTATGTAGTAGGGAGGAATTCGACTTTATTTCTCCAATGATGTCTATTCCCCATTGCTCGAAAGGCTCCGTAATCATTACAGGATTTAGAGGTGCTGCTGCTCTAGGTTGTCTTCCACCACATCTTTGGCAAGTATCACATTTTCTGACGTGTGCATGTGCATCCCTAAAGAGTGTTGGCCAATAGTAATTGGCCCTAAGGATTTTGTGGGCTGTAGTGTCTCCTGAATAATGTCCACCGGCCGGACCATCATGCAATTCAGACATTACTTTCTCAGCGTCTTCTCTTTCCAGGAATGTTAGGAGGACCCCATCATAGTTTCTTCTGAATAATATGCCCTCTACGAGTTGGTAGGAAGCTGACTTTAGACGTAAAGCTCTTCTTTGTTTAGAACTCCAATGTTCAGGTAACACCCCTGACTGCAGGTAATGTACCAGGTCTCTATACCAAGATTCAGGAGCTGTGAATAAAGGACAAACATCCATTACATGCAACTCAGCTTCATCATCCCATGCTTGTTCTTAATCATTACTGCTTCCAGTCATCAGCTTGCATAACCCCTGACCTTTCACTATAGTGGCTGGTTTGAATTCCAAGTCGTATTCTTGAAGGGCTGTCACCCAGTTGCCTCTTCTTTCTCCCAATTCCTTTTGAATGAGAAGGGATCTTACGGCTGGGTAAGGGACTATTACCTTGGTTCGATTTTTTAGTATATAAGGCCTGAATTGCTTGCCTGCCTTAAATACCGCGTATGCTTGTTTGTCAATGGCTGGATAGTTTAATTCAGCTCCTTGCAGCCCAGTACTCATAAAAGAAATTGGGCATTCATCACCCTCGTCTTCCTTTTGTGTAAGTACGGCTGCCAATGAATCATCGGACGCAAATGTATATATAATAAAATCCTTATCAAAATCTGGACTTTTCAGAGAGGGCGCATGTGCAACAGCAGTCTTGATTTTA
>LPNX010836080.1:0-111135 GCA_001517045.1 Pseudotsuga menziesii
GGTTTATTACAGTGTTTGGTTGGTATATGTCAACACAACCATAGGGAAGACACATTAATAATGTGATAGTGGATGTTTAATAAGCGTTATGTCGCATTGTGACATTTAACATAGTTTATGTTACATATCAAAATGTTATGTCGCATTATGATGTTTATCAAGGTTTACGTTTCACTGCGACGTTATCAAGGGCTATATTACATTACGACATTAAACTATGGTTTGTTACAGTGTTTGGTTGGTATATGTGAACAAAACCAAAGATGTGACACATTAATAATGCAAGAGTGGGCGTTTAATAAGCATTTTGTCGCATTGTGTCGTTTATCACAGTTATGTTACATTAGCAACATTAATCAAGGGTTTTGCCACATTGTGATATGTCTTACTAATTGTAATATTGCGACAAATTATTTAAATGATATCATGTAATTAATTACAAATCGATATTAAAATAAGTAATTGTGAAAGTATTAAATAATAAAGTATGCTTAAAATATAAAATAAATAATATTGGATATAATTAACTTCGTGATATATTTTTCATATATATTATAGGGAAAAACATTGTATTCATAATATTTTACCTATATTATGTTTTATTTAATGTTTTATATTAATTAAATAATGTGGTAATAAATAAATGATATTATTTATTAGAATTAATTAAACAATATTATTTCTATCAATACTTTATTTATGTCTAAATAGAACATGAAACCATTGCATACATAGCTAGACCCAACTATGAAAAAAACTTACAATCCAACATTACAATGAATTACATAATCTCACAAAACTGATTAGCGAACGATTTGATAATGCAATATGACAATTAGATAGCTTTTGTACTATTAGAATCTAATAAAACCTTTCACCAACATATTATTCTTTGATTAAAAATCCTAACGTTGCGATGTGACAAACCTTTCACCAACATATTATTCTTTGATTAAAAATACTAACATTGCGATGTGACATTTTCAAGGAAGATTATCATAACCATTTGGCAACCTTGGATGCCGTATTTGAATGCTTTCATTCCCCAATGTCTTTGTCACATTATGAAATTAAACAAAGGGTATGTCACATTGTCACAATTTGGCTCACGATTTGATGTCAGATCTTCATATGTTCTGCGACACAATACATAATATAGATAAAAACATAATAATGAACATATCTTGACTTGGTAGATCAATAATATGTTATGGAACGTTATGGCTAGGTTACTATGAATTTGTGATGATATACTTTATTACATTTGTTTATAACATGTGAATTAAATACCTTCTTGTTAATTAGCATATTCAATACTAGCAACAACCACATTAAATTAATTAATGTGTCAAAATAACCTCGTTATTTTATGTTTACTATAATTAAATTATATAAATAACATACTATATTTCATTAGTTTCACATCAATATTTTGACCAATAACCATTTTTTGAGAAACACAACCATATATTATCATAACCAATGTGGTATGTAGTAAAGACACATAAACCATCATGAACATTGCATCCCAACTTAATCAGAACTATACTTGTTTCCAATGTGACGAATGATGTAATTTATCATAACCCTTTGTGAACCTCCTACATAGTATTTGAATGCTTGCTTTCCCCAATGTATTTGTCACGTTGTGAAATTAAACAAAGGCTATGTCACATTGTCACAGTTTGCAAGGGTTTCATGTCACATCTTCGTATGTTTTGCGACACAATACATACTATAGAGAAAAATGTTGGTTATGTTACATTGTGACGTTGATCATCTTCATTCTAATAATAATGAACATATGCTGACTTGGTACATCAATAACATGGTATGGAACATTATGGCTAGGTTACATTATGAATTTGTGATGATATCTGTTATGAGGTTAGTTTATAACATGTGAATAATAAATATTGGATATAATTAACTTCATGATATATTTTTCATATATACTATACAGAAAAACATTGAATTAATAATATTTTATGTATATTATGTTTTATATTAATTAAATAATATGGTAATAAATATATTAAATATTATTTATTATATATTATAATTAAAATAAAAATATTATTTCTATTAATAGTTTGTAGATAGGTCTATGTGTGCACCCGGTACTAGCAACAACCACATTAAATTAATAATGTGTCTGAATACTCCGATAGGCGTAAATTTAGGCACATACTTTTTATATTAATGTTTTTCCCTATGGTATGTGCTTAAATTTATGCCTATCGACGTATGCAGACACATTATTAATTTAATGTGGTTGTTGCTAGTTGTATTAGTGCACAAGCAGCTGTTGCTGCTGTGATTCGCAATTGATTTACATGCAACACAGCCGAAGATCCACCTGCTTCCTTTGCCACTTGCCTTTCATATATGGACCCAATTATCTGCAGCAGATTGCCTCCGTAAGGACCTGAGCCTGCACTGAGCCGTTGAACTTCAGATTTAGCTTGTTTTACAAACCCTTCTTTTTCATCTCTTTCGTTCTGGGCAGCATTCAACTTCTCTTCTTGCACTTCCATGCTATCAGTAGAAGAAAAACAAGTCACCATTGAAGGCATTCCAAGCTGGCCTACATACTCTTCAAATAACTCAATTCCAAACAGCATAGCAAAGGCTTCTGCTGGGTCTTTCATTGTTACCATTATTACTTCTGCTTGGGCTTTTCCAAACAGAATAACAAGGTCTTCTACTGGGTCGTTTCCAAGCAGCATAGCAAGGATTTCTGCTGGGTCTTTCAATATTGTTCCTATTGATGCTTCTGCTGGGTCCTTTCCAAATAGCACAGCGAGGACTTCTACTAATTGGTCTTTCATTTTTCCCCATTGGTACTTCTGCTGGGTCTTTTCCAAACAGCATAGCAAGGATTTCTGCTGGGTCTTTTTCAAACAGCATAGCAAGGGAGTCTTTCATTGTCCCCATTGATACTTCTGCTGGGGCTTTTCCAAACAGTGTAGCAAAGACTTGTGCTGGGTCTTCCGCTGTTCTGTTGAGTCATTGAACTTCAAATAGAGTTTGTTGCACAAACCCTTCTTTGTCTCCTAGTACATAAAGATTAATACGATCTTTCAAACTCTGTGCAAGTTTTTCTACTCTTTCCTTTAGGAAAACCTTCAACTTTTTCTGCTCTGATAGTTTCATGGTATCTTTACTTTCACCTTCTATTGGGCCTTTCATTGATACGCCTGCTATTCCATGTGCTTCATATGATGCCCGTTTTGCTAAATCACTGAGAACTTGGTAAGCTTCTCCCATTTCCTTCAATTTTTTTGCCGCTCGACAAGTATTTGGATTTTTATCCAGATGAACATTCCTTTCATAAGCTCTCTTAATCACTGCTTCAGTGGCCATGGGATGGACACCAAGCAAGTCGTAATAATGGGTTTCCTTTGGCCGATGAAGTGGGGGTCCAATCGGTGGGGGAAGGTGGTTTTCATCTAGCCCACCAGGGGTCAATTCCCACGGAGGCATGGCCCGCTGTGATAAGGCTCAAAGGGTAGACACCCCTTGGATAGGCTACTGCCCCTTGTCGGGATTGGATTTGGGACGTCTCGATCCTTGCTGAGTCACAAGTTTCTGGTATATCCTGGCTTGCGGGCTGTCGGTTTATACTTAGGGGGTTATAGTGGCAGCCGACGGATTTGATCCTGGGCCTAGCCCAAACAATTCTGACGAGTTACCGATTCCCCTAGTAAAAAAAAAATAACGGGTTTCCTTCACCATTTCTATGAATCTCTGGAAGATTCAAGAATTCCAGAAGAATCAGCTGCGAATTCGGTGTTCTCCGCGAGCTCTGTTGGCTTGGATTGGAAAATCAACAATAGGTGAAATCAGGTCGATTATATATTTCAACTGTTCGTATTATTTCTGACATCAAAGAAAATGATGCGTGCTTAAACTATGAAATACAAATATATCGAATACATGGAATCTAAATGAAATGAGACGTATCTATTAGCAAAATAAAATACATAAACATATAGAAGTTTATGAATTGCTTCATGATAAAAGAGAAAAGAGATAGAAGAGAGTTTTACTTTAACCTTAACGCCTTTCCTTTCGCTGCATTCTCCTGTCTCCTTACTGTTTTCTTCGCAAAGAAATTGAATTAAGATGTGAAGAATCTATTCACAAATTTTATTATGAAATTAAACATAAGAGGTCTTTTCTTTATACAGAGATTAATCCAACATTTTCTTTAATAAAATAATAATTTAACATTTTCTTTAATAAATTAATGTTATGTAGTTTTGTTATCAATTTTTTAAAAATAAATAAATAAAATTAAGTAGTTCTTGACTTTTTTTTCTCCGAAAAAAATATTAAAATATTATTGATTCCTAGAAATTGATTTTTTTGGAGTGGTTATTTTCCTCAAAAATTTACTTTTGTAATCTTATTTCATCAAATTTGATCAAGTTCCCACTTTGCTACCACATGGCATTACTTGAGTTTTCTACCATATGGCATTACTTCCCTTGTAGGGCTCTCTAAGAGGACCACAAATTAACTTAATCCTAAAATATAACAATAACAACATCTAAGCAAGTGAGCCCTTTCCTTCTTAATCATGATTCAAACACCAATGCTAGGACCCCTTGTACCCCTATTTACATGGAGATGGAAATTAACAACCGAAAAGTCCGACCTCTTTTATTGAATTTTATCCAATCATCTTCTCTTTTAATAATTATTTGATTAATCCTTTCCTTTTTGACCAAGTCCTTTCAATATTTTAACTTTGTTTTTATCCCTTTATGATAGATGACATGTTCACTCAAAATATTGGAATGTTTCTAAACTCCAACACAATGCCAATCCATGAAATTTTAGAATAATTATGGTGAAGGATTTGGGGGCCTAATTGTGGGATGGAGTGGTTTTCACTCTCCCTACTCCATTGTTCGTTGGAATATAATTTCTGTCTATTAAAATTGTGAACCCCATTTAGATTGTATGGTCAGGAAGGATGATTGTTTACCTACCCAGGTTTCGAGTATATTGTCTCCAATGTTGATTTAATAATTACTAGCTACATCATTTATTGAAACATAATTATGATGATGATGATGATGATGGTTAACGTCCACTGAGACCAAACTTTGGTCTATCGGACCTAAAAAAACAGATTGATTAGTTTGCTTGAAAATTGTATTCCTATGCTCAAAGAGCTTGGTGAGAAGCGTCCCAAGCTCACTATAATTTTGACAAGTTAAAAAGCTAGGAAGGTCAGTATTGCAACAAAGATTGTGAAACTGAGATCTAATGTGGGAGTACGTAGGGCACTCTAAGAGGAATTGGTTTTCATCTTCAATGTTCCTATTCTCACAGAGACGACAGATCCTTTCCACCCATGGTATTTTAGGAACTTTCCAACGACTTGTTTCACTATGGAGCTCATGAGAGTTCGTTCTGATCTTGGTTCTATTAATTTTTTTCTTTGAACTTGTTAATACAGAGAGATAATTTTGATCTTCTAGAGTATGGTTGATGACCTCCTTATAATATCTTAATTTTCTTTTAGCCTCTAAATCTTTCTCACAAATACTATGCTAATAAGGGGTGATAACCGAACCATTTTTTGGTGGCTACTACCATCTTGATTTTGTGATTTAGCTATTGGTGATGAAGTGTGGCTCGTCGACTATTATAAGGTTTTCCCCACTGAAAAAACAAATATTATCCTCCTTTTCCTCATTGAAAGTTCAAAATGAAATTTTTCCTAGTATCACGGGCTATTTTGTACCAAAAAGTAGTTTCTTCAAAATACTCTGGATAGAGTAGTCGAGGGAAATTATGGAGTGTTGTTAGATACTTCTTTAACTGAAGTTTTTGTTGAGGATACAATGTCACATATAGCTATTAGGGAATACTCTATACTTTGCGAGGTACCCTCTAGTAGTCATTACTCCTCTTTGGCCACATAAGTTAAGGAAAATGTTCTCAATCCGACTTACTTGACTTCAACAGGTTTACTTCGGCAGACTTGCTCAACAGCTTTACTTCGACCATTTTACTTCAACCAATTTACTAGACAGGTTTACTTCGACTTAACCACTTTTAGTCAAATTTCATAAATGATGTTCTTTAGTCTAAAGACTTATGAAATCAATAATAATTTTCACCGACCAGTAACATGAAGTAAACCTCAACACAACAACAATTCGATAGAATTACAAAATCATATAACAAAACATTAAGAAGACTTGTGTCGACCACTCTGTCGTAAAACTTGGAACTTTTACTGGGTGAAATGTTTATGGATTCTTTGATCTTTCACTCAAACTGTAAATGTACACAAGTAATTCTTGGTGAGAATGTATGACTAAATAAACATGTATTCCACCATAAACTATTTGATTTATATAATTTGTCGGCACATAACATAGAACTATATGTTGTAAATGTAAACTTGGAAATTTACAGAGATATTTCACCTTTCACAGAGCTTTCGCTCTCAACATTTTCAAACCCATAGAAGCTTGAGCTTTGACACTATTCTCTTGACTCTCTGCTCAAAATTTTCTTAGAGTTCTACTTAATTTACAATCTGCTTCTACTATTTATAGGTAAACTAGAATTTTCTTCTCCGTGAATCTACTGACTCAACATTAAAGACTGTAATAACTATCTACCTAAAAACTTAGCTTCACAAATTTAATTTGATGGGTTTATATTACAGAATCGTGGATTCTTCAATCTTGTCAGATTGTTTGACAGAGACTAAAGTGATACAGACTCTGGCAAACTTGGCTGAGATCTGGTACATATCTCTGATTAATTAATATTTCCAACACTCCCCCTTAATTATGAGCAGATGGGGATTTTTTAAAACAAAATTTTACAAAATGATTCAAAGCTTAGACTTGCTATGTGCATGATAGATTTCACTGTGCAAAACTTGTCATTCCAAGATAACTTCGCAAATAATGGAATGTATCCTTTGCTAATGGTTTTGTAAATATGTGTGCAAGTTGATCTTCACACCTGCAAAATTCTAAACAAATTTCTTTGTTGTTCAACAACTCTCTTATGAAAAAAAACCTTGTGTCGATGTGCTTGGTTATCTTGTGGAACACATGATTCTTAGATAAAGAAATGGCTGAATTGTTTTCATAGAAAACAGTTGTTGGTTCTTATTGGTTCTGTGACAGGTCTTTTAACATTCTCTGCATCTAGACAACTTGACATCCAGCGCTTGTAGTTGCAATGTACTATGATTCTGCCGAAGACAAATTTATTGTGGGTTGTTTCTTTGAGGCCCATGAAACAACACCTGTACCAAAATGAAATGTGTACCCATATGTGCTCTTCCTATCATCTATGTTGCCTCCATTGTCATTTTCAGTGTATCCAATGAGTTTAAAACTTTCTAAGGTTGAATACATAATGTCAAGGTCTTTTGTGCCACTTACATACCTCAGAATTCTTTTACCTGCTTGGCAACAAGAGTATTTTGGTGAGTCCATGAATCTTGAGATCAGACTTACTCCATACATGATGTCTAGTCTTGTTGTTGTTAAATACATAAGGCTTCGAACCCACCTTTTAAACACTGTAGGATCTACAGTTGATCCATCATCATCCTTGCTCATTTTTAAACCTATTATTACTGGTGTTGGGGATTTCTTACAACTTGACATATTAAATATTTTTAAAATTGCACTTGCATATTTCAACTGTGATATAAATATACCACTTTCAGACTACTAGACTTCAATGCCCAGAAAAAATTTCATATAATTAGAGGAAATTTGGGGTCTAAAATGAGCCTCCTAAGGAAAATAATAAAAAAAGCCACATCACACTACAAATATGCCATGTCAGATTAAATCTAATGAAAATCTAATGAAAGTCAACCTAACTCGTCTCATTAATGGTAGTTGAAAGCTATATTGAGTTAATGTAGAGTTAAGAGATATTGATTAAAAATATTCAGATTCTTGTGCACACATAATAAATGATAGAAAATTTTTGAATTTTATATTATTATTTTTTAAATGAATAGACCACTAATTTTTATATATTTAATAAATGTAAAATTCAAATATATTCATTTATAATGGAAAATATAATTATAATAATATTAAAAAAATAAAAAAAAATTACTATTATTTTTTAATATAAATTTTACATTAATTCATATAAAAAATATTACATTACATAAAATATGAAACAATAAACTATGTATATTCATATTATTTTTTATGTTAATATAAACAAAATTTGTGGTTTAATGGGTAGGTAGGTAAGAGAAAAAAAAGTAAAATCAAATTTATACTATAATCTTAGCAACATTAAAAATAGTTTTTATTTTTATTTTGTTAGTATTTAAATGTTTTATTTATTTTTGGATGTAACAATTAAATAGATTTACTTTTTAAATATTATTTAATAATATTAAAAATACTAAATATCTTTTATTTAGTATTTCAAGATAAGTCTATTTAAAATTAAATATTATTTAGTTTTCTTTTTAAAAAATTGATTAATAAATGTTTTTAGTATTTCAAAATGCTTCCACTACAATTTTAATTAATGCAAAGGTTATGTTTTAGAGGAGTTGCAAGTAGTGATCAAATAAAATATTCTATATTTATTAGTTAAAGTTTATTTATCTTATTTTGAGGTGATCTTTTCAAGAAGTTAACCAAGGTGAGGTTGATATGGAGTTATCTATTGTCAAATAAAAATATGACACATAAGCATTATGTGTCTAAATCAGCCATAATGGTTGACCAAAAATATTGAAATTTTATTGGTTTAAAAATTCAACTCAATCCAGCTCATCCATGGCACAGTTTTTTATAAGGCCCATTTTAGACCCTAAATTTCCTCTAATCAGTCATTCAAATTCACTTTCCATGACTACTTAAAAATATTCTATGCCAAATTCACCAGTAAATACTAAATCATCTACATACAAGAAGACAATTAACATCTTACCTTGCTCATCAACTTTGGTATACAAAGTCGATTCACTTTCACTTCTGTGAAATCCATTTTTAGTGATATAGGAATCAATCTGACTATACCAAGATCTAGGAGCTTGCTTCAAACCATAGAGTGCCTTTTCTATCATGTACACTTTATGCTCTTGACCAAGAACATCATAGCCTTGTGGTTGTTCCACATATACTTCCACTTCTAGATATCGATTCAAAAATGTTGACTTAACATCCATTTGATAAACAGACCATTTGTTTTGTGTAGCAGTGGCAAAGACTGTTCTGAATGTATCCATGTGTGCGACAGGTGAAAAAATTCATTGAAGTCTATTCCAGGCTTCTCTGTAAACCCTCTTGGGACCATTCTTGTTTTGTGCTTCTGCACATTCCCATCAGCATCTTGCTTTGTCTTGTAAATTTATTTGATTTTGATTTCATCTTTATCTTTTGGTACTTCTACCCACTCCCATGTTTGATTCTTCTTAATGAATTCTATTTCTTCATCCATGGCTTGTGCCAATACTTCTTCTTCGATAGCTTCCTAAAATGTTAATGGATCATATATATGAGAAAATAATGCAAAGAGAGAGAATGAATTTGGTGTACCAGCTTCATATATTTCATGCAGACTTCTTTTCTTCACTAGTTCTATCAATGTTGAGCTCGACGAAATACTTGATGGAGTCTGTTGTCCTCTTGGTGTGCTTGTCGGTTTAGCTTGAACTACAACTTGTATTGACGTTCCTTGTGTTGAACCATGTCACAGTGTCATTGGATTCGATGGTACGAAAACCGATTGAATTACATGTGGTGCTTGAACCACTTCCTATGTCATGTCACCATTGTCGACATTCAACACGATCTTGACATTTATCTCGACAGTTTCATCCCATGATTTATTCTCGACAAATTGAACGTCTCTACTGATGATCACTTTCCTTGCGACGGGATCATACAACTTGTATGCTTTTGTGTCTTCAGAGTAACCAACAAAAATACATTTTTGTCCCTTCTTGTCAAGCTTCTTTCTTATCTCATCTAGAACGTGAGCATATGCAACACAACCAAAAAAATTTAAATAAGAAACATTGTGATTCATACTTGTCCATGCTTCTTTAGGAACTTTGTTCTTCACACTCTTTGTCGGACATGAGTTAATGAGATATACAGAAGTTGCAACTTCTTCAGCCCAGTATTCATTTGACAAATGCTTGGTTGCCATCATGCTACACACCATCTCCATAATGGTTACATTTTTTATTTCGAAAACATTTTTCTGCTGAGGTGTATACTGTGCAGTGAATTGCTTTTGTATTCCATGGGTCTTGCAAAAATTTAGAAATTCATTCGAAACATATTCACCTCCGTTGTCATTCCTTAATATTTTTATGCGGTGTCCACTCTGGTTCTCCACGAGTGCCTTGAACTGCTGAAAATAACTAAATGCGTCATATTTATGTTTCAAAAAATATACCCATGTTTTTCTTGAGTATTCACCAATACAAGTAAGAAAATAATTACTGCCACCAATGGATGATTTCTATATTGGACCACAAATATCAGAGTGCACAATTTCAAGTGGTGTGCGATCTCTATATGAATTTCCAACTTGAAAATTATCTCTATGTTTCTTGCCAAAAATGTAGCCTTAACAAACTCTCTTTGGTATGTCAATCAATGGAAATACTTTCACCATATTCTTTGTTTGCAGTAGCTTCATCCCACCAAAATTTAGATGTCCAACACAAAATGCCACAGCTAGGGTTCATGCTGATCTTATGTTTGAAACACTGCTTGAAATTCAGTGCTGTCATTTTCTTTCTTGTCGAAGTGCTCGACTGCTTCTTGAATTTCTTCTTTGAGTGAAACCCCTGTATTTTTCTTTCCTTTCATTTCTACAATTATCCTCAATGGAAATAAGTGATTTCTTATCATTGGCACTTTTTCTATCAGTTGGTTGCTTGGACATTTGTCTTTAATCACACAATGATTATCTTCTATATAGACTCTATAGATTTTTTGTATCAATTGTCCAATTCTCAACAAATTATGTTTTAGACCTTTGACATGATATAAATCATGAATTGACTTACTCTCCCCCTATTTGGTTAGAATACCAACAATACCTTTTCCCAAAAAAGTGACTTGGACATTGTTTCCAAGTGTAACATCAGTTTGAGCTGAATTATCTACACTCGAAAACAAATTTAAATTACCAGTCATATGATTGTTGCATCCTGAATCTAAGTACCATATTCCATGTGGACTTTCTTGGATAGTATTTCATTCAAATGGATATGCATATACCATTAACATTGCAATTGACTAAGTTCTGGTGTTGGTCGACTGATTTGGGATTTGCCTTCCTTGGTCATATTTTTCCTTCCTGCATTCATATGCATAATGACCAAATTTCTTACAATAATGACATTGAATTTTTTATTTATCAAACCTATGACCAATTGGCTGAATTGGATTCTGATTGTCATGTCCTCCTCTTGAAGAACTTATTCCTCTTCCTCTATGTTTGTTTCTCCCCTGCCTCTACCACAGATTATGGATGAATGTGTTGCGAATGCACCTTCCAATGATGTATGTGTTCTGCTAATTATGTGTTCATGATTGATGATTGAAGCTTGCAACTCATCAATGGTAAACACCGGCATGTCTTTGTTTTCTTCCAAGGTCACAACCAAGGATCCAAATATTGGGAGAAGACTTTTGATAATTTCTTCAAAAACCCTTTGGCCAGCTATAGTTTCTCTGTGAGATTTGATTGGATTAATCAGACCAACAACTTTGGTGTAGAATGAGTCTACTGACTCTGTATCTTTCATAGATGGATATTCAAAATATATTCTAAGAATTTGTAACTTAGAAGTATTTACCTTGTCAAAACATTGATAGGAAGTTTCCAATGTGTCCCATGTCTACATAGAGATAGTTGTTGTTGCTACTCTTGGGAGTATGCTTTCATGCATGGATTGATGTATGTAGAAAAAATATTTTCCATCTTTCTTCTGATGTTCCCTCAGTGGATCTTTCTCATATTGTGTGAGATTGTTAGATGTCATCTGATCTATTGGTTATGTATAACCATTCTAGACAATTTCCCAAACATCTTGACCTCTGAACAAAGCCTTCATTGTTAGATACCAATATTCATAATCCTTTCCTATAAAAATTGGAGTTTGCAAACTCAACATGTTTGAACCAGAAGTGGAAGCCATTTTTAATTTTTAATTTTCCTTAGAAAATTACTTTTTCACTTTTTAAGACAAGGTTTCTTTCTAAAACCTGGTTTGATACTGGTTAGTAAAAACTAAGTCAGCTAAAATTGAGTTATTTCTCAACTATAAAATTAATTTCACGTCGACTTCGACTTCTTCTTTTACTTGTCGGGTAAAACTTGTCTAGCTCTCACTAGACAAGTCTACCAAAATATTTTGACACGTTTTTTAAAGACTAAATTTGGTCGGACTCTTCAACTCGAATCTTTTTACCTCAACAAGTTCTTACTTGTCCGTTTTACCGACTTACTTTACTTCGACAGACTTACTCGACATGTTTACTTCGATCATTTTACTTCGACTTATTTACTAGATAGGTTTACTTGGACAGATTTACTCTCAATGGGTTTACTTAGACTAACTGACTTCAACTTAACCACATTTAGTCAAATTTCATAAATGATGTTCCTTAGTCTAAAGACTTAAGAAATCAATAATATTTTTCACCCACCGATAACATGAAGTAAAACTTGACACAACAACAATTCAATAAAATTACAAAATCATATAACCAAACATTAAGAAGACTTGTGTCGACCACTCTTTTGTAAAACCTTGAACTTTTACTGGGTGGAATGTTTCTAGATTCTTTGATCTTTCACTCAAACTGTAAATGTAAACAACATTTACACAAGTAATTCTTGGAGAGAATGTGTGGCTAAATAAATATGTATTTAACCATAAACTATTTGATTTATATAACTTGTCGAGACATAACATAGAACTATATGACGTAAATGCAGACTTTAAAATTTACAGAGATATTTCACCTTTCACTGAGCTTCGACTCTCGACATTTTCAAACCGACAGAAGATTGAGATTCAACACTATTCTCTTCACTCTCTGCTCAGAATTTTCTCAGAGTTCTTTCTGCAGTGTCTAACTTAATTTATAATCTTCTTCTTCTATTTATAGGAAAACTAGAATTTGTTTCTCTGTGAATCTATTGACTGAACATTAAAGACTGTAATAACTATCTACCTAAGAACATAGCTTTAGAAATTTAACTCGACAGGTTTATATTGCATAATCGTGGACTCTTCAATCTTGTTAGACTATCTGACAGAGACTGAACTGATATAGAATCTATCAAAGCCGGTTGAGATCTAGTATAGATCTGCGATTAACTAATATTTCCAACATTGGCTTGGAAAATTAACAATAGGAGAAATCAGGCCGATGATATTTCAACTGTTAGTATTATTTCCAGTATTTACATAGACATGAAAATTGATAACAAAAAGATGGGCAGGAATCAAATGACATGTTCTTAAACTCTGAAATACAAATACATCAAATACATCAAATGCATGAAATTTAAATGAAATGAGACGTATCTATTACAAAATAAAACATAGATCTTTATTAGCAAAAATGAAAGGTAGTAAATCTACAGTGGGTGAGCTTCTTTATTAGAAAAACTAAGCAAAACTATTGTGTTTAATCAGGAAAATAAAAAATAGAAACATATAGAAGTTTATGAATTGCTTCATGATAAAATAGAAAAGATATAGAAGAGATATTTACTTTAGCCTTAACGCCTTTCCTTTCACAACAATCTCTTTAATGTTTTCTTCTCAAAGAAATTGAATTAGGGTCTGAAGAATCTGTTCACAAATCCCATTATGAAATTAAACATAAGAGCTCTTTTTTTTATATAGATCTTAATTTAACTTTTTCTTTAATAAAATGGAAAATGTCAGTTAACAAATGATAAAAATCCATTCTCCTTCCTCACGAAATTATTTTATTGACTTCATTAGGCCTCCTACAGTCGAATTTCCCTCTATGAGCTCCTACAACTCATCTTAGTGGTTTAGTAACTCCTATGACATTTGTCCTTCTTCTTCATGCTCCAATTCTATCCCCATTTCGAATGGCTCACTATAACTCCCAAATTTTCCCACTTGGTGTCTATTTTTAGCGTTGTATGTCATATTTTTCATATGTATGAAATCAGGTATGAATTTGTCATATTTGTCATAGGATCTTTCATCATTGGTTGTCATAGAGTGCATGGAATCTCCTTCCAAGTGGAACACAATTTCTTCTTCGTCTCTTCCTCTTCCATCGGAGTTACTCTACTTTACTAGTTATAATTCCTTAGCTCATGATATGCTATTTGACACCACATCACCCTCCAATAATGTTACATTCCCCATGGATTTGAAATTCGATGAATATTATACCAAGTGTGTGGGGAATCTAGTCACCCAAAGGCTTCCAAGTGTCTTCATGAACTAATATCCATTTATTTTCTTAGAATTTATTATTTATGTGACCCATCAAATGTGAATGTGATAAACTAAAGTCCTTCTGGGTCCCATAACCCCTTTATTACAAAATTTATGTCTCCATCTCAACTTAGGGTACTAGTAGGTTGGTGAAACATTATTTGCAAGTAGTCTTATTTGAATGGGGAAATGACAAGAGGTGACATATGCCCTAATAAACTTCTTTATTTTAGGTGTCAATGTGCAAAAACTAATGTGTGCATAGTAAGACCATTTTTTTTGACAATGAAAGGAACCAAAATTTGATATCAAAATATATATTATAACAATATGAGAAACATCAACATAATTTAAAATGGTGGTAATAATAGTAATTTCATAGATTGTACAAACCGATCTAAATCTAATTTCTTGCCAATATAAAGGGAGTGCATTTATCGATTTTGAAGAGCATGAAACTTGTATAAAAAGGAGTAGCACCTGATTTGATTCAAGGAGTAGCACAAATCTTCTAAATTCTTCAATTTACCTGCAAAAACACTTAAAATTCGAAGGAAAATCAATTCAATCAATCTCTCCTTTGACATGTGCAGATTCTCTGGGTGAATCACACCTATCTATACTTTTTTGGAAAAAATAGAGAGGGAGTAAGGAAAATCTACCAAGAATTATGTGAAACCCAGTTGCTTCTAGTGCATTAATGGAAGTTTTTGAGGAATTTAAGTTGGTCTGATTACATGCTTTGATGCCATGTCTAATTTACCAAACCTTCAGTATTTTTAGGTTTGATTGAACCTTACTTGTGAAATAAAGTTGAATGAGGAAGAAGAAATTCGATGTACAATGTTCAAACAATCATGGTGAAATTGAACAGTCAAGAGGCAATAATTTGTCAGCATAACATTAATCACATTCACATTAATTTGTATTCAATACAATGATGATACAATAAAGATGATTCCAATCCACTAGGTGTGATTCGAATTCCATCAATTTGACTAACTCTAGAGCTAACTAATGGGAGGGAATCACCACTAGAATCTCATTCATTCAAATTAGGACAACTAAATCATTTCACAATAAGTTAACTGAACAATCTAGGTATGAAAAGGAACCTAACCTCCCTAAATCAGGGAAACATGGTGCTAGGTTAACTAGAGATGAACTAATTGATTTTCATCGTAGGATAACTCAACACAGACTAGGGTGAACTGATGGTGGGACTCCCAAGACTTAGTGTGGGTTCCTAAATTATAGGGATTGGCCTTTGGAGATTGTAAACTTGTGCAAACTAGAGCATCAAGTGGTAGGTGTACCCCATATGAGTTCCCCATGGCTCTAGTGAGGTGGAAACATACTCTGAATATAGGAAAAGAAATTTAGACTATGGTGGTCAAGGGAGAATTATAATTAATCCTAATAGAAATTGAGTAACCGAAACAAATGGTTTCTAACCAAATTTGAATCATTTTTTTTCCAATTAGAGTATTTGATCCCAAGACCACATGTTCTTAGAGTATTGTTGTTTGTATGCTTGTATTGTTCCATAATGGCTAGGAATCCATTCAAAGTAACATATACTTGTGGGTATGGATCTTGTTTTCTATTTGTTCTTTTATATAGAGAATCATTCTAAACAAGTGTGATTAGCATGAACACCTGCAAAATTTTGGTCAAGATTCTATCAAAAGAAAAAAGAAGTTAAAATCCCACAAACAAGTAAATGAAAGTAGATCTTAAGGAAAATCAAATAAGAAAAAAAATGAACGTTTTTGAAACTATGGTATCCGAGGAACTACAAACTATTATTGTCGTTGCATACAAGGAAATCAAAGCCAAGAACATATCCAGGACTATTTTTTCCAATATGATTTATTTTGTCCTCTTCTTCTTTGCGTGTTGGATGAATTAAAAGAATGTAGAAGAACAAAAAGAAACCACATTTTCATTTCTTAATTAGATTTATAAAAAAACTCAAGATATGCTATCAATGATAGAGACTACCAATTAGGAAAGAAGAGAAGTATATTTTGTGTTTTTTTTTCTAGGTATTTTTTTGTGTTTTTGCAACTACAGTTTACCTTGGAAAATTGTAGATGGGATGATGGATGTATAGCTATATCCATATTTTTTGGATGCTCGAATAGAGGAGGTCATACAAAGAGCTATGGAATGATTCCAATGCTCTATAAGTGAGAGTGCAAATAAACATATTAATTACACCATAGAATAGAGTAATTTCAGAAGCTAGACATGGGTGCACTAACCTGAAACAAAATAGCCCATTAGTGGTTTTGACTAGACATGCTTATTTCAAGGCAGTACAAATTTTGTTCAACTATCTTGACATTAAACACTTAATGTGAACAATATTCTCATATCCATAATGTGATTTAATGGCTAAAGTGTGGTTGTTGATATGTATCTGTTAGCACCGGAAATGAGCCCAAAGGTTGTGGAAGGCCCGCTCCCGGGTAACAGCAAAACTACTTTCGAAGAGAGAACTAGCCTTCTGCTCTTTTGAGAGGGATCTCTCACCAAATGTTCACAATGGCCAGGTATATAGATATGCAATTGAAACTATATCTATGATAGGATCACTCAAAAATTCCTCTTCTGTAGAAAGCCCTAATTTCCACAACAAAAACTGAAAATGCTCAGAATCGAATTCCGCTTCGACAAAAAGATGCGCCCTTCAATGGAGAGTCAGCCTAGCATACTTTTGCTGATGGATTGTGGAGAGAGACCCAAAAAGTAAGAAGCCCTAGCTTCTACAGCTACACATTGTCCTCTTCTCAGGTTATCTCTAATACCATATTATATTTTTATCAATCAAGCTAACATTATGATCTTAGGATATTTAACTAAGAGAATAACATGCAAAACAATAAAACACAACAGACAAGAGACACAAATAATTTTCCTCAGGGAAACCATAAAGGAGAAAACCCCACAACTTTCTCAAAGATAGAATCAACACCAAAATAGAAAATCCCAAAATAGTAAGATGATATCCATAGCTTCTGTCTCTCTCTCTCTCACTGAGAGAGATCCCCCTCTCTCACTCATGCACCCCAATGAGTGAGTGTGATAAATAGAGAGGCTCACTCTCTATTTATATTCTTTTATTCACTTGAAGTGCACTCCAACATGTTGGCCTCACTTAACAATTACTTACTAGAGCCTACATCTCTTGGAGTGTCTAATAACCCTAGTGCCCCACAACTTGTGGGGACTTTGCCCTCTGCTCAACAAGGAGGGTTAACCTTGATTTAGATGGTTGGGACTATTGCCCTGACTTACAATGACTCACCTAGGGTCGACCTCACTAGGATAATCTAATAACCCAAGGGCCCCATAACTGTGGGGACTTTAACCCTTGACCAAAAGGAGGGTTACCCATAACGAATTGACATGACTTTTACATTATAGAAACTTCATGATCCAAACATTGGGGCATGACATGAATCAAATACATCTGGAATAAACATCAGGTTACAAGACATAAGAAATATGGATGAATACATTCCAAAGTAACAAATTAATTAACACATCTTTGCATACATGAAGCTACCCCAAGGCGTGGTGAAAGCAGTTTTTTCTTGGTCTTCAGCTAACACCTTTACCTGGTTGTACCCAGAAAATCCATCCATCATGGATATTCTTTCTGAGCCTACCACCCTCTGCAATATCTGGTACATTTTAGGCAAAGGGTAATTATCTTTCAAAGAGACCTTGTTCAAGATCCTGAAATCCACGGATAGCCGTATTTCCCCATTTGTTAGGATATTTAGACACCTATGAGTTAGTTAAGATTAACTTGTGTAATATATCAATTAGGTTAAAGTGTGCTTCTTTAGTATGCATTAGTATGTATTTGTAAATATTCTAATCTGACGGTCATAATATGTTCTAGACATAGAGTGATCCAACGGTTCAACTTCTCTTAGATCATACCTACCATTGATCCATGGCTTAACACCTGATTGGTCTATGATCTCTATTTAAAGAGAATAGAGGGTCCTTGGCTAGTTGATCGATTATGAGAAGCTCATGTAACTTTCTTTCTTTTGCATAATAAATTGCTCCAAGTAGCTATTTGGCTGGGGCCATGGACTGTTTCCCTCTCGAGGGTTTTAACCACGTGACAAACATTGGTGTGTTGATCTATGATCTATTTGTGTGAAGCAGTATCTGAAGGTGTTTGGTCTTTTGGGAGTACCTTGTGTACCCAAACATGGTATCAAAGCTTTTATGAAGAGTCGCTTTCGATTTTGATCAAGATCTGGAACCGCTATTGTCAAAACTTTGAAAGAGTTTATGGTTCTATATTTTCTGTGCATTTGTGGCCTGTGGGAGCTATCCCATTGTGTCTAGAGCACCATTTTCGTTTGCTCCAGAAACACCCATTTTGACAAATCTGAAGGTATAATGTTACAGTGACAGATTTTTTTTTTTTAAATCTCTCATATTTTATCAGTTTATTATTAGATCTTTTATGTTTTACTCTCAGACTGTTGTTTTCCCTGAATGTGTATGCTCTTTGTTGTGCACCTTGCGCGATCGCGGTGAATCAGAAATAATAAGGGAAAGTTTTTTTTTCTTGTCTTCTTGGCTACGTACGCTCTTTGTCGTACACCTTGTGCGATCATGGAAAATCAGAAACAGTGAGAAAACTTGAAAATGTAAACATTCCGGGTAAGTTAATCTAGATCTAACCCCATTGTGTGGAAAAAGTTTTTTTGTTTTTATTTTTCATTTTTTTTTGTGATTTGCAGAAAAAGAAAGCAATCCTAGAAAGCGAGAGAGAAGAGTAAAAAAAAAAAGAGCCCACTTCCTCTTTCCATACTTTTACGTACCTTTTAAACTTAGCTCACTTGGTCCAAAGTTGCTTTACGCCTTGATAAATCTTGAGTTCAAGTCTTATCAAGCTACTTTTTAGTGCATGCAATTTCTATTTTCAAGTTACTTTATTGTAAAAGTGCATCTCACATAAATAAAATAAAATAAAAGTGAGTCACTTAAATTTTTTAATTTATTGCTCCACTATTTAAAAGTCACATTATTGTAAAAGTGGGCATCACTTATTATTCTACAAAAGAGATTCACTTCAAAGCAACTTTATTGTAAAAGTGATTGTCAAAGATTGATCTTGGGAAGAGGGGGCTTCTTTTTTTTAGTTGGTCAATTTAATATCTACCGTGACACTATTCGGGACATCTTCAACATTTTCTTTGATCAAGCATAACTTCATCATCCAGAATCCGTTTTAAGTGCCATTTTTTTTAAAAACCACAAATTTTTTCGAGCTCTTTGCATCCAGATAGTTAGTTTCTGTTCTTTCAGCCATTATTTTACAGTATGGCCACTCCTTGTGATATTATACTTATAAGTTCTAACTATTTCTCATGGAAATCTCGTATGGAGGATGTTTTGCGAAGTA
This sequence comes from Pseudotsuga menziesii, assembly GCA_001517045.1. Lineage (NCBI taxonomy): Eukaryota > Viridiplantae > Streptophyta > Pinopsida > Pinales > Pinaceae > Pseudotsuga > Pseudotsuga menziesii. The sequence continues at coordinate 19,932 of LPNX010836080.1, forward strand.
GGGAACTTTTCAGGATAACCTTAGGGAAAGAAACAAAACCCACTAGTGATGATAATAAAATTAAATGGGCAAATAGATGTGATGAAGATCGTGGATTGATTGGGATGTCAATCTCTACTGATTTGTGATTCCACATATCTAGCATTGATGAACCTGATAAAGCTTGGGAAAAATTGGAATTTGTGTTTGGTAAACACAAGGAAATTTAGGGTCATCAACTTGAGAATGAGTTCACTTCCTTGAATCCAAATGATTTTTCATGCATTCAAGACTATTTATCTAAGTATAAAACTCTTAGACTCTTATGTGCAGAATGTAAGATTAAAAAAGAAGACAAACAATGTATTTATCATATTCTTTCCAAACTTGGACCTACATATTCTATTTTTGCATCTACATTCTACTCCATGAAATAATCCTTGACTGTAGCTAGCTATCAAGAGCCTAGTTTTGAATCCTTTTGTGATTAATTAGAGAGCAAGATAAGCTCATTCATCTTGGAATAATGAAAAATGCAGATACATCTGGGAAATCCTTATTGTCCCAACAGAAAGAAAAGTCCAAGCCTCCCAAGAAACAGAATTTTCACAATAATAAGCCAAACAGCAAGGGTCCCAAACCCTCTCAGTCAGCTCCTTCTTCAAAAAATGACAAAGGATCCAAGCAAAAAGGAAAGAAGACTGAGCATCATTGCAATTTTTGTGGGAAAGATATTCATGATGATTCTAAATGTTTTAAGAAGATGGAAGCCTTGGAAGCAGCAATGAAGAAGCACCACATCAGCCTATATTCATCTTTAGAATCTAACTCTCATGGACATGCACTTTGTGCTTCTGGTTACTCTTATACTGCGTCTTCTTTTTCTACTTCAAATGAATGGCTCAGTGATTCTGGAGCATCTTATCTTTTCTACTATGCATGAATGTAACACCAAACAAATATTTGTTGGTGATGATAGATCTCTAAGTGTTGTAGGATCTAGAATAGTTCTAGTAGAAAATGGTCATTTCAGTGATGTACTATGTGTTCCAAAAATTTCCTGCAATTTGTTATCAGTCTATCAAATTACTCATTCAGGTGAAAGTAAAACTGTGATGTTTACACCCAACCAAGTTGTAATCAAGGATTTTAAAAATCCTCAAAATGTCCTTTCTACTGGAATTGTTGATGATATTACCAGGTTGTACAAATTTAACAACTTTGGGTCATCACCTTTTCCTTCAGTTTTTGTTACTCATAGTGATAACTTGAGCAAACTTTGGCATGAGCAATTTGGTCACTTAAATTATCGCTCATTGCAACAACTATGTAAAGACAATATGGTGACTGGTCTTCCACTAGTATCTTGCAAGGATGGTGTTTATTCTGGTTGTGTACTTGAAAAACATCATCGGGACAGTTTTGACAAACGTGCCTCTTGGTATGCCTCGGTTCCCTTGGAGATTGTGCATAGTGACTTGTGTGGCCCTCTTCAATCTGCTTCCTTTTCTAGTTTCAAATATCTCTTAACTTTCATTGATGATTACTCTAGACGCACTTGGGTTTACTTCCTAAAACTTAAGAGCAAATCATTTAACATGTTCTTGGCCTACAAGTCCCTTGTTGAAAAACAATCTGGTCATCAAATTATTAAGTTAAGATCTGACAATGGAGGAGAATATGTTAACAACAAGTTCACTACTTTTTCCACTGAACAAGGAATCCAACAATAGCACACTATTCCATATACACCACAACAAAATGGTGTAGCTAAAAAAAAGAACCACACTTTAAAAGAAATAGCTAATTGCATTATCCAATCTAAGGGACTAAGTCTTCAATATTGGGCTGAGGCCATAAATTATGCAAATTACGTAGTTAATCGCATACCCACTAAAGTATTACAAGGTATAACACTGGAAGAAGCATGGAGTATAATGAAACCAAATGTAAGTCACTTTTGTGTGTTTGGTTGTGAAGCATGGGCTCACATTCTAGATGAAAAATGGAAAGCATTGCAGCCTAAAAGTGAAAAGTGCATATTTGTTGGATATTTTGAAGATGTAATGGGTTATAGACTTCTTCAGCCCCATTCACATGATATAATCATTAGAAGAGATGTTAAATTTGATGAAAATATCTTGGCCTGCGAGCCTAACTTGGCGGGTGTGACATCTTTGGCCTGCGAGCCTGATTCGGTGATTGTGCTTTCTTCTTCTTCCAACTTCCTTAATAGGTTTCCAACTCCAGTTTCTGATGATGATAGTGAGGATGAAAATCCATCACTGCCTGCTCATGTTTTTCCAATTGCACCAGCACCAATACTTCCTCAATGGGTCCGTTCAACATGTGAAGCAGTTGGTGATCTTGCAGGTGATCCTAGAGATCAACGTCGAAAACGTTCTCAGTTTCATGGAGCCTCTTCTCTTTTGGCTCAAGTTTTTGAGAATCATGATTCAGAAACTTTTCCAGAAGTTTCAGGAAATCCAAATTGGGATGCAGCTATGGATGAAGAATATCGTTTTTTAATGGCGAGCGATACTTGGGATGTTGTTCCTCTTCCAAAAGGAAGAAAACTCGTTAGATGTAAATGGGTCTACGGAACTAAGTATGCATAATATGGAAGTGTTGAAAGACTTGAGGCAAGGTTACTTGCCAAAGGTTTTTCCCAAGTTGAAGGGATTGACTACAATGAAACCTTTTCCCCTATAGAGAAAATGAACTCCATCTGCCTTGTCCTTTCCTTGCAGCCTTACATAACTGGGAATTCCATCAAATGGATGTTAATTCTACCTTCTTACATGGTGATTTACATGAGGAAATTTACATGGAGCAACCTCCTGGATATGTTCAAAATAAATCTAGCCTTGTTTGTCTCAAGAAATCCTTATATGGCCTTAGAAATCTCCTAGATCTTGGTATGCAAAAATGGATAGCTTTCTCCTTGACATTGGTTTTTCTAGATGCCATTCTGACCCCAATGTTTATACCAAGAAAGTAGGAAACCATCTCATCATACTTGTTCTTTATGTTGATGATCTTATCCTTACTGGTAGTGACCCTAACCTTATAACCCATATGAAATCCAGTCTTAAGCAAAATTTTGAAATGTTAGACTTAGGACATTTGCATTATTTTCTTGGTCTCCAAGTCTTACAAACCAAAGAAAGAATCTTTCTTTCCTAGTCTAAGTATGCTTGTGACCCTCTTCGTCACTTCCACATGGAAGATTGTAAACCAGCCCCTTCTCCCTTCTAGTATGAAGTCAAACTTTATGCCACTTGTACTTCCCCTGAAGTAGATGCCACCTTGTATCGTCAGCTTGTTGGTAGTATTTTATACTTGACTCATTCCCATCCTGACCTTTCCTTTGTCGTTGGTTGTGTTTCCCGTTATATGCAAACTCCTCATGAAAGTCACTAGAAAGCAGCAAAAATAATACTTCGATATATTCAAGGTACAATTCAATTTCAGATTTATTATAGTACAGGGGGGAAACCTTTGTTGGTTGGTTTCACTGATTCAAATTGGGCCAGTGATCCTGATGATCGAAATTCTACTGCAGGTTATGTTTTTAGTCTTGGATCTGGACCTGTCACTTGGGCTTGTAAGAAGCAACAAGCTCTTACTCTTTCTTGAGCAGAAGCAGAATATCGAGCCACAGTTAATGCCAGTCGGGAACCTTTATGGCTTCAACAAATCCTTTCAGAGTTTGTATTTGAGCAGCAGCAACCTACTCCACTTTGGCGCTACAATCAAAGTGCCATCAAGCTTGCCAAATATCCAGTTATACATCAGCGCAGCAAACACATTGAGCTACACATGCACTTCATTGGAAATCTTGTTCATGATAGTGTTATTGAAGTTCTCTATTCCCCTATAGATGATTAAGTTGCAGACATCTTTACCAAGTCTCTTATAGAAGCAAAGTTTTCTAAACTTCAGTCTATGTTAGGAGTTCAAGAATGTGTCCTTAAGGGGGGATAGGCTCTAATGCCTCCTTCCTTCTCCTAATAGTGTCACTTTTGTAAATCCTTCAATCCTATCCCAAGTTGTTCTTAAGAGGGGATGTTAGGATATTTAGACACTTAGGAGTTAGTTAAGATAAACTTGTCTAATATATCCGTTAGGTAAAAGTGTGTTTCTTTAGTATGCATTAGTATGCATTTGTAAATATTCTAATTTGACGGTCATGATATCTTCTAGACATAGAGTGATCTGAGGGTTCAACTTCTCTTATATCATACCTACCAGTGATCCATGGCTTAACACCTGATTGGTCTATGATCTCTATTTAAAGAGCATAGAGGGTCCTTGGCTAGTTGATCGATTATGAGAAGCTTATGTAACTTTCTTTCTTTTGCATAATAAATTGCTCCAAGTAGCTATTTGGCTGGGGCCGTGGACTGTTTCCCTCTCGAGGGTTTTAAACACGTGACAAACATCGATGTGTTGATCTATGATCTGTTTGTGTGAAGCAGTATCTGAAGGTGTTTGATCTTTTGGGAGTACCTTGTGTACCCAAACACCATTCTTTTTCTGAACAGAAACTAAATTGGCCACCCATTTGGAAAACCTCAAAGTCACTATTATCTTCGCATCAAATAACCTTTTCCCATCCTTTTCAATGATGGGCACTAGCTTCGAATTGATCCTTCGAAGATTTTACTCAAAAGGTTTTTCTTCGGGTTTGATTGGAATGGTGTGCTAGATGATGGAAGTGTCATATTCTTTGAGATCTTCATAAGTCCATGCAAACACATCCATGTATTTCTTCATCAGTTTCACATACCCGTATTTCTCTTTAGTGGATAACTTCTTAGACAAATTTATAAACTTTGGGTCTTCTTTAGTGCTGATATTTATATATTCGACGACATCTATGGTGGGTTCGACTTTAGGCTCTTTGACTACATAATTCTGGTCAAAAAGATACTCTAAAGGTATCATGCCCCTAGGGATATGATTGCTTTTCAACTGGACTATATCCTTGCCCCCCAAGGATTCTTTTAGCTTTCCTGTATCGATGGCTTCTTCTCCTTCCCCTTCGACGTCTAGGAGGTTTTTGGGGTCTGAGCCACCTTCATCAATGTGAGTATTCACAAACTCACCAAACATCTCCAAAAATATTTTGATCTGCATATCATCTCCGAAGACTTTCCAATATTTGGTGTTATCTAGTATGGAACGTTTGTTTACAATATCCACCTTATATTTCTTCTTTCATGCCGCCAGAGCTTCAAATATTCCTGCTGCGGTCACCAGAGATTCTGCAACTGTTTTCTCGTCTCTAGGAATCACTTAGACTACATGTGCGGTGAAGAAATTCCTAAACATATCCCACAGCTCGTTCCGGTAGACTCTCATTCTCAGATGCTTATTCGGATAGACATCATTCACTTGATTTACCACGAGCTTTGAGTCCCCAAAAATATGGACCCTTTTTGCACCTAAATCTTTCAGCACACATAGGCCCAACAACAAGGCTTCGTACTCTGCTACATTGTTAGAGCATTCAAAAATTAACTTGTAAGAGTGAGATTTGTTATCTTTAATGGGGAAGATAATATACACACCTGTACGAGCACTCGCTTTGGACACAGAGCCATCAAAAGACATTTTCCATAGTCCTTCATCTTTCTGATTTCCTTCCTCAGCCCCTAGCTCGCTGGCCCCTTTTTCATCTTTTTGTGGCCCACCAATCTTGGAGTTGCAAGGAAGCACATCATTGAAGAAAATAGAGGACCCCAAGTCTGTGTCGATGGAATAGATGTGATGGATGTCGGTCTGAGCCTAACTGCTCACTACATAAGGAAACCTTTTCTCACTATATAACCTCTTGCTTTCGTTCCGAACAGGAATGGTAGCATAAGTCATGTCCATTTGTAGGCTGTGCTTTAGCTTTGAAGTCCAAGATCTCGACAACAGAATATGAAACTTGGGCGGAATGTCGGCTACGATGACTTCCATGACCACAACCTTAGAAGGGAGCTTATTTAAAGAAACCACCATGTCTTTGATCAGTCATAGACATTTCACTCTTTTAGAATCAAAGGAATACAGGTCTTTGTAGGGCCTAGTAATCGCCAACCCCAGGTTTTCCACCACTCCTTTAGGCATCAGATTATGCGAGGCTCCTAAATCCAGCATGGAATTGTGTAACACCATATCATGCACATTTAAGCTCATGTAAAAGGGGGGCACCTCCTCGTCCTCACTGTCCACAATGTCAATCTTAGACCCTAGAACAATAGTAGGATTGTCTTTAGTCAGCTCCAAGATATCAGGGTGAGATTCCCCTTGATTCACAATCACATGCATGATTGTGTCTCTGTATTCTTGATTCCTCAACAATTCATTAAAAGGAATCGAGATCTTCAGCTTAGCTAGCTCGTTCTGGAGGTCAAATGCAGGGAAGGCTTTGCTCGACTTGACAGGTGCCACTGGTTCTAATCTTTTCACATTACTACTTTCTTTTCCCACATTTATAGGTGCCATCGGCCCTTTCTGTTTGTCATTTTCTTTCCCGGGACCGGTATGCCTACCAGAAGGCTAGTCTAGGTTTCACCCTCCTTTAGGTACAGTGGTGTCACTAGCAGAGCTGCCACCTTTCTTCTGTATGGCCACGTCTTTATTTCTCAGCTTGATCTATTAGGATATTTAGAAACTTAGGAGTTATTTAAGATCAACTTGTGTAAAATATCCATTAGGTAATAGTGTGTTTCTTTAGTATGCATTAGTATGCATTTTTAAATATTCTAATCCGACGGTCATGATATGTTCTAGACATAGAGTGATCCGATGGTTCAACTTCTCTTAGATCATACCTACCATTGATCTGTGGCTTAGCACCCGATTGGTCTATGATATTAATTTAAAGAGCATAGAGGTTACTTGGCTAGTTTATCGATTATGAGAAGCTCATATGTAACTTTCTTTCTTTTGCATAATAAATTGCTTCAAGTAGCTATTTAGCTGGGGCTGTGGATTGTTTTCTTCTTGACGGTTTTAACCATGTGACAAACATCAGTGTGTTGATATGTGATCTATTTGTATGAAGAGATCATTGAAGGTGTTTGGTCTTTTGGGAGTACCTCGTGTTCCTGAACATGGCATCAGAGATTTTATGAGGAGCCGATTTTGGTTTTGATGAACCGGTGTTTCCAAAACTTTGAAATGGTTTCTAGTTCTAGACATTTTGTGCATTTCTGGCTATGGGAGCTATTTCATTGCGTCCGGAGTGCCATTTCCATTTGGAAACAGTTTTTGTTTCACCAAAAACCGTTTTTGTTTGCTTCGGAAACACCTATTTCGGAAAATATTAAGGTATAATGTTACAGTCACATATTTGTTTTTTTAAAATCTCTCATACTTTATCAGTTTATTATTAGATCTTTTCTGTTTTAGTCTCGGACTGTTTCCTTTTCTGACTGCGTATGCTCTTTGTTGTGCACCTTGCATGATTGTGGCATCAGAAACAGTAAGGGAATGTTTTTTTTCTTTTCTTCTCGACTACGTATGCTCTTTGCTGTGCACCTTGTGCAAACACAGCAAATAAAAAATAGAGAGAAAACTTGAAAACGTAGACTGTTTGGGTAAGCTAACCAATATCTCACCCCATTGTGTAGAAAATATTTTTGTTTTTGTTTTTTTTTTTCGTATTTTTTTGTGATTTGTAGGAAAAGAAAGCGAGCATGGAGAATGAGAGGGAAGAGTTAAAAAAAAAAAAAATCCCACTTCATCTTTCCATACTTTTACATACCTTTTAAACTTAGCTCACTTGGTCCAAAGTTGCTTTGCTCCTTGATAAGTCTTGAGTTCAAGTTTTATCAAGCTACTTTTTAGTGCATGCAATTTCTATTTTCAAGTTACTTTATTGTAAAAGTGCATCTTACATAAATCAAATAAAATAAAAGTGAGTCACTTAAGTCTTTTAATTTATTGCAACACTATTTAAAAGTCACATTATTGTAAAAGTGAGCATTACTTATTCTACAAAAGTGATTCACTTCAAAGCAACATTATTGTAAAAATTGATTGGAAAGGTTGATCTTGGGAAGAGGGGGCTTCTATTTTTTAGTTGGTCAAAGTTAATATCTGCCACATCACTATTGGGGACATCTTCAACATTTTCTTTGATCAAGCATAACTTCATCATCTAGAATCAGTTTTCAGTGCCTTTTTTTTAAAACTACATATTTTTTCGAGCTCTTTGCATCCAAATAGTTAGTTTATATTCTTTAAGCCACTATTTTATAGTATAGATGTCCCTTGTGATATTATACTTACAAGTTCTAACTATTTCTCATGGAAATCTCATATGGAAGATGTTCTACGAAGTAGGGGACTTTTTAGGATAACCTTAGGGAGAGAAACAAAACCCACTGATGATGATAAGAAAATTAAATATGAAAATAGATGTGATGAAGCTCATGGATTGATTGGGATGTCAATGTCTATTGATTGGCATTTCCACATATCTGAAATTGATGAACCTGATAAAGCTTGGGAAAAGTTGGAATCTGTGTTTGGTAAACACAATGAAGTTCGAGGTCATCAACTTGAGAATGGGTTAATTTCCTTAAATCCAAATGATTTTTCATGCATTCAAGACTATTTATCTAAGTATAAAACTCTTAGACTATTATGTGCAGAATGCAAGATTAAGAAAAAAGACAAACAATGTATTTATCATATTCTTTCCAAACTTGGACCTGCATATTCTATTTTTGTATCTACATTCTACTTCATGAATGAATCCTTGACTGCAGCCAGCTATCAAGAGCCTAGTCTTGAATCCTTTTTTGGTTCCTTAATTAGAGAGCAAGATAAGCTCATTCATCTTGGAATAATTAACAATGCAGATACATCTGGGAAAGCCTTATTGTCCCAACAGAAAGAAAAGTCCAAGCCTCCCAAGAAACATAATTTTCACAATAATAAGCAAAAAAACAAGGGTCCCAAACCCTCTCAATCAGCTCCTTTTTTAAAAAATGACAAAGGATCCAAGCAAAAAGGAAAGAAGACTAAGCGTCATTGCAATTTTTGTGGGAAATATAATCATGATGAATCTAAGTGTTTTAAGAAGATGACGGCCTTGGAAGTAGTAATGAAGAAGCACCACATTAGCCTTGATTTATCTTCAGAATCTACCTCTCATGGACATGCACTTTGTGCTTCTGGTTACTCTTATATTGCATCTTGTTCTTCTACTTCAATTGAATGGCTCATTGATTCTGGAGCATCTTATCATATGGCTAAGGATAAAGCCATATTTTCTACTATGCATGAATGTAACACCAAACAAATGTTTGTTGGTGATGATAGATCTATAAGTGTTGTAGGATCTGGAACAGTTCCAGTAGAAAATGGTCATTTCAATGATGTACTATGTGTTCCAAAAATTTCCTGCAATCTGTTATCAGTCAATCAAATTACTCATTCAGGTGAAGGTAAAACTGCGACGTTTACACCTCACCCAGGTGTAATCAAAGATTTTAAAAATCCTCAAAATATCCTTGCTACTGGAACTGTTGATGATATTACCAGGTTGTACAAATTTAACAACTTTGGGTCATCACCATTTCCTTTAGTTTTTGTTGCCCATAGTGATAACTTGAGCAAACTTTGGCATGAGCGATTTGGTCACTTAAATTATCGCTCATTGCAGCAACTATGTAAAGACAATATGGTGACTGGTCTTCCACTAGTATCTTGCAAGGATGGTGTTTGTTTCGGTTGTGTACTCAAAAAATATCATCAAGACAGTTTTGACAAACGTGCCTCTTGGCATGCCTCAGTTCGCTTGGAGCTTGTGCATAGTGACTTGTGTGGCCCTCTTTCATCTGCTTCCTTTCCTGGTTTCAAATATTTCTTAACCTTCATTGATGACTACTCCAGGTGTACTTGGGTTTAATTCATAAAACCTAAGAGTGAAGTATTTAACATGTTCTTGGCCTATAAGGCCCTTGTTGAAAAACAATCTGGGCATCAAATTATTAAGTTAAGATCTGACAATGGAGGAGAATATGTTAACAACAAGTTCACTATTTTTTGCACTGAACAAGGAATCCAACAATAGCACATTGTTCCATATACACCACAACAAAATGGTGTAGCTGAATAGAAGAACCACACTTTAAAAGAAATGGCTAATTGTATGACCCAATCTAAGGGACTAAGTCTTCAATATTGGGCTGAGGCCATAAATTGTGCAAATTAAATAGTTAATCATACACCCACTAAAGTTTTATAGGGTATAACACCAGAAGAAGCATGGAGTAAAATTAAACCAGATGTAAGTCACTTTCGTGTGTTTGGTTGTGAAGCATAGGCTCACATTCTGGATAAAAAACGAAAAGCATTGCAGCCTAAAAGTGAAAAGTGCATATTTGTTGGATATTATGAAGATGTAAAAGGTTATAGACTTCTTTATCCACAATCTCATGATATAATCATTAGAAGAGATGTTAAATTTGATTAAAATATCTTGGCCCACGAGCCTAACTTGGTGGGTGTGCCATCTTTGGCCTACGAGCTTGATTTGCCAATTGTTCCTTCTTATTCTTCTTCTTCCAAATTCTTTGATAGGTTTCCAACTCCAATTTCTGATGATGATAGTGAGGATGAAAATCCACCTCCACCTACTCATGTTCCTCCAATTGGACCATCACTAATACTTCCTCGATGGGTTCGTTCAACACGTGAAGTAGCTGGTGATCTTGTCGGTGATCCTAGAGATCAACGTCGAACACGTTCTCAGTTTTAGTGAGCCTCTTCTCTTTTGGCTCAAGTTTCCAAGAATCATGATGCAAAAAATTTTGCAGAAGCTTCAGGAAATCCAAATTGGGATGCAGCTATGGATGAAGAATATCGTTCCTTAATGGTGAACAAAACTTGGGATCTTGTTCCTCTTCCAAAAGGAGTAAAACCTGTCAGATGTAAATGGGTCTACATAACTAAGTATGCATCAGATGAAAGTGTTGAAAGACTTAAGACAAGGTTAGTTGCCAGAGGTTTTTCCCAAGTTGAAGGGAATGACTACAATGAAACCTTTTCCCTTGTAGCAAAAATGAACTACCTCTACCTTGTTCTTTCTCTTGTAGCCTTACATAACTGGGAAGTCCATCAAATGGATGTCAAGTCTGCCTTCTTACATGGTGATTTACATGATTAAATTTACATGGAACAACCTCCTGGATATATTGAGAATAACTCTAGCCTTGTTTGTCTGTTTAAGAAATCCTTATATGGCCTTAAGCAAGATCCTAGAGATTGGTATGCCAAAATGGATAGCTTTCTCCTTGACACTGGTTTTTATAGATTCCATTCTAACCCCAATGTCTATACCAAGAAAGTAGGAAACCATCTCATCATACTTGTTCTTTATGTTGATGATCTTATCCTTATCAGTAGTCACCCTAAACTTATAATTCATGTGAAATCCAGTCTTAAGCAAAATTTTGAAATGTCAGACTTAGGACATTTGCATTATTTTCTTGGTCTCTAAGTCTTACAAACCAAAGAAGGAATCTTTCTTTCCTATTCTAAGTATGCTTGTGACCTTCTTCATCACGTCCACATGGAAGATTGTAAACCAGCCCCTTCTCCCTTCCAGTATGGAGTCAAACTTTCTGCCACTTGTACTTCCCCTGAAGTAGATGCCACCTTGTATCGTCAGCTTGTTGGTAGTATTTTATACTTGACTCATTTCCATCCTGACCTTTCCTTTGCCATTGGTCGTGATTCCTGTTATATGCAAACTCCTCATGAAAGTCACTAGAAAGCAGCAAAAAGAATACTTCGATATATTCGAGGTACAGTTCAGTTTGGGTTTCATTATAGTATAGGGGGGGGAACCTTTGTTGGTTGGTTTCACTGATTCAGATTGGGCCGGTGATCCTAATGATCAAAAGTCTACTGTAGGTTATGTTTTCAATATGGGATCTGGACCTGTCACTTGGGCTTGTAAGAAAGAACAAGCTCTTGCTCTTTCTTCAGCAGAAGCAGAATATTGAGCCACAGTTAATGCCATTCAAGACTTATGGCTTTGACAGATCCTTTCTGAGTTTGGATTTGAGAAGCAGCAGTCTACTCCACTTTGGTGCGACAATCAAAGTGCCATCAAGCTTTCCAAAGATCTAGTCCTACATCAATGCAGCAAACACATTGACCAACCCATGCACTTCATCAGAAATATTGTTCATGATCATGTTATTGAAGTGCTCTATTGCCCTATAGATGATCAAGTTGTAGACACCTTCACCAAGTCTCTTACAAAAATGAAGTTTTCTAAACTTCGGTCTATGTTAGGAGTTCAAGAATGTGTCCTTAAGGGGGGATAGGCTCTAATGCCTCCTTCCTTCTCCTAACAGTGCCACTTTTGTAAATCCTTCAATCCTATCCCAAGTTGTTCTTAAGGGGGGATATTAGGATATTTAGACACTTAGGAGTTAGTTAAGATTAACTTGTGTAATATATCCGTTAGGTAAAAGTGTGTTTCTTTAGTATGTATTAGTATGCATTTGTAAATATTCTAATCCGATGGTCATGATATGTTATAGACATAGAGTGATTCGATGGTTTAACTTCTCTTAGATCATACCTACCAATGATCCATGACTTAACACCCGATTGGTCTATGATCTCTATTTAAAGAGCATAGAGGGTCTTTGGCTAGTTGATTGATTATGAGAAGCTCATATGTAAATTTCTTTCTTTTGCATAATAAATTGCTCTGAGTAGCTATTTGGCTGGGGCCGTGGACTGTTTCCCTCTCAAGGGTTTTAACCACGTGACAAACATCGGTGTGTTGATCTGTGATCTATTTATGTGAAGTGGTTGCTGAAGGTGTTCGGTCTTTTGGGAGTACCCTATGTACCCGAACATGATCTTCTTGACATCATTTATAGAATGCATATACCCTTTATGATATTGCTCTAATTCCTCGTTCAAGGTCTGTCCATATTCCTGAGCAAACATATCATGTTCCTATTCTGTCAGGTAAATCTCAGAGTCCAGGTCGTCGAAATGATGGATGTGGTCTTCGGTGGACTCATCTTCATATTTTGCAGCCACATAGGAAAGGAGGTGTAATTGGTTGTTCTTCAAGGTTCCTTGGGCTCCTCAAATCCCTTGGTCTATTTGGTTGGAGTGGGGGAGGGACTTGTTGCCTGAAATTTGGATTCCTTATTTGAGGCTCGTTCAGTTCCCGGTTCACTGGCCTGGCTTCTACTGTCAGCCTATCCATCAAATTTTCCATGGTTTTGAGCATCAACTCAAATTTTATATCACTAGATAAAGAGGTAGAAGTAGAGGGGTGTGTTTCTTCTCGACCCTTCCTCCTATTGACATCTTCCCTGGGTTTAATTTTCCCCCATGCCATCATATTGGCCTCTACTTCTAAGGCATCAGTGAACATGGATGGGAGGGTGTTCGACTTTCTTTCTCTTAATAGAAAAGCAAATTCGTTGTCAAAGGCGTTTTCATAATGAATTTTAGCCACCTCAGGTGAAGGTTTGATATCGACAGGTATCGAGTTGTAGACCCACATGAATCTGCTAGAAAATTCATGGACGGATTCGAAACCTCCCTTATTGAGATTCTTACATTGAGACAAAACCTATAGGGGGCTTTGCTTGTCGTCCCATATTTCCTGAAATATGGTATGAAAGCCAGTGAAGTTGAGGAATAGACTTAGGTGGAAAATATTTATACCATTTCTTGGCTTCCCCAGATAAACTCTAAGAAAACAACCACATCTTGACATCTTCATCATCCACCTCCTCCAGGTTAATAAAGTCATCAAGCTTATCCACATGGTACCTCGCTGAAACATTTCCCTCCCCGTCGTAGAGTGCAATCGTTTGGGCATAATTCATGGGGAGGTTGTGTAGGACTAGAGGTAAAGCTAATGGGGTGAATCTAGCAGCAGCCATTGAGGCGGGTCAGCTAGGAAAAGATAAGGGATTGGGAACTTGGGTATTTTGAAAGACAGAGGCTATCTCTTTAGCTTTTGGTGGTGTTTCTAGGTTCAGCCACAAGGAATCAAGTAGATAAGATTGCAGCGTATTAGGTTCTACCCCAGCTTTCCTTAGGTCAAATTCTTACTTAGATTTGGTTAGCAGTATTTCTACCCTAACCCCCCACTTAGGTTTAGCTAAGCCGTACAAAGCCTGAGACAATGAAGTATCGAACAATGGAGAACCTGATTTCTCTTTATTTCTATTTCTAAGTATCTTTTCTGGATTATCCATGTTGAGTACAATTTCGGTATCAGAGTTACCTCTAGTATGGATCTTTATGGAAGCTAGGATATCTAGTGCGATATTAGTCGAAGAAGATTTGGAGTCGCCAGGACAAATGCACCACCTTTTAGTCACTTCAAGAATTTCTGTCTGTCCCCAAAAATCTCATTTTTATGATTATCGGTCTCCTTAGTGGAATCGTCTCCCAGAATCTTTTAGTTGAGTCTCCAGGGTAATTGATACAACCTTCTTCACATGTATGAATCTTTGTTTTCCCATAGAGACTCTTTATCCTCTAAATATTTGTTCTTCTTCCCAGGGATGATCTTCAATCTCATCCCTAGCAACGGTGCCATTTTGTTAGCATCGGAAATGATCCCAAAAGTTGCGGAAGGCCTGCTCCGAGGTAACAGCAAAATCGCTTTCGAAGAGAGAGCTGGCCTTATTATCTTCCAAGAGGGGTCTCTCATAAAATGTTCACAATGGCCAGATAAATAGATATGCAAGTAAAACTATAAATTGTTTGTAATATTGGTTGAAACAAAACCCATAACCATTGGGCGATGGAGTCAAGATATACAACAAAAATAATCATAACTTAAATGCAAATGATTTCAACACAAGAGAAAGGTAGCCACTCGACCACAGTCAATTTATAATTGTCTGGTGGAAAGCAGGAACATGAACAGACCATCAACACAGAGCATTGTAAGAAATGAATTATGTATTAACTTTAGAAGAAACTTTAGTGAATACCTGAAACAACAGACGGAGCATAGTGAGTATGAATTCCGAGCTGTTATACCCTAAGTCTTAGAAATGAAAGAAAACAAAATGGAAAGGCAAACTAGAATAACATTCGCAAAAAAAGGAAATAATAGACTGTAAGTGTGAACAACACACGAATCCCTGTATGAAAACTGTCGATCTTGGCTCTGTAATTATATTAAACTTATCTTGAAAAACACACACAGAAAAAAATTACAATGGTTTCAACCCCTTCTGCTTTTTTAGGAGGTATATTTATAGTATTCTGGACATCCTGAACTGACATTTGGGAATCAAAATTTGTTACAATAGAAGGACATCTTCTAATAGCCTCTTAGGTGGCATATTGGATGTAGCTTGTATGAAATAGCCAGATAATGAAATGTAGAATGTGGGATGCAAAAAGGTACAAGGATACTCCACGATCGCGTCCGGCGGATGATGACTGTACAAAATCCTTTGAGAGAAGTGATTGTTGGGGTGGGCATGCAACACCTGGAAAATATATTATGCACCATCATCGTTACTTCTACTGATGCATTTTCAGTTTGGATGACCCATATTGGTGAACAATTCTCTTTGCATCGAGACTAGGAAGAGGCATACCAACCATGTCATAAGCTTGCGCCTTGAGCTCCATCGCTTCTGGGTATGAGGCCATGGGGACCTTGGAGCACATGGATTTAAAGTCAAACCATAACTCGAAATCATTGGCCAATTTGTCAAAAAAATACCTTCCTTGAAAACGCTTGTTGCATATCCCCGAATTTGCTGTGATCCAATCGGTAGTTTACTAGGCATTCCTAATAATCGAAGTCTGAGACACTAAAGGACCCATCTCTTCCCAGAAAAAGGGGAGCCCCTACTCGTCAACAGTATGAACAACTTCATGACCTCTCAGAGTTTGTGCTCAGTAAGCTCTATTTTGGCCTACACTGTCTCCATCATCTTTTGTTTAGCTATCACCTTTCTGGCTTCAGAAACAATAGCGACCCTGTTTTGAAGACTGTAACTGCTATAGGCCTCGTCTGACAAGGAGCTTAACAAGGTTATGGAATTTTTTGTGGTCTCCAAAGGTTTTTGTTCACTTCATCCCCTACTATATGGACTTGCTTCTTGGCTTCTCTCATAGCAAATTCCAAGTCCTTAATAACACTAAGATAGGGTTAGAACTTGTCGGCTTCTATGATGATCTAGTCCCATGTCAGATGCTTTGTGCCTTGCAAGACAAGCTTGACGATCACTTGTTGGCTCAACTTATCACTTTGTTGAGTCAGTTCTTGGCATTTTTATTTGGCCCTTTCTCTACCTTGTTTCTCTTTAACTCTTTCCTTTTCTACCTCTTCAACTTGTTGCTTTAGTTTAATGAGATTGATATCTTTCAAGCCTATCTAGGACATTGCTTTGGAGAGGGAGCTGGTGTCTACTTCTTCAGTCATACCTATGGACTGAATTGCCTTCTTTGTATTCCTACTCTGAAGCTCACTTTCCTTCGCTGCTAGTCTAGCTTTCAACTCCGCTTCGCTATTCCTCAGGAGCTAGATATCTACTTCCCATTGCCTCCTCTTTTCTTCAAGCTTCACGAGCTTATCCTGGCTATCAGTAAGCTTGGAATTCAATACCTCCTTCTCTTTTTTGAAGTCATCCAATTCATTTTTTTGAGAAAGCTGGGAGCCGAGGATTCTTAACTTCTTTTTCAAAGTCAGTATCTCTTTATCTCTGTCGTCGAGCATTTTCTGGACCAAACTCTCTCCTTGCATAGATTCCTCCATTTATATAGCTTCCTTCTGCAATTTGTTGATTTGTACTTTAAGTGCTTTGATATCCACCCTTGACTTTCTTAAAAGATTAGAAGTTTTCTCCTTATTCTCTTCTGACTTGGACAATTGTTTGGTAGCTTTAAGCATTTTGGTATTGAGTATATCCCTGATCTTTTTGTTCAGGTGTATGATGTCGGAAGTGGAAACCTTTAAGAGGCTTACATTGACCTTGAACACCTTATTTCCTACCACCAAGGCTAAGCTAAGGGTATCATTGGCATGATCCCTTATATTTTTTAGTGCCACATTGGGATGGGGAAGCTGCACAGCTTCTCTATATAGTTCTGATGTTCCCTCGAAGGTTTTATCAGCCCTTTCTCAATAAGACCTCAGCCATTCCTCTTTGGATGCATGCTCATTCAGAGTCTTCCCATCGAATACGTACTCCTGTATCTACAATTTGGCTGCCTCGGTCTCCACCTATTGCTGTACCTTTACTAAATTCTTCTTCTTTGCTTGTCCCTTTTTAGCTTGCACCAATTTCCATTCGGGTTCTATTTTCTGCTTCTTGGGCATGCTCACAGTGTCCACTTCTTCACTGTCCATGGGATCTATACTCCATTTTTTTATCGAACTCACGAAATAGCTGACCAATGATGAGTATCCCCCTACAATATCAATTATAGTAGCCAACTCCTTTTGGGGAGAAACTGCTCCAGGTAGCTGCGAGCCAGTGTCCTGCTCAGTGCTGGTATACATTGGGGAAGGAATAGGGAATTTGTCCAAATTCACTTTTTCTCTGAGTCTAGGTACCTCCGTGTGCTCAAAGGGCCAGCATTTGAGAGCTGTTTTTCTCTTGGAGATAACCTGGTGAGGATCATAATTTATTGCTTGGTCCTAGGGAAATTCCATACCTCTGAGTGAGTTGGAGATCAGGGGCAATGCGGTCCTGCTTCTGACAGTGTATGGTCCTAATTTCCAAGGGAAAATCAAATTCAAACTCTTCTTGAAGTTCAATAAGTGCTCCTCCTCAACCATAAGTTTTTGTCAGATTAATTCCAAGAAGAAAATCCTGGGGGTTAAGAAAGCTGGCAGGATCTAAGGCGGATGTAAGAAGCCATACAGCCTTATGGTTGTTCCAAAATCTGAGAGGAACCAATCCCCTATCTTCTTGCTTTTTGACAATTGCAACATCTACCTCATTTCAAGAAACACCCTAGGAAGTCTCTCCTAAAAGAAGACTTCATATATTTCGGCCATCAATTGGTTCATGAATTTACCGTAGTTACTGGTCATTTCAGCAGTGATCACCAATTCGGGTACCTGCAATTCTTCCTCATTATAGGTTATGAACATTCTCAGTAAAAAGGACTAGAACCTAAATGTTCTGGCGTTGTAGAAGTTCACTAGCTAAGAATGGATGTTTCCTACTAAGAACTCATCAAATTTAAGGCAACAAGACTAACCTGACTATCCAAGCAATTCGGCTTCGACCGGCCAAGTATCTAAGACAAATAAAAGACTCAACAGTGACTCTAGGATGTATGCGCCGGTATCTAGACCTAAGAACTGACTGGCTAGGCTTATACACCACTGTGTTTCTTTGTTGAACTGGCTAAGGTCAGTAGGATAATATAGGTCGATGGGTTCACCATTAGGTTTAGAACAGGTCTTTAGGAAGGCTTCTTTACTTTCATCAGTGGACTCTCTAAAGTAGCAAATAATGTCTTCTTCTCGATAGTCTTAGGTCATATGGGTGAATTCATTGCAGATATCTAGGGTTTTGTGGATGACATAGGATTTAACAGGGCAAAGGATTTTGGACTTAGACTTATTCACGATAACTCCTTCGGTGACAGATAAATTCTCTGTGCGCCACTTGACAAATTTAGGGCACTAGGGGGGCTTGGTTGACAGAGAAAAAATGAAAGAAAGACTTAAAAACACCACATGTATCTATACCCCGGTTCTTATAATCTTCCAGTTTGCCCCTGGAAGTTTCAATAGTTTCTCCCATCAGGATGGTATCATAAACCTCAAAGTTTGCATCTAACAGGTGTTCCTCCATTGTCCAACCTGATACCTCTAGTTCTATATCATTGCCCATCCCTACCACCTCCATTGAGACAATTTTCAGATAATACTAAAGGAGTATCAAGGGCCTACCGTGTTCTGTAGTGTAGTCCCTTGGCTAGTCTAGGCTAGCACTATGGATGTGACTTGGATATTTGACAGCTTTGAGGTTTCAAAAAAAAAAATCTTTGCAATTTCCTGTGGGCCTTTTTATAGCTTTTTACACAATACAACCTTCGCGCACCTCCTGAGAGGCTCGCACTGTAGATACCCTCTGTGATCTCAAACCATAGATCTGTGGGGCTCCTATTGCTACACGTGTTATTACTTTGTGCATATGCATCTTGGCCGTTGATCGAGGTTGACTTCCTTCATGATCGTCAATCTGAGTGGACCCCACCCCTTTTCACGTAGTGAGGTTTCATTTCCTCCCATGCTGCTCCAGATTGCGAAATGAATCATAGCCACCGATCTGCCTTTTAAAAGCGCCATTGATCAAAATGGCCCGTACCACTTTTCACAATCTGTATTTGCATATTCCTCCTTGTAAGTTTGGGGTGTGAAATGGATCTCAGCCACAGATATTCTTGGGCTCCAATCTTGATCGTTGTATGTGTTCAATCTTTAAACTATTTCGCAAGGCTGAAAAGTGGATTCCGATCGGGCAGGTTCGCCATGCAAAATTATTTGACGTCGTTGATCTGCCCTCTGGTCATCTGCAGCCATCGATCAAGACCCCTCTTTAGCACATCCAACATTTCCTCTTAGCTCTACTTCCTTGATCCGCAAACCATCTCTCTGCTTTCAACATTCGTCACCAAAACCTATCCCGCTATTGAGCGCTATTCTGTGCATGCCATCAGCTCTTTTTGCACATGCCATGCTACCTTCTCAAAGATTCTCGACGGGTCAAAGGGCACAAGTAACATGTATATCCAAAATTTAAATGAGTGTTAACAATATCAATAGCTCAAATCTATCGCTAAAAATGGTGTGGGAAAGCTACACATTTAATTCCAACAAAGACTTGTGATAAACTAACACAAAGCAAACAACGAGCTCGGCTACTTTAATAAAATATTTGTATTTATGTTGGATCCCCTTATGGATAATGTGAAATAACTGTAAGATTGTTAGTTATGTGTTATATTATTTGCAATGAAAAAGTGCACTTGATCATAGTGAAGAGTTTTGTGGTTTCCTAGGCTCAATTGTGTGAGTATGAGATGGGCAATGGAGCCTTGTTATAGGTTTGTAGGTGACTAAATGAAGACACATCTTTTCAATTAATAATGTCTTTTTTTGGCCCATGATTATACCCATTTGCATCTAATCTAGGCTAGTGGATTAGGACTTAACATTGTTTAAGAACGCCTAATAATTGTATTATGAAATAATTTATTAAAGATGAAGTGAAACATTGAGTTTTAATGTTTTATTCAATAAAGGACTTGCACACAAAAATTCCTACACATTGTGTATGTGTGCCATTATCCAATTTCTTTTCTCTTCTATTCTAAGAAGCATAGTTTGATGCAATTGATGAGTTTGGTTTCTATAATATAAAAACATAGCTCTCATTATTTGTTTTCTTCTATTAGTTTTTAGTTTTGTGATATCTATTGTAGTTTCTTATGTGTCAATTATAGAGACAAATCTAGAGAACAATACCATGTCTAATTTTCATACTCTATTGTTGTAATTGTAACTTCAGAAGACATTTTGATGTATATTATCATTTTATGATGTTGTACACCCATCATGGATGTGTTTTCCTCCTTTCGGGATGTCATTATTATGTATGGACCTTGAGGTACAGCCTATTTTGTAAGTCGGGGAAATAGTCCCGAGTATAATATATTGTAATGTACTTTTAGAGTATATTTAGGAGAATCTAGCCTTGTTAGGGTAAGAGGTTGGCCCCAGTCATGTGTTAGGTCAGTCACTTGAAAGGTATAAATAGGGAGGCACACTCCCTCATTTGTACACTAATCCAAGCTGTTCCTAAGTGCACGCTGGAGACAACAATCGACTGAATGAGTCAAGCACTGTTATGGCAGAAGAACATAAGAGGAACCAGCATAGCAGGAAACACACTAGTTCGACTAGAAATATACACACAGATAATATGTAAGAATTTGAACCAATTTATTATTTTTGCTCCATGAAAGACGGAGGAATTAGATATATTTCTAAATTAAATAATGTACACGCTTATATAGGTTGCTGAGATGCTTGGGTGACTACCCACTATGATTAGTTACAAAATAAATTATAATGGTTCATAATTTCAACCGTCGCATAGCATGTTGTCATGTTGTATGTCGAGGAAGCCCTGTCGAGAGAGGCTAACCTGTTGAAGGCAAACCTATCGAAGGAAAACTTGTCAAAGGTGAACCTATTAGCTGCTGGTTAGATCATTCCTCCATCCTTAAGAAACAATGGTCTCCATTAATTATTCATTCAGGTGAGGAAACTTGTTGGCAACTTCATTAGTAGAGTACCATTCTCCTTGTGAGGGGAGTTGTCCAACTTTAGCCACTTGAAACAAGGGAATTGATTTCACCCTTGTATGGTGTATGCATCATCCCATAATGGTGTCACAAAGAAGAGGTTTCTAAACATCTGGATGGATGTATTCGGGTTCTTTTGTATACAACTCATTCTACTCCAACAATGGTACATGGTATGGTAGAAGTAGATCTACATTAAAAAATGGATGGAGGCCAAGGCATGTAGGAATGTCAAGCTGAAAATCCTTTTCTCCAATCTGCTTAAGGGTACTATATGGAACATATTGGAAAGGTTTCAAATTTTTGTATGGACTAGTGAAGCAATCCCTTTTTATATGTAACCAGATATGATCCCCAATTTGGAATGAATGAGGAATACGATGCTTATCGTGTCAGGCATTATCTTTTTCATTTGAACAGTGCAACATCTCATGTGCTTGCTTTTGAATGCACGATTGTATTTGTGTTGTATGTATGGAAGGCTATCATCCCATCTTCAATGATTCTTGTGGTTGTACATGCGAAGAAATTCTATGATCAAGGGATTTACCATTGGTTTCATATTTTGATAATCACCTTCTGAGGCCATGACTAATATGTACCATGTCGATCCCATAAATATGGTTTACCAAATAAGGCATTGGCTACAGAAAGTAGTGCCACGTCATAGATTACTTCATCTTCAAAAGTCTTAATGAAGTAGGAAAGTTGGCATTGTTGGGTGCTCCTTTGTTCCTGCCCATCCTTCATCCGACTAATATTACAAGGCTATGGATGTAGAGTGGTGACAAGACCTAATTTCTTCACAAGATCGTTAGAAATGAATTTCCTCTGCCTACCATTATCCACAATCAAATGTAATGGATTTTTCTGAACCCATATCCGTGTATTGAATAGGATCTCTCATTCCTCCTCATAAAAGATGGTCAAGGCTGTCAAAATGGTCGAGGTTGAAGCTAAGAGGGTTCATGCATCTAGATCATATTCTACCAGGGTTCTGTAGGACAAGTTGGATGTAAAAAAAATTTCCAAAAATGTATTTCAAGCTTTGCATTATGATGTATCATGCCATGCTAAAATGTGATAATCACACCATTTCCCAGTAGGAGCTTGTCTGCTGTGATCCCTCTTGTCTGTCTAGAATTTCTTCTTTGGATGATGGGAATTTAGCGGAGTCAGCTAAGAAGTATTTTTGAACTTATCCGAGTCGGCTGGTGACTTCTTGTCAGATGTTCGACCTGTTGTCTTGTTCACGAAATGTATTTTTCCTTTTTGTTTAGCTTCAAGCTTTCTGGCATATTGAACTACATCTGCAAGTGCACAGACTGTCAGAAATTCCATCTCTTGCTGAATGTACAGGGATAAAACGATGATGTGCTTTAGGAAAATAAAATTGTCTTCTTCTTGGACACCAATTCTATCCATGGGTCGATACAAATTGTCAATGTAACTCTTTACGTACTGGTATTTCCATTTCCTTAGCTTCTGCCACTTTTTATACTGTTGTTGAAGATACTTGGGTGGTAGAACTCCTTTCAAACATATTTGACAAATTTTACCCATGTTTCTATGGACTCTTCTTCTTTTTCCATATTTTTCGATAGATTCTCCCACCAGCAGTGAACGGAGGTTGACATGTTTAAGGATGCAATGGTGATATTTTCTGGTTCGGAGAGTTGATTCACTGCATAGTAATATTCCAGTTGTTGTACCCAATTGTTGATGGATTCCACATCAATCTTGCTGATCTAGGAGGATCTAAAAAGGCCAATTTTCAAAATCATCATATTGAAACAAAAATAGTACCATGTCTAATAGCTCATCAAGCCGATTCCAACAGTTCAAACGGCGTGTCAAACGGACTCCGGATGCAAAATATATTGTGTTTTGATGTTTGGCCCCAACAGGGAAAATTTTGGCTGAAGTGCCACGTGGCACTTTCTCAAGCTTCCATGTGGTAGTCAAAAAGTACATTCTAATGACATGGCATGATAATGTGTCATGATGATGTGGCATGATGATGTGACATGCTGACATGGCATGATGACATGGCATGCTAAATGGCATGATGATGTGGTATGATAAGATGGCATGATGATGTGGCATGATGACATGGCATGATGATGTGGCATGGTGACATGGCATGATGAACTGGCATGATGACTAGCATGCATGCATTTGTGCTTGAAATGAGTTTTAGGACATTCATGCATTTACTCGTGAGAAATTGTAAAATGATTAATATTTGAAGTGAGTGGAAAAATTACTCACATATTACTCATTTATTTTATTCCTTGAGTTGTCATGAATTTAATGCATGGTTGTAACCAAAAACAAACATGCCATATTTGTAAAGAAGTTGTAGCAAGTTGGTTTATGGTTGAAAAACCAACATGCTATTTAAAAAAGGGATTTTGTTATGTAATGGATTATTGTTGGATTTTGTAAATGTCAATATCGGGAAGTAACTAAATGTGAAAACCCATGGGAATGTGGGAATGAACCATATTTTTGGTTTATGTTCTTAAAATCCAAACCAATTAGTAACTAATTCCAATTTGGAGAATCACATGTATCATGCCACCAAGAGTAGCTTCTCCTATTTAAGCACTTGTCATGTGCATTTGAAGGGAGCTCAAGTTTGGAGAGATGTAGCCCATAGAGGAAGCAAGCATCTGAGAGGCCCCATTGGGGGTATCCATTGGAGAAGCTCATGGAGAGGCTCCATCCTTGTAGTTCCAGCTCAGAGAGGAAGCATGGCTCTATCATGTCCGAAGGTGATCCAGCGTAGGAGACAAAGAAGTAGAGTTAGTTCAAGGAGGCAACATTTCAATTTGCATTTGAAGGCAAGTAGCGACCATCTACACTCTCATCCTGAAGGACAAAGGTGAAGGGATTGGTTGGTAAGAGTGTGAATTTGGTTTTATTGATGCGCTTGTCATGCAAACATATTGTCATCTATTGAGACTATCCTGCAGAAGATCATGTGGTGTAGACCGAGGTTCGTGGCTCGTAGAATCAGTTGAAAGAGTGCGATTTGCAACATTATGCAAGTCTTTGATCCACTCGAGGTTCATGGCTCGTAGAGTCAGTTGAAAGAGTGTGACTGGATACATTGGGAAAATATCTTCATGTCCAAGTTTGGCAACTTCTCAAGACAAAGGAGGCAGGTGTTTGCTTGCTTGATTTCTGCAGTCTTCGATTGAGTCCTATAGCTTGTGCACTTATGTGACCCATCAGAGGTAGTTATGGTGCGGCGGTAGAGATGAACAGATGATGAAGAATCTGTAGGTGAATCTGTTGGGATGTATCTTATGTATTTGTGCATCTTTGCAATGGATTGGTCACTCTATTTTGGAGTAGGCCTGGACACGTAGCCAGGAGATCTGGTGAACTTCGTAATCAAATTGTGTCCCTAATGTGCTTGAATGATTTTTCATCTTCATGTGGATGATTCTATGTTACACACTTATATTATGCTCATGTTCACTTGCACTAACGTCAGAAAAATGATCCTATTGGTCCCGATTGTTTCGAGCGGGTTTGATGTCTTTTCGGGCTCGGCCCCAGGATCAGATCACTTGCCTTCAAGGTTTGGTACGTCTAGATGCATTTTCACTTTGAAGGGGATGATTTTATCAGAGTGAGGTTGCATTGAGGATTCCCCGGATTTTGTAGTGGCTCTCATGAGAATCTCACTGAACTGGGAGAACATTTCGGTTCCCTGGAGAGGAAGTAATTTTTCTATGAGTTGTTATATCTCTCCAGTTGCATGTCTATTGTATTCTTCTTCATCCATATTTTATGAAGTAGAAGGAAGTGTCTACTTGTGTTGCTGAGTTTGCGAGCGTGTTTGAACAGGAATAAGTTAAATAAATTCTATGTAAGTGCTTATGTAACTTAATCTCTAGACAAGATCTTTCTCTGATACCAATGATCCAATTTGTGCATAGGTGCATGTTGGGGACAACAGTAGACTGAATGATTCAAGCATTGTTATGGTGGAAGCATATAAGATGAACCAACAAAGAAAGAAACACATTATTTTCCACTACGTTTGCAAATGGTGGTTATAACCTGTGGCGTGTGAGGGATATTCTATTATAAAATTTTCAAACTAATAGCTCTTGGTATTTAAGAGGCCCTCCATAGGGATTATCTGTATGGGGTTAGACATTATTCCTCTACTATATGGACACTTTGGGTTGATTCTTGTCTCTGTACAATTTTTCTCTCTTTATTTAGTTTAATATAGAATCAAACCTTACAAAAAGAAAAGTAACATTTGTATTATAAGTTTTTAGTTTCTAACCATGGTTCATTCCCAAGTTGACATATTAATTTTGCAAACAAATTTTATAGCTAACACAAGTTAGAGAAACACTTGTATTTGTTTCATTTTTACAAGATTGAGTAAACCCTAGCTCTTACATAGCTCAAGGGTTCCTCCATGGCCATGGTAAGGATTCTTAACTAATTGTCTTTTGCTTTCAATATGTATTTACTTTGTTTTATAGTATTTGAATAACCTTAACTCAATGATCTAATTTCCTTCCAGGTTTGCAAGTAGTTAACTAGTAGCAATTTACTGGTACATTCTTCTTTTATTAGGTAACTATTCTCTTGCCAATATTTGATTTCTAAGTTTAGTAGATTGTGGAAATACTGATTTGGGGTTCTTTTAAATGAATAGGTTTTGACCCATTTTAAAGGATATTTATTCGATTTGTTTCCACCAATAATATTTTTACTATCTGACACCAGGTCGATCTTGCAACCCTCGTTCAGATGGAAACAAGTAAGTTATTTATAGTTTGTAGTTTTGAGGGTCTTGATTTGAGTTACAACATCGATTAAGATTTGAGCTACAAACTCGTTTCCAATAATCAAGTTGATAATGTTTGTTATAGGTTTTTGTTTCACCCTAAAATATATATTAAGTTATCTTATGTAAATGTTTTGTATCGGTAATAAGACTATAAATCTATAATATTAGGGTACCTTGTCCCCTAGAAATATTTACAATGGAATTTTTCCTTTTAGTTGTACATTAGATTTATATTGTAACAATATTTTATTAGAGATTAGAATGTTTGTTAATTTCATTAAACAAAATATTTATATTTTTAAAGACCATCTCTTAGGCTCTATAACTCTATTTAAAAATGTGCCCATGGGGGTGTTATAGCTGATTTTACCACACATGGCAGATCACATATTTATGGCCTTCCATGTCCCTCTACGGACTCCTTGGAACCCCTTTGCTCAAGCTATACTTTGATGTCCCAAAAAATTCCCCCAAAAACACATGTTTATGTGTATACACGACTTTTAAAGCAATATCCATGTGTACACACAGCTTTTGAGCCAATACCCGTGTACATTGGGAAATGTGCATGAAGACAACCGTTTTTAGCATTTTCCTCATAGAATACCAAATAACTTGACTCTAGGCCTTCCATATGCCTTGAGAATGCTTGGAATCTACCCTCCATTTCCCATTTGGAGGGCTATATATTGAGCCTCTTGGATACATTGAAGGATGAGAATTTGGAGAGCAAGGAAACTATAGCCCATTGTTTCCTCACTTGTTTATGCTTGAGTCTGCATCCCTTTGTCCCTTTGGAGAACACAGTGTTGCTCTTCCCAAGCTTGATTTTTCTTTGTCATATTTCCATTGTGATGGAGGATTGAAGTGGTGGAGGCCTAGGTGGAGGACTCGGTTTCTCTGGTTCAAAGAAGTGCCGGGCAGAGTTTGTCACTATTCTATCTCTGTTTTATTATTAGAAATATCCATTTATTTTCCAATACATGTGCATAACTATGAATATTGTATCCATCGATGTAGTTATTTTTCTTATACATGATGGTTTACATATGCTAGAGTAGGCCTAACACTTTGATATATAGCATGCTTGTATTGTTTGTTGTTCTTGAGAGCAAATTGTGAATGCAAGCATGTTGGAAAAGCTCAACAAGGATCTACATCAACTATCCAGAATAAGGTATGCTTCATATCCCTTAGTGTTAGATGTTTATTTCTCTTGCATATTGGAATGGATTTATTTATGGTGTCATTCAATCTATTGCGGTATACCCCAAGCCATAGGAAGTTTTTCTCTGTAAGAGAATTGGCGAATCCACTAGGAAGGTTCCTTGTTTTTTCTTTGGGGATTAGGTGCACAATGTGCTTGAATTGCTCTATGTTCTTTGAGTTTTTGTGTCAAGTCCAGAAGTATGTTTTCTCTTTAGTGTCTATTTGAAGTAATCTTGATCTTGGCTTATCATTTTCCACCTCTTTCTTCCTATACACGAGTCTTTTCTTTACAGCTGCGTATACACATAGGTTTCTCCTGAATAGTCACGTATACACGCATGTTTTTTGTGAGCAGTCGCGTATGCTTCTATTTTGAATTTGATTTGGATGATTGAGAATTGCTGGGTGAATTTTGAATGTGGTTGAGTCTTCCTAGGTACTGTTGGTGTCTGTATATTGCCTATGTTTCTTAACAGAGACCCTTGTTTATTTATTTTTAATTTAATGTTGTTCTTTTCATCTTATTTCCTTTTTGTTTTGGTATTAGTGCATTAGATTTATTTTATCTTGGTACCTTGCTTAGCTCATGTCTGTGATTTGTTGCAGGGTCTGAGAGTTGTAGTGACTTTTTTTATTTTACATCTCATTTATTTCAAAAATACAAAAATATTTTATTTTTCGCATATTTATGCATTTTGCACTTGCATGGTACTTGCATTAGGTTTGCTTACTGAAGTTATAGTCAGGATTTCATATAAGAATGGTTGCATTTAAATTTGAAGGAAAAATATGCATCTCATGTAGTGGCATACCCTATTTTCTCATTTAGACAAAATTGCACTTAGCATTGGTTGTTACATGTGCACATTTAATTTCACTGCTAAGTCATAACATGATTGGTTGCACGATCATTTCCTTTGAGTAATCATAGCCACTGAAATAAATGCTTAATTTAAAATGAATTACACATTTTTATTTGTTAGGGTACATCAACAAGATTTGGTTTTAGAGTCTTGGAGTAATTCATTGTGAGTAAATTCTCCAAGACTATGAAACAAAAAAAGTAGGTGTCCGTCCAGGTGAGAGAGTGAAGTCCTTGGTAGTGTTCTCAAGAGGCTCCTAATACATAGGAGTTAAGCACGAGGTAGCGTACATTATTTTTGTTGGGATAGCCCCTGGCCACTTTCTGTGAGCGTAAAAGATATTTCTAGGATCTTATTCGTATTTGGGGTATTTTGAGGTACCGGTTGGTGCTTTTGGGCTTTTCTACCCTTCCCATACACTATATCTCCCTACGAATGTCTGCCTGATCATTGGCTATATTAGGGTGACCTTAGTTCCCTTACCTAGGTATTGCAGGGGGTAGTTGTAAAGGTTATTATGTGACTGTCCTAGACAGGTAAGGGTCAGGAAACACAACCACTTTATGCGCTGAAGCTGAGGGCCACTGTAATTGGTTACACACCTCTACTTGTAGTGTATGGGAGTCTCAAGCATTTCCTAAGCAAGGCATACCTGCTGCATTCTGGAGCTCTCTTCTCCTCCGCTTAGCTTGCTTGCATTTTGGTTTCATATTTTCTTAGGAGTGTGCTCTGCATATGCTAGATTGCTCTAGGGTTGGTAATTAGTTTGATTCTTTTTATTTTTGTTGAGTCATCATGGATCTGAGAGTGAAATTCCATTTTTCTCAATATTTAGCAGGTATTTCACCTTCTATGTCTCCTCCTCCTTCATGGAAGAGAACCAGATAGTTCGGGCGGACTGATACTCACTTTGATTCACACACCGATCTCACTATGAGTCATACATATGAGATCTTGGAGCATCCCCCTTCTCCACCACATAGGGCATAAAACATACCTAATAGTTTATATCAGACTCCGGAAGAACCTGATCACTTTGAGGTTGGGATGTCATATAATGTACTATCACAATTTCTAGACTATATAAACATAGACCATAGATATTCTTCACATAGGTCAAGCAGTGAGACTAATTACGTACCCTCTAGCATTGGCCCATTTAAGTATGGCATGTCAGACCTTTTGAAGACTAGCATGTCATCCAATGCTGGATTTTTTGTTGACCCTAGTGCTACACCTGGGGGAACTAGCATTCCTTTCCATGTGGATAGGTTTGGTAGTGGTCATATTGCACCTTCCATTCCTGCTATGGGGCGGTATGCATACCCATTACCTAGGCCTAACACTAGAGTCCCTATTCATGAAAATGGACCTAGACATGCTAACATTGTAAGTACAATTTATATCCCATCCTATGCTCCATCATATCCGGTGCCTATTCCTTCAAATGTGTTTATAATGATGCATCCTCCCCATAGCTCACACAGTCCTTTTGGTTGGAGTACTACCACTAGCCATGTTGTTCTCGTGTCTTCTTACACCGTAGTGTCACAAGGATATGTGCCTCCTTACGTGTCAATGGGGTATGTACCACCTTATATACCACCTTATGGGTCCAGGACTCAACATGCTTATCAGTCTTACAACTATGGATTTGTAGCACCCTAGTCTCAAGGTGTTCTAAATTACAAAATTCCCATGTACCCTTTTATGGGTCAAGCAGGAGGAGTCTATTATCCCACTCACCAAGGACATGGTGTTTACAACAACTAGAATTGCATGAATCATCCTTATCAGGGGGCATGGGACCAAATGGCCAACCTATGCTTCCTTTCCTAGCAATGTTAAACTTGACTGACTTATCGAGATTGACCAATGATCCGGTATCTCATAATCCGACATGGCCAGTTGTTCCCACCAAGCTTCCTATAGACATTCCAAAATTTGAAGGTAAGAGTTGTGAGGAACTTGGGGAGCACGTTACGAATTTCCGCCTATGGTTCTCTTCAAACTCATTGAACCATGATTCCATTCGTTTGCGACTATTTCAATGCACCCTCATGAGTCATGTTGCTAAGTCATATATAGATTTTTCTGGGGGCACATATCGAACGTCCAATGACTTAACCATGACCTTTCTCAGCCACTTTCAATTTCCTGTGTGTTACAATGTTAGTATTGAACTCTTGTTGACATTTCGGCAGGATAAAGCCACCCATATTTCTGATCATATTCAAGAGTGGCATAGATGAAGCCACAATGTATTGTTGGTTGATGCCATAATGTATTGTTGAATGATTGGATCATTGATGTACCAAACGAATACGAGACCAGGCATATGCTTTTTTGTGAACACCTTGAGCTAGTTCCTGAAGGATCCAAGACATGTTCGCTTGGTTGCTGGAGGCAATGTATTGAGGTACTTGAAGGGTATAGTAAAGTATGGATTCAAGTAGGATGTGAATTAGAATATATTGACCTGCACAATTATGTTTATTCAGATTGAGAAGGTAGTTACACTAATAGGAAGAAAAATTTGGGTTGTTGCTTCAGTTTGGGATTCGGTATGATCTCTTGATTTACCAAGAAGTAGTCCTATGTGGTGTTGAGTACAAATGAGGCAGATTATGTTTCCTCCCACTCTACTAGAATGAATCTCCAACACATGGCATCGAACAAGCAGATAGTCAATGTATTGACCAAACCTCTAGCTAGAGTTAATTTTGAGTACTTCCGAGAAAGAATTGGTGTGATCTAGAATGAGACCCCTCGAAAGAGGGAGTGATGAGTTCTAGCATAGTTGAAGAGATAGGCTGGTTGGTGACATTATCAGTCATGTAGGTTGTCCTTAGATGTAATAAGTCCTAGAAAATATTGCAATTTATCCTTGGACGTGTTGAATTATTGTAACTTTGAAGAATATTCTAAATGTATTTTATTGATCGAACCTTTTGGAGATGTTATCATTCCTTCGTCAGGATGATATTATTGTATTAGTTCAGTAGAGAATCACGAGGAAAAAACTTCGTTGTAAGTTGGGTCATTGGCACCCTCCTAAATATAATATTAATTTGTTTTGATTCCTCCTAGAAAAGTCGGCCCAATCAAGTTTAGCAGGGCTGACTTAGTTGAGTGACAGGTTAAGTTAGAGGAAGAATATAAATAGAGAGAGGCACTCCTCATTTGAAACACACAGACACACACTTGTGTATCGCATGAGAGAGAGAGAGAGAGAGAGAGAGATTTATCTACAAGGAAGAGAAGGACCAGTCAGAGGTTTTATCTTTCATCTCTTTTATCATCTATATTGAGGAAGCTTTTCTTGTTGGGTTTTTCCCTTTAGGGTTTTCCTAGGGTCAATCTTTGTTGATATTGTGATACTGTTTCTTTTAGTGATCTTGTATATGTTATAGTTGTGAAATTGAATTGAATACTGATAATATAACTTAGCATATAGAAACTTAACATGGTATTAGAGCTAACCTAAATAGGACAACTTTCACAAGGTGAAAAATCCCTCTCTCCCTCTCCGATAAGAAATCAGGGTTTCGAAGAAAATTGGATTTTTGAAGATCTAACTGCATAGAAATTTTCACCCTCCTAGTGTGCATCCATTGAGCCCGAGATCAAAATATTTGAGTGGCTAGATGTCCAAGAATTGTCAAACCCTATTTTGACACTGGACCAAAAATCTAGAAAACCAGAAAACTATACTAAGAATATCGCAAGTCAGTTTTGAAAGGTGAAGACTTGATATCTCCAGAAATGAAGCACACCAATCAAATCACATCAGTCAAGCAAATCTACTAGTAATATCAGTTTCTCATTTTCAATAATTTCAATTTTTTGTAATCTCCTCACAAGATGGCCCCAAGCACCAAGCTTGAGGACAAACTAGAAGGAATGGAGAATTATTGAGCATGGAAATACATAATTGGCCTCATTCTCAGGGAGAATTATCTTGAAAAATATATCGAGAAAGAAGTTACAGAACCTGATGAGGTTGAAGCCAAGGAGAAGCACAAAAAGGATCTGATTAGGGCACAAAGGATTATTGTTGACTCTATCAAGGATCACTTCATCCCTCAAGTGTCATCCAAGAATACTCTGAAAGAAATGTATGATGCCCTAGCAAGGATGTATGAAGGAATAACCATCAACAGAAAGATGAATCCAAGAGATCAATTGAAGAGAACCAATATGAGCCATGGAGAATCCATCCAGGACTATTTCACAAGGGTCTCCTAGTTCAAGGAACAACTAGAATCCATTGGAGACACCCTTGATGAAGTTTATTTGGTTATGACTACTCTCAATGGTCTCACTAGACCTTGGGATTCATTCATCCAAACTATGTGTGCTAGAAAGGAAAGCATGAAATTTTGATATTGTATGGGAAAATTGTATTCAAGAGGAGGCTATACTGGACAATAGAGAAGCTCTACTGAAGGAAGAGATCAATCCTTATCCACCCATACCAAGGGAAGAAGAATCCAACCCAAATTTAAGAAGGGAAACCACAAGGAGTCTCAACTTCCCAAAAGGTTCCTAATAACAAGAGAAAGTTTCGCAAAGAGGGACTACTCCAACTTTCAATGTTTCAATTGTGATAAGATAGGACACATTGCCAGAAATTTTCCTTTGAAGAAAGAAGAATACAAGAAGAGGAACAACAACAAAAGACATCATGCACATCTAGCTAAAGATGGGGATGAAAAAGAAGAAGAAGAAGGACCTTGGAGAAAGCAAGCAAGAGAAGAAGATGCAGAAGAGTATGTGCTATTCTCTGCACTCTCTAGGTCTGTAACACCTAGAGAAGACACATGGCTTATTGATAGTGGTGCTTCAAAGCACATGATGGGACAAAAGAAAATTCTGTCAAAACTTGAAGAAAATAACTCTCCTCGAAAAGTATCTCTAGGAGATGACTATCAATATCCAATCAAAGGAATTGGTGAAGCAAGCTACAAGCTTGATCCAGGAAACCCCCTGAAGATGAAGGAAGATTTATATGTACTGGGTCTAAAGAAGAACTTAATTTCTACCTAAGCATTATATAAGAAAGGATATAAAGTTGCATTCATAGATGGACAAGTACTCACGTGGCCCAAAGTAAAGTCAATTGAAGATGTAGTTGTCATCGGTGAAGAAGAAGCAGGCCTATATAAACTCAAGGGGCATTTAGAAACAACCCTTGTTCATGAGACCACTAACCCTAGTGAACTATGGCATAGAATGCTTTCCCACATAAATTATAAAGCACTACCTCATGTGAACAAAGTAGTGATGGGATTGCAAGACTTGAATATCAACCAGGAAGGAATTTGCAAAGCATGTCAAAAGGAAAGAATCTCAAGAATCCATTTCCAAAGAGTGAAATAAAACCTAAAGGTATGTTGGAGTTAATTCATTTAGATGTATGCGGTCCAATTTACTCCACATCCTTGAGTGTTTTTGAATACTGTATTGCATTTATTGATGACTATTCAATAAAAACATGGATATACTTCTTGAAAGAAAAGAATGAAGTGTTTGAAAAATTCAAGGAATTCAAAGCCTTGATAGAAAACCTTTTGGACAAAATAATCAAGACACTTCGATCAGACAATGGCGGAGAATATACTTCAAAAGAATTTGAAGCCTTTTGTAAAGGTGCTGGAATCAAGAGGGAACTAACTACTCCCTACAATCCTCAACAAAATGGTGTTGTGGAAAGAAAGAATAGAACCATCATGAAGGCAATGAAGACAATGATATATGATCAAGATCTTCCAATGCATCCATGGGCAGAAGCAACAAGAACTCTTTTCTATGTACCAAATAGGATATCTCACAGTGTCCTTGGATTCAAGACTCCATTGGAGATGTTCATGAGAAAGAATCCTGAAGTAAGTCACCTCAAGATATTCTCTTGTCCAGTAGATGTTCACATACCGAAAGAGAAAATAACCAAATTGGACCCTTCTGGAAAGAAGGGAATATTTGTTAGATACTGTGAAGTATCCAAGGCATTCATAATTTACATTCCTAGATTCCATCACATGGAAATCAATAGATATGTAAATTCAATGAAGAAGAAGCTCTAAAGAGATCCAAAAAATGTCAACATGAATAAGTATATGAGGAAGATGCACCTCCTAGAAATGTAGAGGCTACATTCCTCCCTAGAGATGAAACACCGGAAAATCATGATATGATAGAACCCCAAGAACCTCCCATGATGGAGATATCATGGAATAGAAAGCCTCCTTAGGCAAGACAAATTATACAAGAAGCATAAATATATGGAGCTACAGAAGGCTCCACAAGTATAAGCAAGAAGCCAAAGCCATTTTCCAACTATGTAGCTTTAAAGTGTGATCTTGTAGATCAAGAACGTAAAAACTAAGAAGAAGTTGTACAGAAGAAAGAATGGGTATAAGACATAATAGAAGAATACCAATCAATAATGAAGAATGATGTTTGTGATATAGTTCCCAAACTAGAAGGCAAGAGTGTCATATCTTCCAAGTAGGTCTACAAGATAAAACATGCAGTTGATGGAAGTATAGATAAATACAAGGCAAGTTTTGTCGCTAGATGTTTATCTCAGAAAGAGGGAATTGATTATGAAGAAACATTTGCACCAGTAGCAAGGTATACTTTGATTACAGCCATCATGGCACTTGCATCCATGATGAAGTGGAACTTACACCGGATGGATGTAAAGACAGCCTTCTTGAATGGTGTGATTGAGGAAAAAGTATACATAGAATAGCCACAAGGATTTGAAGTTGAAGACAGTCGAAATCACGTATGCAAGTTGAAGAAGACCCTATACAACTTGAAGCAAGAACCTAGAGCTTGGTATGGAAAGATAGATAGTTTCCTAATGAGCTTAGGCTTTACCAAGATTAAAGTCGACCCTAACCTTTACTTCAAGATTATAGAAGATGAACCTGCCATACTATTGCTATATGTGGATGACCTATTTCTAATAGGGAATGAGAAACATATTGTAGAATGAAAGAAGAAGCTTGCTGAGGAATTTGAGATGAAATACCTTGGGTTAATGCATTATTTTCTAGGTATGGAGGTGTGGCAGAACTAAGAAGGAATGTTTTTCAATTAGGGAAAGTATGCAGTAGAAATTTTGAAAAGATTTGATATGTTGGAATGTAAAGCCATGGCCACACCCATGGATACCAACCTAAATTTGTTAGCTGATGAATCATTAGAATTAGTGGATTGACTCAATACAGTTAGATTATTGGGTCATTAATGTATCTATCAAATACCATACAAGACATTTGTTTTGTTGTGAACATCTTGAGTTAGTATCTAGTTTAACCTAGACATGTTCACCTGGTAGATGCAAAACATGTGATGAGATATATAAAAGGAACAATAGACTTTGGTATATACTATGGTGGAAACCATGAAAACATATTGTATGGCTATACAGATGCAGATTGGGCTGGAAGTGTCTTAGACAGAAAAAGCACATCAGGTGGATGTTATTATCTAGGTTCTACTATGATTTCATGGTTTAGCAGGAAACAGTCCAGTGTTGCTCTTAGCACGGCTGAAGCAGAATACATAGAAGCTTTCTCTTCTAGTTGTGAATCCATATGGCTTCAGAAACTGATGTCAAATCTATTTAACCTAGAGTTGGATACCAGAGTGATTCTATGTGATAACCAGAGTTGTATAAAGATGACAGAAAACCCAATGTTCCATGATGTATAAAAGCACATAGAAATTCAGTATTCAATATATGATATAGAAGGGTGCCATAAATCTCCAGTATGTGAGTACCAATGAACAAGTTTCTAATGTGTTGACAAATCCTCTGTCTCAAATAAAGTTTTATCACTTTCAAGACAAGCTTGGTGTTATTCAAAAATACCTTCCCCAAAAGGGGGAGCTATGATGTCACTGTGGGATTGTATCATTCCTGGACACTTGTCCTAAAGTGATCCGTAGACTTCTGTCTCCGAGAAAGAAATGGGATTGTATCATCCCTAGACACTTGTCCTAAAGTAATCCAAAAACTTATGTCTCCAATAAATAATTAGGATTGCATCATCCTTGGACCTAAGTCCTAAAGTGATAGGGAGTTATTATCCCATAACAGTATCTGGGGACTTTGGTATTCGATAGTGTCATAGGATTGCATCATCCTTGGACCTAAGTCCTAAAGTGATAGGGATTGATTATCCTGTAATAGTATCCAAAGAATGTGGTAGGATTGCATCATCCTTGGACCTAAGTCTTAAAGTAATAGGGAGTGATTATCTTGTAATAGTATACGGAGACTTCGATCTTTGAGAATGTGGTAGGATTGTATCATCCCTGGACTTAAGTCTTAAAGTGATCTATAGACTTTCATCTTTGCATTGTGGATTGCAGGTTGTTGCTAATGATGATGATGTTGCCGATCGAAAGATCAAAGTATTGTTGATGATTTTGCTCAAAGTATTGATGATGATGATGATGATGATGTTGCTGACTGAAAAGACTAAAATGTTGATGATGATGTTGTAGACTGAATGGTCAAAGTGTTGTTGCTACTGAAATTGAAGATGAATACTAAATGTCAAAGATGATGAAAAGCTTCCAATGATTTATAGATGTATCACCCTGATGATGTTGAAGATGCTCTCTCTCCTTCTACTACTATTGTTGTTGTTGTTGTAGAATACCCTTCTCGTTAAGGGGGAGTGTTGAATTATTTTAACTTTGAAGAATATCCTAAATGTATTTTGTTGATGGAACCTTTCAGAGATGTTATTATTTCTCCATCAGGATGATATTATTGTATTAGGTCAATAGAGAGTCATGAGGAAAACCTGTTGTTGTAAATCGGGTCATCAGAACCCTCCTAAATATAATATTAAGTTGTTTTGAGTCCTCCCAGAGAATTCATCCCAGTCAATTTTAGTAGGGCCAGCTTACTTGAGTGAAAATTTAAGTGAGAGGAAGAATATAAATAGAGAGAGGCGCTCCTCATTTGAAACACACAGACACACACTTATGTAGCGCATGAGAGAGAGAGAGAGAGAGAGAGAGAGAGAGAGAGTTTTATTTGCAAGGAGGAGAAGGATCAGTATGATGGTTTATCTTTTATCTTTTTTATCATCTATTTCAAGGAAGCTTTTCTTGGGTTTTTCCCTTTAGGGTTTTCCTAAGGTAAATTTGTGTTGATCTTGTGATACTGTTTCTTTCAGTGATCCTGTATATGCTATTGTTGTGAAATTGAATTGAATGTTGATAATATAGCTTAGCATATAGAATATTAATAGGACATAATCAGTCCTAGTGTGTTCCTATGCTAGAAATAACAAGGTACTCGAAGACGCCGATGCCTGAGATCTTACATGGGGAATGAGACAGGTTTTAAGAGAAGAAAATATCCTGGTGTAGGACTCAGGTTTCTCGAATGTAATCAATTTTATAGGTTTTCCTCGGATGTAATATTTCCTAGTAAAGGTCACAGGTTATCCTTGGATGTAATCAGTCCTGATACATGTTATCCAAAGTGTAAAAGATCCCGGTGTAGTGTGCAAGTTATTCATATGCCATGAGTCTTGTGGCTTGTTTGGAGTGTAAAAGCATCCCAATGTAGTACTCAGGTTACTTGGATGTAATAAGTCTTTGAAGTTTTTCTAAGCGAAAAATATCATGAACGCAACTTGTTCATATGTAATAAGTCCTTGAGGTTGACCTGGAACGTACAATTCTTGGCATAATATGCAAGTTATTTGGTCATAATTAGTCCTTGTATGTGTGTATTCCCATGTTGGAGATGATGAGGTCACAAGGAACTTGGTTTGCACCTAGGAAGTTCTCACATAGTGGTAGATGCAAGTTGTCTTAGTGACGTGAAATATTCTAGCATGCTCCTATGTTGGTACAACACAGGTTGACCATAGATACACAATGTACTTGGTGCGCTCTTAGGTCATTCTCACATAGTGGAAGATGCAAGTTGTCTTGGTAATGTGAAAGATCCTATTGTTGGAAATATGACAATATAGGTTGGCATTGATGGAAATTGAGCGATCCTACAGGCCAATAGAAATGAAATATCACATGTTGAAGATGAAGGAGCCCATATTTTGAAGACAAAGGATTTGTATAGAGATTTATCTACATATCCACAAAGTTAGTCAAAGATTAGTGATCTGAAAAGTTAGTCAAAGATCAATAATCTGCAAAGTTAGTCAAAGATCCATGGTCTGCAATAAATCGATGATGGAGAGCAATTTTGAAATGAATAGATAGTGCAGAAGAGTTGAAGTGCAGAAAACACAACTTCAAATATAAGTTGGATGAAGATCTGACTGTCGTGATCTGAGGTGGAAAGAAAAGTGCAAAAACTAGAATTCGGGAAGGTTCGATGACATGGAGGAGTTGAAGTGCAGGAAACAGAACTTCAAAGATAAGTTGGACGAAGATACAACTCCCACAATCCAAGATATAAAGAGAAGTGTGGAAGCCAAAATCCAGGAAGGTGGAAGAATTGCAGAAAAAAAAAATCGATAAGTTGAGTTCCGCTTTCCGAACTAGAAGTGTGATAAGGTGCAGTCAGAAGGAGAAGTGTAGGTGTGGAAGCATGGAATTTATGAAATTGAAAATCAGAGAAGTGGTTTTCCAATTTCTGTGTGGGATTAGAAGTGCAGGTGCGAAAATAAAAAAGTCAAAATTGTGAAAAATTAAGTTTCCGACTTCTGCATTTTGTAGTGCAAAAAGGTTAGTGCGGAAAGGCCAATCCGAAAAGCAGAAAGCAGGAAAGCAGAAGGTCGAAATCGTGAAAAGTTGAGATTCTTACATCCACATTCCACCCTGTGGAAAGGAAATGGTGGAAGGACCATTGCGGGAGTGGAAAGGTAGAAAGGAAGAAGTTCAAAAAACAGGAAAGTTGAGTTTCTGATTTTTGCCTTCTGTATTGTGGAAAAGAAGTTGCGGGAATGCCAGTGCGGAAGCAAAAAAATGGAAGTGCAAAAGTTCAAATTTTGGAAAGATTGGGTTTTCCAATTTTTGCAATCCATATGCAGAATGATTGCTGCAGAAAGTCCAATGTGGAAATTAAAATTGTGGAAACCTAACAACCATGGAAGGAAGTTTGCGGAAACAAGAAAATCGTGAAATCCAAGTTGTGGAAGAAGTTAAAGAGTGCCTGCAAGCCTTGAAAAGGATGCCTGCAAGTGTTGAATTTTTTTTACTATTGATTTGATGATATCTTAAAACAATTAGCCACTAGAATATCACTGAAAGAACACCATGCACAAAAACACAAGAACACAGATATTATCCTTGGGGAAACCATAAGGGAGAAAACCCTGCAAAACTTCCTCAATATAGAACTCAAATAGTGTAGTCTAAAACTCAGAGAAGAGTTACTCCCTTCTTTCTAGTGCACTTACTACTTCTCTCTCTTGCTAAAAACAGCTTGAGTGAGTGAGTACAAATGAACGGGAGCTCCTCCCATTTATATTATTTTGTTGACTTCACCTCTAACTTGGTGGGGCCAACTTCACTAGCTGTCAGGGCTGACTTGTCCAACTAGATATTACAAATAGCATTTATTATATTGACACTTGGTTAATAATGACCCAACTTACATTTGGATATTCACATTGCTTCTTTCAATGAAACTGACAAGCATAAACTCATCTCCTGAAGGAGGAATATAATACTACTTGGAATATCTTTCGAAGTTACAATAAATTAACACTCCCTCTTAACTAGGAAGGTATTCAACATCTGCTATTACAATTGTACAAGTGTCTGGTGAGAATATATATGTCATAGGAATTTTTGGAACATTTGTCTAACATCTTCATCATCAATCTCAGCTGAAACATCTTCCATAATATTCATTTTCTGTATGTTCTTGGACATCTTTTATTTTTCTTTTACTGAATCTTCTTCTGGATCTTCTTCTTGTAGTCTTTGTCTTTCGTACATTTCAAACATCTTCTATTTGTATTCTACTTAACCATATTTTGGATATTCTTCTTGTAACATTTGTCTTTCATACACTTTCGAACATCTTCTATTTTTCTTCTACTTGAATCAACTTCTAGACCTTCTTCTTGGAACATCAGTATGTGAACACTGAATCATCGTCTGTCTGTATCATCATTATGAGTACTAGATCATCTTCTATTAGATTGGTATGAGAATATTGAGACATCATATTTATCTTTATTATCTGCAATATTTGTGTAAGGATATTAAAAATATCAACAATCACCATCAGCTTGTTAGTGCTAAAGATTCAACAACAACTAATGATAGATCATTATCTGCATAATCAGCATAGAGATGATGAAACATCGATATCATAATTAGTATAAGAAAACTAAAGTAACATGTAACTATAATCATCTTTGTATCATTACTAATACAGACACGATCAATCGCTGATCAAGAAGAAAACAGACATCACAATAATAACAACAACATAATAATTATTAACAACCATCATCATATCAAATAATCATCAAGAATTCCATCAATCATCAACATATTAGAAGTATAGCAATACTGCACCAATCATCAAGCCTCTCAGTAATCAACAATCATCAACTACTAATAGTATAGTAATACTACAACAACCATCAAGTATATAAATATTGTAACAACCATCAATCATCTCAGCAGTCATCAAAAATCAACAATATAGCAATACTAAGGATACATCTTTCCCCTCATCTTCTTCCGAGCAGCATCATAGTGAGTTATCTGGTAGATCCATCTAGGAATTTTTTCTAGCTTACTAACTCTTTTGATCCAAATAAGCCTAGTTATATGGATGGATCTCCCTGGGGACCAAACAAGCCTTATCTGGTTTACTAACCCTTTTGGGCCAAACAAGCCTAGCCATACATACTAATTTCCCTAGGATCGATAGGTCTTTAGTCTAGCTTACTACCCCTTTCAGGCCAAACAATCCTAGCCAGATGTACCCTCCCCTATATTGACCTACTCACCACTGCATCCAACATCTACTATCACTCCCTCTTTCGAGAGAGGTCCTTTCTGACCAGACCAAGCTTGCCTCTAAAGTATTCAAACTTTACACAAGGTAAAGGCTTAGTCAATACATCTGCTACTTGTTCCTCAGTGGGAACATACTTGATCTTTACAGCTCCCTTCTGAACCATATCCTGAATGAAATGATATTTGATCCCAATGTGTTTAGACTTATCATGAAATACAATATTCTCTGTCATCTTGATACAACTCTGATTATCACAAAGGATATCAGTGACATCTATATCTACATCTAATAATCCTGAAAACATGTTTTGAACCATACTGCCTCACTGCAGGCTAAACATGATGCAATGTATTCTGCCTCTGCTATACTAAGTGCAACACTGGTATGCTTTCTACTGAACCAAGAGATCATGCCAGATCCCAAACTGAAACAACATCCTAATTTACTTTTCCTATCTTTGGCACTTCTTCCCCAATCTAAATTTGCATATCCATGCAACTTGATTTCTCCACTGGATTTATATCTGATCCCATAATCTAAAGTTCCCTTTAGATACCTCATCACATGCTTTTCACCAATTAGGTGAATGTGTTTAGGATTCACCATGTACTGACTTTAGGTGTTCACTACAAAACATATATCTGGTCTAGTATTGGTTAGTTACATCAACGAACCAATGATCTACCTATATAGCATGGCATCAACAGCTTTTGAGGTGTCATGATTCAATAGCTTCAAACTAGTAGTCATCATAGTAGTCATAGCTTTACAATGTAGCATTCCAAATCTTTTTAAGATTTCAACATTATACTTTCCTTGATTTAGAAAAATATCATCTGAGTGTTGCCATACTTCAAGAATTAGAAAGTAGTGCATCATTCCAAGGTCTTTCATTTTGAGTTCTACAGCAAGCCTCTTCTTACATTTGATAATCGACTTATCTTCTCCCGTAAAGAACAGATCATCTACATATAGTAACATAATTAAAATGCCATCTTCATCAACCTTATTGTAGAGGTTGGAGTCTGATTTACTCTTAGTAAAGCCTAATCTCATTAGGAATCCATCGATCCTTCCATACCATGCTCTGGGTGCTTTCTTTAATCCATACAATGCTTTCTTTAGTTGGAATACATGAGTCTTCTGATCATTGATCTTTAATCCTTACGATTGTTCGATATAAAATTCTTCTTCAATCACTCCATTTAGAAATGTCATCTTTATGTCCATTTTATGTAGCTTCCATTTCATGTTGGAGGCCAAGGCAAGAACAACTCTTATAGAGGTGTATCTATCTAGTGGGGCAAAGGTTTCTTCATAATCATTTCCCTCTTTTTGAGAGAACCCTCAAGCTACAAATCTAGCATTATATTTATCTATACTTCCATTTGCTAAGTGTTTAGTTTTGATTATCCATTTAGAGGATACCACTGGCTTTTCCTTTGGTTT
The DNA here is from genome assembly GCA_001517045.1 of Pseudotsuga menziesii. Classification (NCBI taxonomy): domain Eukaryota; kingdom Viridiplantae; phylum Streptophyta; class Pinopsida; order Pinales; family Pinaceae; genus Pseudotsuga; species Pseudotsuga menziesii. The sequence goes on from LPNX010836080.1 coordinate 62,611, forward strand.
AGGTACTATTTCCCACACATCATTCTTCATAATGGATTGGTATTCCTCAACCATAGCATTAGACCACTCCTTTTGTTTTATTGCTTCTTCAAAACAAGTTGGTTCTTTATTGACTAGAACGCACATCAAGGCCATGTAAATGGGGTATGATTTTGGCTTTTTTCTTTCTTGGATGAATCCTTTTGGAGAACCATGTCTTTTTGCTTCTTCAATTGCTTCACGATCCTAGGCAGGTTTTCTCTTTCTAGAAATCAGTTCATTTGGTAAATCTTCAAGTAGTTGGGGCTCTATCATCTCATGCTCTTCATGTATTGGGTATTCTTCTTCGACTTTGAATTATTTAGGTCCTTCAATAGTTTTTGGAGTTTCATGCTCCTCTTCATATTCCTTGTCTTTTCTTGATTTTATGAAGGTTGAATCTTCATCAAATGTAACATCTCTTCTAAGTTCATTTTGACGGTATTTGGGAAATATATTCGATAGGATTTTGACTATTCACTATATCCTATGAATAGTCCTTTCTTTCCTGAAGAATCTAATTTTGATCTTTTCTCCTTGGGAATATGAATGTATACAGGAAAACCAAAAATATTTAGATGACTTACCTCTTATATTTCTCCGAAAAACATTTCTTTTCGATTTTTATTCCCAAGAGCATTGTGAGAGATTCGGTTCTGACCATATACTATTGTTCTTGTTGCTTCTGGCCATAGGTACATTAGGGGATCTTGATCATGTATCATAGCTTTCACAGCTTCCATGATGGATCTGTTCTTTCTCTTTGCCACACCATTTTGTTGTGTATTGTAGGTAATCATTATCTCCCTCTTAATCATGGCCTCTTTATAGAAATCATTGAATTCATTCGAGGTAAACTCTCCTCCATTATCTAATCTTATAATATTGATCTTTTCTTTTTAGAAAGGTTCTCTACTAGGGCTTTAAACTCTTTGAATGTTTCAAACACTTCATCCTTCTTTTTCAAGAAGTATATCCAAGTCATTCTGGAGTAGTCATCAATGAAGGAGGCATAGTAAGAGTTCCCACTTAATGAAGTGGTTTGCATTGGCCCACAGATATCTAAGTGACTAATATCTAGGATCCCTTTTGCCTTGCTATTACTTTTCAGAAAGAGATTCTTAGTATTCTTTGCTTGTGCACATCCCTTGCACACTCCTTCATGTTTTATCTAAATTTTTGGTAAACCAGTTACTGTTAGGATTATAACGAGCATCACTAAATAACAATATGTGAGAAAATAAACATTGCAAGCAACAATTTAAGATGACACACAATATACCCTGGAAACCCCATGCGGGGAAAACCAGCACCAATGAAAATCTTCATTACATGGACAAAACTGACCATTCGGGCCAAGTGAGCTAGCCACCACTCACCTCCAGGCCCATTTACAATGGAGCCTTCTCAAGCCTTATAAAGGCTTGATCACATGCAATACAATGGGACAATACCAAGGGCTACAACAAACCATGTGCCCAAACCATGTGCCTAAACCATGTGCTAGACCTAAACCACCTTTAACTCAATCCCGAGTCAAGGTTAACCTTAACAATCCCTCCTTTAAACTTGACTTGGAGTAATCACCAACTCCCCTTAAATATTTACCGAGGAATCTTACATACACCCCCCTATCACCTAGGTCTATCTCCCAAATTTACCAGTGAGTTACCAAGGGTATGCATGCCTTACCAGGTCTTACATCCATATGCCCATTTACATGCAAACCACTCCATTACAATTTTTTTTTTCATGTTCCTTCATGGTGACTACACCATCACCATCCGTTACTTCATCCTCTCGCTTTCCATGCTCACTTCCTTGCTCATCTTTTGCCATGATCCCTTTGTACCTACATCCAGACTCTTTCATTGATGTCCATATAAAGAAAAAACCATGTACCGGATTACATGGGTCATCGACCCCTGTAACTACCAATTCTCTAGGAATTCTCTTCACATACATGGCTCATCAATCTTGGTCCCAAAACCAATATTAAACCATCTCACATTTCTCCCGCAATCGAAGACTCAACCTCTCTGATCCACATCAAGCTAGGCTACGAGTACACTTGCCACCCTCGTACCTACCTAGTGGTTCATTCCATACTTGATGCAACCTCCCTTCTTTGCACATAAGAGGGATACCTTATGCTTTAGCATCCATAGAAATCCAAACTTGCCTACAGCTAAGTTTCACATGGACCAAAAAATTACTGCTAGGATGTCGGGTACCACTGAACATGCAATACCATGGGACAATACCATGGGACAATACCATGGGCTACAACAAACCATGTGCCCAAACCATGTGCCTAAACCATGTGCTAGAACTAAACCACCTTTAACTCAATCCCGAGTCAAGGTTAACCTTAACAATCCCCCCTTTAAACTTGACTTGGAGTAATCACCAACTCCCCCTAAATATTTACTGAGGAATCTTACATACACCCCCTGTCACCTAGGTCTATCTCCCGACTTTACCAGTGAGTTACTAGGGGTATGCATGCCTTACTAGGTCTTACAACCATATGCCCATTTACATGCAAATCGCTCCATTACAATTTATTTTTTTTCATGTGCCTTCATGGTGACTACACCATCACCATCTGTTGCTTCATCCTCTCGCTTTCCATGCTCTCTTCCTTGCTCGTATTTTGCCATGATCCCTTTGTACCTACATCCAAACTCTGTCATTGATGTCCATATAGAGAAAAAAAACATCTACCGGATTACATGGGTCATCGGCCGCTGTAACTGCCAGTTCTCTAGGAATTCTCTTCACATACATGGCTCATCAATCTTGGTCCCAAAACCAAGATTAAACCATCTCACATTTCTCCCGCAATCAAAGACTCAACCTCTCCGATCCACATCAAGCTAGGCTACGAGTACACCTGCCACCCTCCTACCTACCTAGTGGTTCATTCCACACTTGATGCAACATCCCTTCTTTGCGCATAAGAGGGATACCTTATGCTTTTAGCATCCAGAGAAATCCAAACTTGCATATGGCTAAGTTTCACATGGACCAAAAAATTACTGCTAGGATGTCGGGTACCACCGAACATGCACCCCACAATTTGATTCAACATAGAAACACCAATGAGCATAACCAAGCCAAACCATGGCTCTGATACCAGTTGTTAGGTTAAAACGAGCAACATTAACATAATAATTAGCGAGAAATAAACATTAAAACAAGCAACCACATATATATCCTGGAAACCCCATGCGGGGAAAACTAGCACCAATGAAGATCTTCATTACATGGCCAAAACCGGCCATCTGGGCCAAGCAAGCTAGTCACCACTCACCTCCAAGCCTCTTTACAATGGAGTCTCCTCAAGCCTTATAAAGGCTTCATCACATGCAATACCATGGAACAATACCATGGGCTGCAACAAACCATGTTCCCAAACCATGTGCTAGACCTAAACCACCTTTGACTCAATCCCGAGTCAAGCTTAACCCTAACAGTTACCACCTTGCTTACAATTGGAAGAGCTTTGTAGTGAACATGAGCAAGCCTTTTGTGCCATATATCACTTGGATTGATGGTACTAGTTGTTAATGCAGAATCTATATGTTCCTTTAGTTTGTAGAGACCTCCTTCTTCAACTCCAATCTCTACTGCATCGTTGATAGTTTTTCCTTTGGTCCACATGAGGACTTTTCCATCTACAAAGGAAACTATGAAGAATTTATTGTCTAAATCTTAAATGGAAAGAAGATTATTCTTTAGTCCTAGGACATATAGGACATCCTTCATTTTCATAGGCTTTTTGGAATCCAATTTATAGAATGCTTCTCCTAACCCTTTAATAAGATATTAGGAATCATCTCCAAGCATTACTTTGTGTGGTGATTCCTTTTGTTCAAGGCATGAGAGTGACTCCTTGAAACCAGCCATGTCCTTGGAGGCACCACTATCAATCATCCAGGTATCATTTCTTGGTGAGACTGATCCAGTTAGGGTAGAGATCAAAACATACTCTTCACTGGAATCTTCATCCTTCTTTGCTTCCTCTTCTTCTTCTCGATCACTATCTTTAGCAACATATGCTTGAAGCCTTCTCATCTTCTTGAGTCTTTCTTCTTTCATGGGACAATTAATTGCAATGTGTCCTAACTTGTGGCAATTGAATCATTCAAAGCTTGGGAAATCTCTCTTGGGTATTTTAAACCCTAGAGTCTTAGGAGGATGGTCATGGCTCTTTCTTTTTCCTTGGGTATGGGCAGTTAAGGCTTGATACTCATTGTCATTTAGTTTTTCTTCTCTAAATTCTATCCTTTCTTCTTCTCAGACACATTCTTCCTATAACTTCTAGAATTTGGTTAGTTTCCTCCTTGAACAAATTCCTTGGATGAAAGCTTCCCAATCTCTTGGAAGGCCATTCAAAATTGTCATTACAACTTGTGCTTCTTCAACCATGTCACCAATGGCTTCTAATTGATCCTTTATTTGAGATACTCTTGTAAAGTAAGATTGCATAGTCTCTGACCTCTGAGCTCTCACACTTTTAAGTTGATTTCTCAGGGTCACCTTCCTATTAATGTTTCTTCCTTCAAATAGCCCTAATAGGGCATAAAGCAACTCATTTGGAGTCTCCATGGATGATACTTGAGGAATCAAATTATCTTGATTAAATCATATACGATTCCTTTATCTATGATCATATCCTTATTGTTCTTGATTTTATCTTCAACTTCTTCTAGTTGTTTCACTTCCTCTTTCACAATTTTGTCTAGATCATTCTCTTGGAGGATGAGCATGATCTTGTACTTCCATGCTCTGAAGTTTTCAGCCCCTTCAATATTTTCATCTAGCTTGGTATTCTTTTTCATCTTTAGATAATAGAGAACCTCAAATGGAAATACATAGAAGGATACTTACTTGTAGAAAGCATATCCTGACTCACCTTCTTCCTGAGGTCCTAGGATTTTGAGTAGAAACCCTAATTTTGTAGCTACGATCACAGGTGGAGCTAAGTGGTGAAAAAGATGTACCCTCTGATGTGAGGTATACTGTATCTTCCTTTTTCTGAGATTTATGATGAAACCCTTGGAAAAATGAAACCCTATTTTGTCCCGGCAATAGTAACAGGTCCAAAATTGAAAATTCTTGGAATTCAGTTCCCTCACCATGGAAAGATGCGCCCTTCAGGGGTGAGTTGGAGTATCCCTGTTTTTTGGTTGATCTATCTAGGTATTTGTTAAGAAAAACAAACCCTAGTTTTGCAATGTCTCATTTCAAGGTGGCTCTAATACCATGTTGAATTTTCTTTACAATTTCTTAGATGATATCTTAAAACAATTAGCATTAGAATATCACTGAAAGAACAACATGCACAAGAACACAATAACATAGAGATTTTCCTTGGGGAAACCACAAGGTATAAAACCCTACAAAAATTCCTTAGTATAGAACTCAACCAGTGTAATGTAAAACTCATACAATAGCTAATCCCTTCTTTATAGTGCACCTACTACTTCTCTCTCTTGCTAAAAATAGCTTGAGTGAGTGAGTACAAATGAAGGGGAGCACCTCCTGTTTATATTCTTTTGTTGACTTGACCTCTAACTTGGTGGGGCCGACTTCACTAGCTGTCAGGGCTGACTTGTCCAACTGGACATTACAAATAGCATTTATTATATTTACACTTGGTTACTAATGACCCGAATTACATTCAAAGATTCACATTGCTTCTTTTAATGACACTAACAAGACCAAAATCATCTCTCGAAGGAGGAATACAATACTACTTGGAATATATTTTGAAGTTACAAAAAATTAACAATATGAAGAGAATGTATGCCATTGTTGGATAAATATCAGATAGGTTTAATTTCAAAAAATAATTAAATGTTCATAAACAGAATTATGAAGGGTGTGGTTAACAGAGTTACAACAGCTATGACTAACAAAAGGAACATAAACAGAGTTAGAGTATTGTAAGGACATGACTATTTGAAAAGGTATGTTGTTGTATTGATGTTTAATAAGAATATATAAAGTGAATCTTGAACAAGAAGTGGAGTGTCTCTTTCATCCAGATCTATACAACCGGAGCATAAGGCAGAGACCAAGAAGTTTAACAATAGATAGAGTTCTTAAAGAATATCTTGGAGTCAGATAAAAATACATACAAGGGTGGAAGTGTGGTTCTAGGGAAGGATACATTCCTACAAGGAGGTTGTGTCATCCTTCCAATAGTGGTCGTAGAATCAACGTATTGGTGTATCCTTGTCTGTTGGTGTAGGCAGTTCTACCAAGGTGTGGGTGAATCCTTCCCTAGTGGCTGAGAAACTTGGGGATTGTGGTCTCCAGCAAGTGGGTGCTTGCAAAATAATTATTATAATTGTAAAAACAAAATTTTGTAGATAATAGAAACGTGTTGGTGGTTTAGCTTATTGGGTTCCACATTAAAACATTGTGTCCAAATATGTTCTTACATTTTCCAAAATAAAATAAATCGTGTTTATATTCTGTCACTAATTCACCCCCCCTCTCAGTGACAAGACCTGATTCATCAATTCGAATCAGAGCAGGATCCTTCACCACAATTTAACCATTGGAAGAAAGATCCTATTACAATCTCTATGGATCAGCAGATGAACATGTCAATTAGAGTCCCCATATTTGATGGTGAAGACCATGTTTTCTGGAAGATTAGAATGAAAAAATATATGATGTCCATTGTTCTGGAAGTTTGGGCATTAGTTGAAGAAGGGTATAAATTTTGAGAGGTCACTCCCACATAAGTAGAATAAAGGAAGAAATTTTTGGAACATGCAAAGTCCTTGAATACATTACAAGTTGGAATAAGTAAGAACCTTCTTGCAAAAGTACTAACCTGTAAAAGTGCAAAAGAGATTTGGGAAAAATAGGAAACCATATATGAAAGAGACTCCAAAGGAAACATGGAAAAACTTCAATCTCTTAAAGTACAATATGAAAGCCTAAAAATGAAGGATGAAGAAAATATTTCAGAGTACTTCGAAAGAGCTGACAATATTGTTAATGCAATCCAAGGTTTGGGAGTGGAAGTACTAGACTATGATTTAGTTGAAAATATACTAAGAAAAATGCATATGACATATTATCCCAAAGTATCCACTCTTGAAGACCAACAAAAGCTAGAAGATATTACCATGGATGAATTGTATGGAATCCTCATAGCCTATGAATGAAGACTAGGTATTGATAATCTCCAAAAGGAGAAGAAACTTTCAAAGTGATCAAGAAAACAAAAAATAAGAAGAAAAAACCTCAAACTAACCATAATGAATAATTTGATGAAGAAGAAGCCAATTTTATCAAAAACCTTCAGAAAGGATAAGGGAAATACAAAGGCAAGATGCCCTTCAAATGTTTTCATTGTGGAAAAATTGAGCACTTTCAAGCCAAATGTATTTATTCCAAGGAATAATCTGAGATGAAGATGACAAAAACAAGCAATAGAAGAAAAAGGGAAAATTACACTATGAGAAAAATTATAAAGGAATAAATAATTTATACTCAAAAGAATAAGACAACAGTTCATCTGAGGTTAGTGACAGTGATGATGAAGTCTTTTTTCTAGATATTGAAGAGGCTAGTGAAATAGAATAAATTGAGCATAAGGAAGAGTCAGAAGATGAACAAGAGGTTAATATGGAAGAAGAACTACTCAATTATTTGGATGGATTAAGAAGATACGAAAACAAATATAGGCAGCTGAAAAGTTTTGTAGTTGAACAACAGGAAGATCATGAACAGAAAGAAAAAGAGATGAAGAAAATCATGATCAATATAAAACAACAAATTCAAGATGCAAATAAGATAGAATAAAGGATGGAAAAATATCTCAAATAAAAAGAAATGATCTATTAAAAATGGAGGCAGAATTAGTTCACTTAAGAAAAGAGCTTGATGCAAAATTTATTCAAACTAGATATGAAAATAGCTATAAAATTTTAGATGAGATTATAACCACACAAAGAGATCCAAGTAACAAAAATGGAATTGGTTATTCTCAAGAAGAAAATCAAGTTAGCTCAAAATCTTATGCAAATTCTCTTCTCAGTACATTCAAGAAGAAAGAGGAAGAAAAGACAATGAATGCTCAGAACTCCAGAAGATCATTTTCACCCATCAAGAAAGAATTCAAGACAACTCCAAGGAAGGGTTATCAAAACAAGTATCCTCACATTTTCTTTGGTTATTGTTTTCTGTTCCAACTTTGGACACAAAGCTATGAATTGCAGAGCATATAAAAGGAAAAGTATGAAGGTTAAAAACTACAACCTCAAGAACAATCAAACAGTTGGTCAAGTTAAGAGCAGAAATTATAACTCATTTGCACCTCTACAAGAAAGAGATTTAGAATGCTTCAATTGTCATAACTATGGACATAAAGCAAGGAGTTTCAGATTAATGGAAATCTCAAAAGACTAAAGTACATTAGAGAGAAAAAGAAATTGTGGAAAGAAAAAGCATTAAAAGAGGAATGTGTTATTTCCTTGAGAACACAAGATAAATAAGATCTATACTATGTTGATAGTGGGTGATCTAAACATATGACAGGAGATAAGGACAATTTTTTAAACTTAAACAAACAAAAGGGTAGAGTTACATTTGGTGACAATGCTTCAGGTAATATTATTGGGAAAGGTACCATGAATGTGAGAAAATACAAATCCAAAAATGTGTTTCTTGTAGAAAATCTGAAGCCTAGTCTATTAAGTGTCAACCAAACCTGTGATCAAAGGCACATCTGCACTTTTGATCCTCGGAAATGTGAGATAAGAAGGAATAACTCAGGAAAATTGGTTGGTGTTTCTTGTAGAACTCCCAAAAATGTATACATACTAAATACAAGACAGTCTGAGACATGTCATATAAATTTAGTGGATGAAAGTTGGCTGTGGCATAAAAGGTTAGGGCACATTAACTTTGATAATATAGTGAAAGTTAGCAATCTTGAGGTAGTAATAAACTTACCAAAGATCACAAATCCTTCAAATCATATATGTATGACTTGTCAATTAGGGAAGAAAAGTAGAATAAGGTTCAAAACAAAAGAGTACTCAACTTCAAAACCTTTAGAGCTGGTCCACACTGACCTATGTGGACCTACAAGGACCAAAATTTTGCAAGGAGAATCCCACTTTATGTTTTTAATGATGATTTTACTAGAATGGATTGGGTATATTTTCTCAAGGAAAAATCAAAATATATTAATAAGTTCAAAGCCTTTAAACTTCTTGTTGAAAATGAGACAGAGGCAAAAATCAAATGTCTTATATCAGACAATGGTGGTGAGTTCACCTCTAAAGAGTTTGATATCTTATGTGAAACCCATGGAATTAAGAGGAAATTATTTGCTTCAAGAAAATCTCAACAAAATGGGATTGATGAGTGGAGAAATGGAAGAGTTCAGGAGGCTGGAAGGACTATGCTCAATGAAGCAATATTGTCTGATGGGTATTGGAGGGAACTTGTAAACACAATAGTAGACATACTAAATAGAGGTCAGCTCAGGATTAATAGTAATAAGACTCCTTATGAGATGTGGTTTGGGATAACTCCTTCGGTAAAATACTTCAAGGTCTTTGGAAGTAAGTGTTACATCAAAAGGCTTGATGAGAACCTCAGAAAATTTGTTAAAAACTTAGCTTCAAAAATTTAATTCGACAGGTTTATGTTACATAATCATGGGCTCTTCAATCGTGTCAAACTGTCTGACAGAGACTGAACTAATTCTGTAAAAGTCAGTTGAGATATCGTACTGATATGAGATTAACTAATATTTCCAACATTGGCTTGGAAAATCAACAATAGGATAAATTAGGCCAATGATATTTCAATTGCTAGTATTATTTCTAGTATTTACATAGACATGAAAATTGACAATAAAAAGATGGATCGGAATCAAATGACACGTTCTTAAACTCTGAAATACAAATACATCAAATACATCGAATGCATGGAATTTAAATGAAATGAGACGTATCTATTTCAAAATGAGACACAAATCTTTATTAGCAAAAATGAAAGGAAATGAATCTACAATGTGTGCGCTTCTTTATTAGAAAAACTAAGAAAAACTATTGTGTTTAATTAGGAAAATAAAAAACAAAAACATATAGAAGTTTATGAGTTGCTTCATGAAAAAATAGAAAAGACATAGAAGAGAGATTTACTTTAACCTTAATGGCTTTCCTTTCACGACAATCTCTTTAATGTTTTCTTCACAAAGAAATTGAATTAGGGTCTGAAGAATCTGTTCACAAATCCCATTATGAAATTAAACATAAGAGGTCTTTTGTTTATATAGAGCTTAATTTAACTTTTTCTTTAATAAAATGGAAAAAGACCAGTTAACAAATGATAAAAATCCATTCTCCTTCCTCATGACATTCTTTTATTAACTTCATTAGGAATCCTAGGGTTGAATTTCCCTCTATGGGATTCCTACAACTCATCTTAGTGGTTTAGTAACTCCTATGACATGTGTCCTTCTCCTTCATGCTCCAATTCTCTCCCTAATTCGAATGGCTCCCTATAACTCCCAAATATTCCCAATTGGTGGCTATTTTTAGCCCTGCCATGTCATATTTTTCATATGTCTGAAATCAGGTTTGAATTTGTCATAGAATCTTTCATCATTGGTTTTCATAGAGTGCATCGAATCTCCTTCAAAGTGGAACACAATTTATTCATCTCTTCCTCTTCCATGGGAGTTACGCTAATTTACTAATTATAATTCCTTAGCTCATGATATGCTATTTGACACGACATCACCCTCCAATAATGTTACATTCCCCATGGATTTGAATTTTGATGAATATCATACCAAGTGTGTGGGGAATCTAGTCACCCAGAGGCTCTGCAAGCTTCCAAGTGTCTTCATGAACTAAACCCCCCACCCTTATTTTCTTAGCATTTATTATTTATGTGACCCATTAAATGTGAGTGTGGTAAACTAAAGTCCTTTTGGATCCCATATCCCCTTTATTACAAAATTTATGTCTCCATCTCAACTTAGGGAACTAGTAGTTTGGTGAAACATTATTTGAATGCGGAAATGACAAGAGGCGGCATAGTCCCTGACAAACTACTTTATTTTAGGTGTTAATGTGCAAAAAATAATGTGTGCATAGTAAGACCATTTGTTTTACAATGGAAGGAACCAAAACTTGATATCAAAAGATATATTATAACAATATGAGAAACATCAACATAATTTAAAATGGTGGTAATGATAGTAATGTCATAGATTGTAGAAACCAACCTAAATTTAACTTCTTTCCAATATAAAGGGAGTGAATTTATCTATTTTGAAGAGCATGAAACTTGTATACAAAGGAGTAGCACTTGATTTGATTCAAAGATTTGTACAAATATTTTGAATTCTTCAATTTACCTATGAAACCACTTCAAATACGAAGGAAAACCAATTCAATCAATCTCTATTTTGACATGTGCACATTCTCTGGTTGCATCACACCAATCTAGACTTCTTTGGAAAAAATAGAGAGGGATCAAGGAAAAGATACCAAGAATTATATGGAACTGAGTTGTTTCTAGTGCATTAATGAAAGTTTGCGATGAATTTAAGTTGACCCAATTCCCTGTTTTGATGCCATGTCTAATTTACCAAAGCTTCAGGATCTTCAGTATTGATTGAACCTTACTTGTGAAAGAAAGTTGAATGAGGAAGAATAAATTCATTGTACAACAATCAAACAATCATGGTGAAATTGAACAATCAAGAGGAAATAATTTGTCAATGTAATATTAATCACATTCACATTAATTTGTATGCAATACAATGATTATACAATAAAGATGATTCCAATCCACTAGGTGTGATTTGAATTCCATAAATTGGACTAACTCCAGAGCTAACTAATGGGGGGGAATCGCCACTAGAATCTCATTCATTCAACTTAGAACAACTAAATCATTTCAAAATCAGTTAATTGAACAAGCTAGGTAGGAAAATGCACCTAACCTCCCTAAATCAGGGAAATGTGGCGCTAGGTTAACTACAGATGAACTAATTGATTCCCATCACAGGATAACTCAAAACAGACTAGGGTGAACTAATGGTGAGACTCCCAACACTTAGTGTGGGTTCCTAAATTATAGGGATTGGCCTTTGGATATCATAAACTCATGCAAATAGGCACATCAAGTAGTATTTGGACCCCATATGAGTTCCCCATGACTCTAATGAGGTGGAAACATAATCCTAATCTAGGAAAAGACATTTAGACTATGGTTGTCAAGGGAGAATTATAATTAATCCTAACAAAAATTGTGTAACTAGAAACAAATGGTTTCTAGCCAAAGTTGAATCAATTTTTTGCCAATCAAAGTTTTCAATCCCAAGGCCATATGTGCTTAGAGCATCGCTATTTTTATGCTTTTATTGTTCCATAATGGCTAGGAATCCATTCAAAGTAGCATATATTTGCTGTTCTGGATCTTGTTTTTTCTTTGTTCTTTTAGATAGAGAAGCATTCTAAACAAGTGTGATTAGCATGAACACCTGCAAAATTTTGGTCAAGATTCTATAAAAATAAAAGAGTAGTTAAAATCCCACAAACAAGTAAAGGAAAGTAGATCTTAAGGAAAATAAAATAAGAAAAGAAATGAATGTTTTTGAAACCATGGTATCCCAAGAACTGCAAACTATTATTGTCATTGCATACAAGGAAGGAAAAGCCAAGAACATATCCTTGACTTTTTTTCCCAATATGATGTATTTTGTCTTCTTCTTCTTTGCATATTGGATGAATGAGAAGAATGTAGAAGAATAGAAACAAACCACATGGCCATTCCTTAACTAGATTTATAAAAAAACTCAAGATATTCTATCAATGTTAGAGACTACCAATTAGGAAATAAGAAAAGTATATTTTGTGTGTGTGTGTGTGCGCGTGTGTGTTTTTGTGGGTATTTTTTCGGTTTTTTTTGCAACTATACTTTAGCTTGGAAAATTGTAGATAGGGTGATGGATGTATAGCTATATTCATATTTTTTGTATGCTAGAATAGAGGAGGCTGGACAAAGAGCTATGGAATGAATCCAATGCTCTGTAAGCGAGAGTGGAAACTAACATTTTAATTGCACCATAAAATAGAGTAGTTTGAGTAGCTAGACATGGATGCAAGAATTTTAGATACAAAAATACTTGCTTTGATTTTGCATTGGAACACAACAGAAACCCTTGCCAATGTGTTGGCTCATTCGATTTTTTTTCATATGGAAACGTAGGTCTAGGAAACTTGATAGCATGTTTATTTGTTCAATTTTTTTAGAAATTGACTCATTTTCCATTTATTGTAGATATGTTTGTAAGAAAAAAGGAAGTGCTGCCTTGAAACAAAATCGGTCGTTAGTGGTTTTGACCAGACATGCTTATTTCAAGGCAGTGCAAATTTTGTTCACCTAACTTGACATTAAACACTTGATGCAAGCAATATTCTCATGTCCATAATGTGATTTAATTTCTAAAGTGTGGTTGCTAAGATGTATCAATAGATCAAATATATCACTAAAAATGGTATGGGAAAGATACACATTTAATTTCAACAAAGACTTATGATAAACCAACACAAAGCAATCAATGAGCTTGACTACTTTAAGAAAATATTTATATCTATGTTTGGATCACGCTTGGATCCCCTTATGCATAAGAATTGGAAAATTGTTAGATATGTCTTATATTATTTGCAACAACAAAGTGCACTTGATAACAGTGAAGATTTTTGTGGTTTCCTAGGCTCAATTGTGTGAGTATGAGATGGCCAATGAGGTCTTGTTAGAGGTTTGTAGGTGAAGCAATGAAGACACATCTTTTCAAATATATTTTTTTTTCTTCCCATGATTATACCCATTGGCATCTAATCCAGGATAATAGATTAGGACTTAACATTGTTTAAGAACCCCTAATCATTGTATTATGAAATAATCTATTAAAGATGAATTGTAATGTTGAGTTTTGATGTTTTATTCAATAAAGGACTTGCATGGAAAAAGTCCTACACATTTCTATGTGTGCCATTATTCAATTTTTTTTCTCTTTTATTACAAGGAGCATAGTTTGATGCAATTGATGAGTTTGGTTTCTATAATATATAAATATAACTATCATTCTTTTTTTATTCTCGTGTTTTTTAGTTTTTTGATGTCTACTGTAGTTTCTTATGTGTCAATCGTAGAGAAAAATATAGAGAACGATACCATGTCTAATTTGCATACTATGTTGTTGTAACTGTAACTTTAGAAGACATTCTGATGTATATTATCATTGTATGATGTTGTACACCCATCAGAGATGTGTTTGCCTCTTTTCGGGATGTCATTATTGTGTATGGACCTTGAGGTAAAACCTTTGTTCTAAGTCGGGGAAATAGTGCTAAGTATAATATATTATAATGTACTTTTAGAGTATCTTTAGGACAATTTGGCCTTGTTAGGGTAGGAGGTCGGCCCCAGTCATGTGATGGGTCAGCCACTTGAAAGTTATAAATAGGGAGGCACACTCCCTCATTTATACACACTCACACTCACTCAAGTTCACATGAGGAGAGAGAGAGATAGAGAGGGAGGGAGAGAGAGAGAGAGAGGGGGGGGGGGGGGGGGAGGAGAGATAGATAGACTCATAAGACTTCTTATTATTGGGTTTGTCCATTTTGTGATATTGTCTTAGTGACAGAACTATTATGAGGAAGTTTGTGGGGTTTTCTCCATTATGTATCTTGTTGTACTTTTTATTCTTTTAGATAAATATCCTAATCAGTTTAATAAGACTAGAAAAACTAGCATGGTATCAGAGCCTCTCGAAAAGAATCCATTGTATAGCAATGGAAACTAGGGATTCCTAGTTCAAGGTCTTTCCTCCATAGATCATCAAGAAAATGGGGCTAGGATCATTCACCCTAGAGGGACGCATATTTTGATGGAAGAAGAATCATATTTGAAGAAGTTTCATTTTTTACCCTAACACTAGTGTCAGGAGAAACTAGGGCATCAATTTTCAGAGGCTTCCAACCATAGTATTAAAAAAGGACCTTGCTAAGAGGCTCACCTAAAGGAGGCCCACCTTTCTATCCAAACAAAATTCCAAAACTCCAAGTTTGGAAAATTAGGGTTTCTCTGACAAACCCTAGGTAAAATGAGCTAGAGAACCAAGTCAAACACCTCAAATTAGTAAGACCTAAATATTTTCTATTTCCATTTGAGTTTATCATTTGAAAAGATGACTCGCCATACTTAGCTTGAGGAAAATATTGGGGGAGATGATGAATTTCAAGCATGGAAGTATATAATCTCCCTGATCCTTGAAGAGAATGACTTGGATCAGTGGGGAACTTCCAGATTCAAATGGAGATGAGGCTAAGGATACTCATAAGAAGGACTTAGTTAATCCCAAGACAATCATTGCATATTTTATTCAGGATCACCTCATCCGCCATGTGTCTTCCCTAACCTATGACAAATATGTTCAAAGGAAAGAACATAAATTAGAAGATGAATTTGAGGTACCAAATGAAGAATGTGATGATATAGAACTCAAAATCTATCCACTCCTACTTCACAAGGGTTTCTCAAATCAAGAAAAAGCTTGAAGCAGTTAAAGAGAATGCAGAAGAAGGTGGGATTGTAATGAGTACCTTGAATGGCCTCCCAAGATCATGGGATTCATTTATTGAAGCAATTTGTGTAAGAAGAAATTTGATCTCTTTCAACAGACTCCAAGAAGAATGCACACAAGAAGAATCTTGACCCATAAAAAGAGAAGATAAGATGTGACAAATTGAATATCAAACTCTCATAATTCACACCAGAAAGAACTACACGAAGAAGGAGAACCTCCATCATAAAAATAAGAAGTATAAGAAACAAAAGAAGTTCATAAGAGATCCTTCTAGCATTCGATGCTATACTTGTGATGAAAAGGAGCACTTTGCAAGAGATTGTACCAAGAATAAGGACTCCTTCAACAAGAAGAAAAGACACCATGCTCACACCCCTGAAGAGGATGAACCAACAAACAAAAGATTCAAAAGAGAGAAGGATGATTCTGATGAAGAGTGTGCGCTAATATCAGCACTCACGAGCACTATCTAACATGGAATAAATGACTGGTTTCTGAATAGTGGGGCATCTAAACATATGATACGATACAAAGGATCATTTAGCAATATATCTGAGCATGAGTCACCTCACAAGGTAAAACTTGGTGATGATTATCAATAGCCCATCAAAAGAAGTGCAGCATCTACTTAAAAGTTAGACTGTTGAAAATATTTAAGGATGAAGGATGTGCTATATGTTCCAAGATTGAAGAAGAATCTTCTCCATCTCTGTACTAGATGCAAAGGGAATGGGAGTTGTATTTGTTGATGGACAAGTTCTAATGTTGCCTAAAGGAAAGACAATCAATGATGCAATAGTGATTGGAGAACAAGATGAAGGATTGTACAAACTAAAGGGAAATCCAAAACAACAATGTTTCATGAGTCAATAGAACCAAGTGAACTATGTCACCAAAGGCTTACACATGTGCACTACATACAAATAATGATTACAAGAAAAGAAGTCTCGGGACTTCCAGAAATCCAGGAAAACCATGAATGCGTTTGCAAAGGATGTGCAAAAGGAAAGAATGAAAAGAATACATTCCGCAGTAGTGAAAGCAAGTCTAAAGGAATACTAGAGATAATACGCTCATACGTATGCAGCCCATGTTTTCCATCTCACTAAGTGGGTATGTGTACTATGTTTACTTTATTAATGAATTCTCAGGTAAGACTTGGATGTATTTTTTGAAAGGGAAAAATGAAGTATTCAATAAGTTCAAGGAATACAAATCCTTGGTCGAGAACCAAAATTAAAGGAGTATCATGACTCTGCGGTCATATAATGATGGAGAATTCACCTCAAAATAATTCAAGGAACTATGCAGAGAGTCTGGAATTAGTAGGGAGTTAATAACTCCATACAATCCTTAGAAAAATGTCGTTGCAGAATGAATGACCCAAAATATTATAGAAGCAACGAAATAAATGCTACATGACCAGGATGTTCCAATGCACCTTTGACAAGAAGAAGAAAGGACACTTGTGTATGTACAGAACTGTACTCCTCATCGAGTACCTGACCAAAAGGCTCCTGAAAAGTATTTCTCATTAGAGAAACTAGAAGTCATCCATCTTAGAATATTTGGATCCGTAGTGTACATACATATTCCAAAGGAGAAGAGGAGCAAGCTCGATCCTTTTTGGAGGAAGGTAATATTCATAGGATGCAGTGATACATCAAAGGCCTGTCAAATATACTTCCCAAAATTTAGGAATATTGAAATTAGTAGAGATGTAACCTTTGATGAATACTTGGAATACTCTAGATTGAGGAGGCTACCTATTGAAGAGGTCAAGGAACATGAAGGAACAAAGAGTCTGAGATACGACAATGGAATAAGAAAATCTAGAATACAATGAAGATGATGACATGGAAAAACCACAAGAGCCTATAGAGACACTTCACGAGAAGGACTCCCACAAGAGGAAACCATCATGGAACGGGAACTAATACAAGAATAAGAAAGGTATTGAGCTCTAGAATGGATATATAGAGAAAGGAAAATAACAAAAGCTTACAACAACTATTTAGTAGTGTTGTGTGACATCATTGACAAGGAACCTTCCAACTATGAGGAGGTTGTAGAAAAGAAAGAATGGAAGGAGGCCATGATCAAGGTGTATCAGTCAATTATAATGAATGATGTATGGGAGATAGTTCTGAGACTGAAAAGGAAGTCTTTCATGACTTCAAAGTGGATCCACAAAATTAACCATGCTGTAAATGGTAGCATTGAGAAACACAAGGAAATATTCATGGTGCAAGGCTTCTCACAGAAAGAAGGAATAGACTCCAATGAGACATTTGCACCCATAGAGAGGTACACTTCCATTATATCTATAATTTCATTGGTTATAGTTGTGAGAAGGAAGATTCACCAAATGGATGTCAACACAACATTCTTGAATGGTGTAGTTGAGGAGGAAGTCTATGTAGAACAACCACTGGGATTCGAGACACATGATATGCATACTCATGTGTACAAATTGAATAATTCCTTGTATGTATTAAAACATGCACCAAGGGCATGCTACAACAGGATGTATAGCTTCCTGATGAGCCTAGGATTTCCTAAGAGTAAAGCAGGTCCCAACCTTTACTTCAAGGTTGAAGGCGAATGACCAGTGATGCTCCTTCTATATGTTGATGGATTGTTCTTCATAGAAGAGGATGAACTCATTGAATATTAAAAGAGGGTACTTGTTATTGAGTTCGAGATGAAATAACTATGGATGGTGCACTATTTCTTAGGCATGGAGATGTGGCAAAGTGCCGATGGAATTTTCCTTAGTCAAGGAAAGTATGTAGTGGAGACTATGAAAAGATTCATAATACTAGACTGCAAGGCGATAGCCACACTTATGGAATCAAACTTGAAGCTTCTATGTAATGCTTCATAATATTTGGTTTATGCCACGATGTATCGTCGGATGATTGGATCATTGATGTACCTGAAGAATACGAGACCAGGCATATGCTTTGTTGTGAACACCCTGAGCTAGTTCCTGATGAATCCAAGACATGTTCACCCGGTTGCTGCAAAGCATGTATTGAGGTACCTGAAGGGTACAGTCAAGTATGGGTTCAAGTAGGATGTGAATTAGAATATTGACCTACACGATTATGTTGATCCATATTGGGAAGGTAGTGCCACTAATAGGAAGATAAATTTGGGTTGTTGCTTCAGTTTGGGATTCTATATGATCTCCTGGTTTAGTAGGAAGCAGTCCTACATGGTGCTAATTAAAACCAAGGAAGATTATTTTTCCTCCCATTCAGCTAGTTGTGATGAAGTGTGGCTACAGAAGCTATTGTTTGATTATTTTTATATCCATTTATATGCAACCTCTATCTTCTGTGACAACAAGAGTTGCATGAAGCTGTTGTAGAACCCATTGTTCCATGACAAGTTGAAGCACATAGAGATCAAGTTCCACTATATTAGGAATATGGTGTAGAAAAGAGAAATGAATCTCCAGTACATTACAATGAACGAGCAAATAGTCGATGTATTGACCAACCCTCTAGCTAGAGTGAAGTTCAAGTACTTCTAAGAAAGACTTGGTGTGATCTAGAACGAGACCCATCGAAAGAGGGAGTGATGAGTTCTAACATAGTTGGAGAGATAGGTTGTCCTTGGATGTAATGAGTCCTGTAAAAGATCGCAAGTTATCCTTGGACGTAATCAGTCCTGGTGTGTTCCTATGCTAGAAATAACAAGAGACTAGATGACACAAATGCATGATATCTTACATGGGAAATGAGATAGGTTTTCTGAAAGGAAAATATCCTTGCGTAGGACATAGTTTGCTCGAATATAATCAGTCTTGTAGGTTTTCCTCGGATGTAATATTTCCTAGTAAAGGTCATAGGTTATCATTGGACGTAATCAGTCCAGATACATGTTATCCAAAGCGTAAAAGATCTTGGCATAGTACTCAAGTTATTTTGATGTAACGAGTCTTGTGGATTGTCTAGAATGTAAAAGAGTCCTGGTGCAGTATGCATGTTAATTGGACATAATAAGTCTTGGAATTTTTTCTGATTGAAAAATATCCTGGACGCAGGTTGTTCATATGTAATAAGTCCTTGAGGTTGACCTAGAATGTAAACATGTTGGCATGGTATGCAGGTTATTTGGTTGTAATCAGTCCTTGTATGTGTATATTCCCGTGTTGGAGATGATGAGGTCACAAGGAACTTGGTTTGCACCAAGGAAATTCTCACATAGTGGTAGATTAAGGTTGTCTTAATGACATGAAAGATTCTAGCATGCTCCTATATTGGTAGAACACAAGTTGACTGTAGATATGTAATGCACTTAGTGTGCTCTTAGGTGATTCTCGTATAGTGGAAGATGCAAGTTGTCTTGGTGATGTCAAATATCCTTTCATTCTCCTATGTTGGTAGAACGTAGGTTCTTTGCATCTCGGTTGTGCTCTATTTTCTCTATGTGTTTTTGTTTTGTTTTGTTATGGAAAAAATAGATGATATGGATACAACAAGATGATGGTACGAGACACAGGTTATTGTAGTGGAATTGTAAAGAAGGGCATAGGATGTACCTACAAAGTGGTTTGTTCATGGATACGATGAAGACTTGGATGAGAACTAGGCCTACTCCTAGCATGAAAAAGGGTTGGGTTTGTAGAAAATTTTGATGACAGATGGTATTATTCAATGATAGACAAGATGATGACTATGGAAGCAGCGAGGATGATGACTAGAAAATATGTGTTGATGACTATGGAGAGAGAGAGAGAGAGAGAGAGAGAGAGAGAGAGAGAGAGAATAACTTCCCATTTAAGAAAGAGTTTTGTTGTAATTGTAACTTCAAAATACATTCTGATGTATAATATCATTGTACGATGTGGTACCCCCATCATATATGTGCTCTATTCCTTTTGGGATGTCATTATTGTGTATGGACCTTCAGGTACAACCTTCATTGTAAGTTGTGCAAATAGTCCCCAGTATAATTAATTGTGATGTACTTTCAGAGTCTCTATAGGAGAATTCGGCCTTTCTAGGGTAAGAGGTTGGCCCTAGTTATGTGCTAGGTGAATCAATTGAAAGGTGTAAAACGGGAGGTGCATCATACTTCTTCTTATTGGGTTTTTCCATCTTATGATATTGTCCTACTGATGGAACTATTATGCGGAATTTTGCACAGTATTCCCCTTTATTGTTTCCCCGGTGCAAATATTTGTGTCTTGTGTATCTTCTCTATCTTCTGTATCTTGTTGTACTTTTTATTCTTTCAGATAAAGATCCTAATCAAGTTAATAAGACTAGAAAAAATAACATACTCAATTGACTGAGGCCAAAGGACGATGTGAATTCCTATGTTAGGAGAATGATTATTCAACAAACATGATTATAAACATGTAAATCATAGTGAATTATCCAAGAAGAAAGAAGAAGATTCAAACCACTACATATACTATAGATAGGATGAACATCAGATCTTTTCAGCATTTTTTGTTTACCTTTATATTATCCAATGAAAAACAAAACCCATACTAGATACTTTGATGTGGAATTTGTGGAAAAGGAAACCCTTTAGAGCTACTCTATTGATATTTTTTGACCACTTGTTGAAGTCAAATTCCATCTTGGAAAAAAATCCTTAATGGAGTTTGTAGGACTTGGCTTTTTACTTTGACTAGAATTCATTTCTAAGGGATTGCTCCTTGAATATCTTTTGGTTCCTTAGATCACGTTCAGGTTTTTGTATAGGGTGATGGGGTTTATTTCACATTTTTTGTTGACAATTGACATTTAAAAGGAGGCATGCACCTATATTATAGCCATGTCAACATCATTTGGTTACATGAAATCATATTTTTATATGATGAATTGATTTGAGTACATTGCTTCCTAGAGTATTTTCTTGAAAAGATGTGTTAAGGATATCCACCATCATATGTTTTCTTTGTATCTTTATTCAATGATACAAAGCATCTATAAACATTTCAAATGACAAGCAATGAAGAGCATCTAGACTATAAATACTAACAACTTTTTAAAAGAACTAACAATGGAACCCTTGCTTAACTCCCAGTTTGGTCTTTCCAATAGAAAAAGTTGTACAAATACATTGCTCTAATTCTAGGCACATGCACCCATTATTTGAATTTGATTAGGCAAGTAGACACTATTATGGCTTATCTAATGATAGTCATGGGAAGAACACTAATATCTGATACAAAATCCCTAGTTAGATAGCAAGAGGGGTGTGTCTTTTTCTATTTTCTATGTGACTCTGTTGTAGCATTGTTTAAATTTTTTTGTGAGAAAGAAAGGGATCCAACACATGTGGATGGGAGGAGATCTAGTGGAATATATCTAGTTAGCTAGTATATAGTGTGCTCCATGTGTCCTAATGAGTTTTAGAAATAAATTGTATCAATATTTGATTATGCATCAATATGGGAGCATTGAGTATGATGTATTTTTGTATGAGAAATGTGAGCTAACCTTGCGGTTATTGTGGGCCATGCATGTCTGTCATCTTCCTAAAAAGGAAGACGGATCTAAATCCTTGTGCATTTGTTTTTTAGCTCAATCCCAAAATATATCTTTAGTTTCTATTTGTTTTGGTTTATTTCTATAGAATCCCTATTAATGTTTACAAGTGTTTAAGGAATCTGCAATTAGAGTTCCTACATTGCTTAAGGGGGACAATTTTCATTTATGGATTTTATGTATCCTACACTATACAAAAGTGGTTGTGATAAATGTTTTCTACTGTATTTGATAGAAGCTTTATAGTTGAAGAAGGAGGGTACCTCACCACATAGTGATCACCTAAATAATTCAAAGACTCATTATGCTGAGCATATTACACTAGGGAATCTCCAGCATCATTTGTAATCCAACTTGGGCTTGGGTTTAAATGCAATCAAATACACATATATCTTTTTATAGGAGCTGGAAGTAGATATGAAACAATTGGGTTTACTAGATTTACTAATACTAGTCAAGAAACTTAATCAATTTCCACATTCATTAAATAAAATGGTGCTTTTACTTGTTGTACATGGACTGAAACTGTTGCTCCTTCCTCTATTATTGGTGGGGTTTTTTATGCCTCTTTATATGTCTTTGTCTTTTTTTGTGCCTACCTCCATTGTAGCATTATTGCATCTGATTTTATGCTAGCTCGTAGGAATCCCTAAATATTTCTATATCTAAAATAACTTCTAACCACCTATACATAAAGAAATTTATTTATAGTTTCTAAACTCACAATTGTTTTTTTGCACTTTCTTTTCAGCTTAGTCGACATATTCTCTAAAAGAAAATTTTCCAAATTATCTATTTTTTGCTAGAGTGCGAAATTCTCTTTTTGCTATTGTTCCTATGTGTTGGACGCCATTTTGTTAGAATTGTCAATGTTATTTTTTTTGTTGAGATATTAGAAATATATAATAATCCACGTGGATTAAATCTAGCATATGTTCATCTATCTAGGTTTCTTTAGAAATTTTACATCCAAATAAGTTTGTTCTTTCATTGTTTTTTTATTTGGATGGTGCAATTTCGAAGCCATTTGTTGCAAGATACACACAATGAAAGTAGTAAAGGAATGAATGTTACATTGTCCCTATCTGAATGCAATAGATCCCTGTAATGTATTTTTTGATCTAGGAATAACCTAGAGAATTCCATGAAGAAAGTCCTCCATCTTATTTTTCTTTGAGTCTACTCATTGTTGGTTGGATTTGGGCTAGCCATTGAAGTAGCTTCCTTGTTTTACATTATCAATCATAAAATCCTAGTTGTACTAGCAATGAAAATAAATAAATATAAAAAGATAACATATAACATGCATCAATGCACAAATCTAGAAAACACTCAAGAATGAAATAGCCCCAATAAATCTAGATGAAACTTTTAAGCATGCTATATTTTGTTGTGACACTTCATATTTGCATATATCTCCCAAGCCACATCAAGGACATGGATTCCCAAAAATACATAGAGCTAGAATAAGATTGCTCTCTGTCATTGTCTATCTTTATAAATTTTACAAACTCAACATATTGTATAGCACATTGCATAGTTTTCCTAGCAATGGAGAGAAACAAATATAAAAATATAGCAGAAAAAAAAAAAAAAGCATCATCATACATTTTTGAAGATCTAAAAAAAACTCAAGAATGCAATAATGCCAATAAATCTAGATAAAACTTATAGGCATACAAATGTAGAAAATGTAGTTTTTCTTCAAGCATGCATAAATATATTTGTATAAAACGCACTGCACACTTCTCTATAAACAATGGGGGGGGGAATGAGATTTATAGTCTTAGTATCTTGTATCTTAATTGTGCTTGATTTTTATTAATATATACTCTTGCATACTAGTATTGATTATTGATACATTGGTTTTGATAGGAATGAGGGGTACTGCTTAAAATGTAGTATAGAATCTCCATTATTAAAGACAAAAGTGGGAATCCCATGAACCTAAAAGGATGAGCGTGTTTAGAAACAAAATAATCTGAAATTAACTTTGAACTATGAAAACATGGAACTTCCCACGTAAGGAAATCCAAGCCAATCGTGACCACGATATCTTATAAATGTACCTCTCAAACCATAAAAAGGAACCGGTTAATTGTTCAAGTTCTTGAATTCAATGGGTCAGGATACACTCTTTATCAAGGCCTATCTTTAACAAACTTTACACATTGACCATAATCTATAGTAGGTTTCCTATTTTTCCTAGCATTGACATGCAAGATAAAAATTGAGAGAGAAGTCGATGTCCTGGTAAAAAAAAGCTACAAGTTTCCATAATGCTAGTTCCCACCTTGTCTTTCCTGCAAGGGCCTATTGACAAACTATATATTGTCATATATAAAAATGGTATGAACCATAAAAGTGCAATGCATGGATATGTCAATCCAAGGCCCATATTTGTAGAACACCAAGAGATAGGACCTATCAACATGATTTCATGGACCAGACATAGTAATAACGACAATGGGAAGTAGTTGGGTTCACTCGAGCTAGATAAATTAGGTGTGACGTGCATCATAGTTAGAAGAGATGTGCTACATTCACCAAATAATGGAATTAAAAAAAAACAGAGTTTTAACTCCACAATTGAAAAGAAAGTTGTTAATATGGTTAGTCAACCTTGTTTATTTTCCAACAGGCTCAAAGACAAAGCACACAAGCATTATAAAATGGAAGAAGCCAAATAAAAATGTCCACCATTATTGCCATGGCTTCTTTGGATGAGAAATCTCATTGCATGCCAATTCACTTAATTTTCTACTTGTAATTGTATACTCGACATTTCCAACAAAATGAAAAAAAAATATCCTGTATGAATTTCTAGCTTCTCGAAACATGACAAACAATATCCAAAGAGCATCACATCCAATACCTTAGTGGAATTTGTCTTGTCCAAACAGAAACAATGTCTTTTATCCTATTTTAGAAATGTTGTATAGGAAATAAGAGCATGTGTGTCTATTAAAAAGAAAAAAATGTCAACTATACTCATTTGTTTATTTCCTTCCCATTATAGTCCTGAACCATTCACAGGAGGCAAGACAATAATAGATGTATTTTCAAACCACACCAATGAGTTTGGACACACAATAACCTATCATTTCCTTAAGTACTTTCTTAGTTAAACAAAAAAAAACAAAATAAAAAATCGTCACACCCTGAATTAAATCTCTATTCCCAAAAGGAAATCTGTTAATAGGAACACATACTTGTAATTCTAAACCTCAATAACTGAAATGTAAATTTGCATACTTAGATATAATGAGAATTGTATGCATCTCTTCTCATATATGGATGTAAATTAGGTTTCTATTATCATTCTTAAACAAATTACATGGAAAAACAAACGTATAGTATTCAAGAAATTAAGAAATCATGACATATAATGAAAGGACTTGAATGAGAAAAAAATCAAGAAACTATTCAATAGAAAGAGTTGTTAATATTTTTTTTTATCAAACAATAGAAAACCACATACACTTTAACTATTAAATCAAGAACGACATACAAAAAAGCTTCTTTAGTGATAGAATCAACAATTTTAGTGGTTGTAGCTGCAACATATTTCAATATCTACTCTGATTACCTTGATTTCAATCCAATGCTTTATTTCTACCTTTACCAACAAAGGATAGATAGAGAACAACTTTTTATTCAATAACAGAAAACCATATGCATTTCATATATGCAATATGTAACAGCCATATTGGCCACAATTTTATTGAATCTTTGAGATACATAGATGCAACTCTAAACACAATTGAAATCAAGGAAACCTTTGCTTTATTATTTGCAACGAAAAAGTGCACTTGAACACAGTGAAGCGTTTTGTTGTTTCCTAGCTCAATTGTGTGAGTATGATATGGCTAATGGGGCCTTGTTAGAGGTTTGTAGCTGAAGAAATGAAGGCTAGTCTTTTCAATTAATTCTATCTTTTTTAGCCCATGAGTATACCCATTGGCCTCTAATCTAGGCTATTGGATTAGGACTTAACATTGTTTAAGAACCCCTAATTATTGTATTATGAAATAATTTAGTAAAGATGAAGGGAAACGTTGATTTTTGATGTTTTATTCAATAAAGGACTTGCATGGAAAAAGTCCTACACATTGTGTATGTGTGCCATTATTCCCTTTGTTTTCTCTTATACTCCCAGGACCATTGTTTGATACTCTCATTCTTTTTTTTATTCTCTTGATTTTTAGTTTAGTGATATCTATTCTAGTTTCTTATGTGTCAATCGTAGAGACCAATCTAGAGAATGATCCCATGTCTAATTTGCATATTCTGTTATTGTAATTGTAACTTCAGGAGACATTCTTATGTATATTATCATTGTATGATGTTGTACCACCATCATAGATGTGTTTGCCTCCTTTTGGGATGTCATTATTGTGTATGGACCTTGAGGTACAACCTCTATTGTAATTCGAGGCAGTAGTCCCGATTATAATATATTGTGATGTAATTTTAGAGTATATTTAGGATAATTTGACCCTATTAGGGTAATAGGCCAGCCCCAGTCATGTGTTAGGTCAGTCACTTGAAAGGCATAAATAAGGAGGTACACTCCTTCATTTATACACACTCACACTCACTCAAGTTCACATGAGGAGAAAGAGAGACAAGGAGGAGAGATAGATAGAATAATAAGACTTCTTATTATTGGGTTTGTCCATCTTGTGATATTGTCTTAGTGATAGAACTATCCTAAGGAAGTTTGTGGGATTTTCTCCTTTATGGTTTCCCCGATGAAAATCTTTATGAATTTTGTATCTTCTCTATCTTTTCTATATTGTTGTACTTGTTATTCTTTCAGTTAAATATCCTAATCAATTTAATAAGACTAGAAAAACTAACATGTTATCATAGTGTCTCTGAAAAAAGGCATTGTGTAGTAGTGGAAACTAGGGATTCCTATTTCAAGGTCTTCTCTTCACATCTCATTAAGAAAAGAGGGCTAGGATAATTCACCCTAGAGAGACACATATTTTGATGGAAGAAGAATCACATTTGAAGAATCTTTATTTTTTACCCTAACACGACCGAGCTCTAGAGTAATTTGTGGTCATCCTAAACCACACATTTAGTAGAAGACTTCAGATTCTGCTAGACATAGATGGTGATCCCAAAATCACCAATTTCCAAATAATCTCTGAGCCTTTGTGACATGTTCCAAATAGAACCTCTAAGCCTTCATGCCAAGTTTGAGAGCTTATGGTCAAACTTAAACCACCCACTTTGTAGAATATTTTAGCTTATGCAATCCCTTTTGGTTTGTGGTTAGCCAAAATGACCACTTCAAAGAGCACCTGTATTTAGCAGGAAAAGTCAAGTTCTGCTAACTTTCTTGGCATATTCAAATTGTCAAGTTGGAAATGTTCAGCATTGGTAACTATCCACCTCCATTTATTCAGCTCTATTTTCATGGACTCACATACACCCCTTCGGATTAGGGGGGGGATTGTTGGAACCTAATCCTAAGAGTTAAGGTAAAAATGTAAATTGTGTTTATGCTGCATGTCAAGGGAATAGGAAGAGTCACATGGGAGTCCAAGAGACCCCTTGGGAAGATGAACCCAAGGGTCATTCTTATGTATATATTGTACACTTGTTAAAGAGAATTTCATGATTTGACACCTATCTCTATTTGTTTGTGTGGTTATTCTTCTTGTGTGTCTAGTTTGTGTTCATCCAATCATCTATCTCCCCTAATTGGAACCTAACACTAACAATACTATGTGATTATCTTGTAGAATAACTCCCCCTAAACCTTATTTACATCCATTAATACAAACTACAAAATCTTTATAAAGATATGCAATTTTAGTATAGGTGCAGTAGTAAGTAAATGTTTGAGTTGTAGAAAGATTCTTTCACTTTTTTTCGACAAGGTGAATTTCACTCCTTTCTTTTGAAAAGAGGTTATAGGATATGTTAATTTAGAAAACCTTCAACAAATATTCTATAATATATAACAAGCCCCATAAAACACCTTATCTTAGTTAGATTTTTTGGAGCAAGCCAGTCCATAATATCTCTTATCTTATCATGATCCATTACTACCCCTATTTCTGAAATATTATGACCAAAGTATTGATTTTATTGTTGATAAAAGTCACATTTGCTAATTAGCATACAGTTGATGTTTTCTGAATACATGTAGAACTATTCGAAGATGCTCCCCATGTTATTCAATTTTAGAATAGATAAGTATGTCATGAATGAAAACCAATACAAATTTATCCAAATATTCTTAGAATATACCATTCACTAAAACAAAACCATGTTATTAACGTCCCTTTTAGCTTCCTTTTTCGCCTCCATTTATGAAAAGTTGACACTACTTCACAAGATGGAACTAAAGTCGACATTATCTCTTGTAGTAGGTTTAGCACCGGGTTTCTTAAATGACTAAATAAAACTAAGGGAAACTTTAAAAAAATAATAAGTAATATCAAAGGTTAAAAATAATCCACTTTTCCCAATCATCATGAGTTGGAAGAAATTTCAATTATTTTAATTAAAATACATATTTTTCCATCATACGAGCCACTCAAAACCTACTCTTTCTTTATTTTCTCATTTCCTTTGTTTCTCTCTTCCCTTCTCCACCTGTCTCCTTTCTCCCTTATGGTTTCCTCTCTTAGGGTTTCATCCTCATGGAGGATAGGGTTTTGGTCTCATGGAGGAACCTCCATGAAGAAGATGCTTGATTCTCCTTCCCTTTCCTCTTTCCTTCCTCTTTTTTTCCTTTATTATTTTACTAATGTTTATTGTTTTTTGTTGTTGCATTTTTCATGTATGGAGAAGAAGTTTTCGTCAAAGAACCTCCATAACGAAGGTAATGACTTCCCCCATCCCTTCTCCTACTTCCTTCCTATTTTATTTTTATTTTTATTTATTGAATTTCTAATGTTTATTCTTGTTTTGTTGTTTCGTGTTTAGGGTTTGATGCATGGAGGCTAGGGTTCATGGTGGAGCCTTCACAAGGAAGGTAATGTATTCTCCTTTCCCTTCTCATTTTTCCTTCCCCTTTTGTTTTTCTTTTATTTATTGATTTTCTGGTGTTTTTTGTGGAGGTTCTAATGGATAAAGAAGAAAAAATGACATTTTAGGGGTTTTGTTTCATGCACATATCTAGTTCATCAGTATGGATTAAGTAATAACCTTGCATTAATATAAGGAGATCTAGATTAAAATCCTTGCACATGTCTATCTCTTATTAATTTTCCATTTGTATTCATTTTTTTGCATGCATAGCTAATTCATATCTACACTTTTAAATGTATATTTTGTGAAAATGTAGCTCAAGTATAGTTCTTTCCTTTTCACGATTTATATGGGTTAAAATTTTATCATTCCCCTAACATTTTCTATTTCTATTTCCATTTTTTTATCATTTTCCATTTTGTTTTCATAATTTCTAATTTGCACTAGGTTTGTTTAATTTCAGTTCAAGTTTGCACTTTTAATCATAGTTTTTATATGGGATTGTATCTCAGCTATGTATCTCAACTAGAGCTATTTCCTCTCGGTAAGTGATCTGATTTCAAATCCTAGCATTTCCTTACCATTTTTCATTTTGTTTTTAAATTTCTACCATTTTCCATTTCTCTTTCCATAAATTTAATTTACAAATGGTTGGCACTAAAGCATGCACTAATCTAGATATGAATCTTGGAGCGAAACTTGGTGTTAAACCTAGAACTAATTATGGCATTGATGTAGGCGCTTTAAAAAATGAAGTTTCATGTCAATTTTAGCTCCAAATTTTCCAACCCAATTGAAAAAAAATTGCACTAAAAAAGGACACTGAATTAGGTTCTAATTCTATGTTTTGTTGTAGTGATTCATACAAAACATAAAATTAATTGGTTAATTACAAAGGCCAAAGAACATGACCACAATTCATAATTACCATATCTTTTTCTAAAAAAAAATGTAAGTACGTATTTATCCTTAATTCTGACTTGATGATATCATGAACTAAAACCAATCTTAGAGAATATGGTTTCTCCCCTTCCCTGATCAAAGAAAATCATCTATTCTAGGCAAAGGATATTTGTTCTTTATAGTTACTATGCTTACTTCTTTGTAGTCTATACACGATTTCATGGTTCCGTCTTTCTTTTTCATAAAGAGAATTGGCGCTCCCCCATGGATAAACTCTAAATTAAATTTTCATCTCCATCAACACTTGAGTACTCATTCTATAAGGAAGTAAACCTGGAATTTCAATTAGAAATACATATTTAAAATCTTAAAGGACTACAAAGTATTCAATCTTAAGTTTAATTTTTTCCATGGAGTTTAAGATATGTACTATATACAATTCGTATCCCTTCCTAACACACTTCTTCATTTGCACAATTAACAGTTGTATAATATGTATGGCTTTTTGGATTTCTAATATAGTTTTGGAATTACCAAATTCATCTATTCAAAATAATGTTTTGTGATAACGATCAAGAATTGTCTTATATTTTTGTAGCCAATCCATACCTATTAACACATCATAGGATCCTAATGGTAAACTATTCAAAACTGCTACACTTTTCATACCATTCATTTCAATCTAACAATTTTCTATTAATTATGTTATTTCTCTCTTAGTTCTTGTATCTAACTGAACAAACCAGGCCTTTTTATGTTTGATTTTCGAAATCATACATGATTCAACAATTTTGGGGGAAATATAGCTTTGGCTAGAACCTGGATCAATCGATATAGACACAATTTGTGTAGAAATTTTACCTTTCATCACTACCATTGATTGCTAATGATTAAATTACGACCGGTCTTTTGACACAACATAAATTTTAGGAGTGTTTTTTATTATGTCAATAACTATAGTGGCTTGCTGGATGTTATGAATATTTTTAATGTTCTCACTTTTGTGAGGAAAATTCCTCAATAAATGATTCCCTATACCCCCAAAACTTCAAAGGTACCTAAGCATATTCATTGGGTTTCCTTCCCATATAACTATTAAATTTGTTTCCACCTTGAATTGGTTGAATCTGTTGAAAACTTGTTTTCTACATATTTCTAGTCTGATTTATGTATTATGGATGTCAGAACCCCATTTTTTTCTCAATTCTATTTTTTTCCTTTTTCTTCTCACCAAAACCTTTTGGAGCTTATAATCTATGTTTGTATTGAGCATAACAATACTTATATTTTTTTATTGTTTTATCCAAATTTTTTGGTTCATTGAACTCAATTCTATCTCTATAAAAGTGAGATAAACTACTTAGAAAGCATTGAATCTTTACTTTTTCGTAAACAATGTATGGCACATACCTCGAAAGACATACGAATTTATTAGCTAATTCATCAGTTTCCATCTTTCCTAACTTAAGTTCATGAAATTCTTTCATTTTCCTGTAGAACTATCTCTCTGTAAGGTATTTTTCTTAAAATATTTCTTAAATTGTTTCCAACTAACTTTCTTTCCTGTAACATGATTTACTAATTTTAGATCCGTCCAAAAAATATCCACCTTCCCATTGAAGTTATAAATTGCTACTATGCCTTCCATATTGGAATAATTATACATTTGAAAATATTACTCATTCCGAATAGTCATTCCTCCACTTCTTCTCCTTTTTTAACCTCCCAATCGAAAGAAGGTGGCTTAAGTTTAAAAAAATCCCCTCTAAGCTTATCCCAAGAATTTATTTTCTCTCTTTTTACGAAATATAACGTTCGAGTTATCATTTCCTCATTGTCCTGAGGTAAAAACACTTTCACTTGAAGATTTAGATCTTCAAAAGAGCTCAAATATTTATCTGTACAAATTTTCTTTCTTAAAAAATGTTTCCCATCATTGCTAGAAGTTTGACCTTACTGTTTTTTATTTTTTTATCTCAGCCAAATTTTGTAATAGGATAGAATTTAATTCCCACTTGAGAATTTAACCACTTTTTTCATTACCGACTTTAAAACTTTGTAAATTTTCCCCCAAACTTCTCATAGTATTGATCATATTAGAAGTCAATTCTTCTCTTTCATTGGATCCTACCTCTAAACCAACTTTAGGTTAATCTTTTGTTGTTTAAATATTGGAGATACCATCCATAGTGTAAGTGAAATTGAGTAATTGTATATGTTCTTCAGGAATTTTCAATAGAAAGTAAATAAAATTCAATTTTCCTTGTACTCAATCCGAATTCACAAATGAAGGTTTATAAGTTACTATGATGTTGTGCATATTTTTTCTTAATTTCACAACCCATTGGTCTCCTATTGTTGTAATTTAGCTCTGACACCACTTAGAATATCCCTAGAACTTAACATAAAATTAGTCAAGTTAAAATAAAGATAATAATAAACTATAAATGTACTAGAGATATGATCATTGTGCCTTGAGACATGGATGATGTATTGGTTGAATTGTTTGCATTGTTGAGTTTAATTGTTGAAATGGTTATGGTAGATGTTCTTTTTTATGTGCTATTATCATCGTACCCTTGTAACATCATATATAAATTTCATTATCCAAAGTAAATGTATTTCATTAATCTACCATACCCATACACTTGGGTCACACCTCCATATTGTTTAACCTAGAGTTATGGTTATGCGTCTAAGTGGAAATTTATTATATGCATTGTCTATTCATTATAGTCTTTCAAAAATTGTCTCGACTAAATGTTATAAAACTATGGATGTGGACAAGTGTAATGAAAGGACTCTAGCCTGTCAGATCGTGTGTGTTGTATTGTTGAGTGGTTTTGGGTATTTTCCTGCGGGTTTTGAAATGAATTCAGATTACTATTCCAAGTATTGTCAAGACAATATTGTTTCTGATGTTTGGTGGTTTGTCACAATGGTTTAACTTTCTTATCTTCCCTCATTTCTGGATATCTATTAAGGAAGAGATTCTGCTAAGGAATGGAGTAATGTGTATGAGGATTATTTATCATCTACTTTCTTACTATGTATTTTTTCTCATGAACTGTACTTATAAGGTTCTCTTTTTAAATACTTGAGTTAATTTCAACTAATATTATATAGAAATGCTCATGCAATTGAGTTCGAACAGTTCGGTTCAGTGTTACACTGAGCTAATTATTATTTTTCTCTAGAATCCTTTATTTGTTTCATTGGTTTGATTATTTCGTTGTTCATATATTTTTTAGAACAATTGTGGATGGTATAGCACACATTGGATTTATTTTCCATTACTTTTGCAAATGGTGGTTTTTTTTTTAAAATGTGGTTCACCATTTGTTAGAGGGCGACTCCACGGAAAATTCCAACACCTGATATTCAAACTGAATCAAGGTATGGTCAGCTCATCAATCACAACATTTACTTCAAAGGGCTCCACAAGAGCAACATGTCACTTACAAGAAGTAGAACCTATGGTGGTTATAACCCGTGGCGTGTGGGGGGATATTTTATTATAACATTTTCAAACTAATAGCTCTTGGTATTTAAGAGGCCCTCCATAGGCCTCATCAGTATGGGGTTAGACATTATTCCTCTGCTATATGGACACTCTAGGTTGATTCTTGTATTTGTATAATTTTTCTCTCTTTATTTAGTTTAATATAGAATCGAACCTTACAAAAAGAAAAGTAACATTTGTATTATAAGTTTTTAGTTTTTAACCATGGTTCATTTCCAAGTTGACATCTTAATTTTGCAAACAAATTTTCTAGCTAACACAAGTTAGATAAACGCTTGTATTTCTTTCATTTTTACAAGATTGAGTATACCCTAGCTCGTACATAGCTCAAGGGTTCCTCCATGGCCATGGTAAGGATTCTTAACTAATTGTCTTTTGCTTTCAACATGTATTTACTTTGTTTTATAGTATTTGAATAACCTTAACTCAATGATCTAATTTCCTTGCAGGTTTCCAAGTAGTTAACTGGTACCAATTTACTGGTACATTCTCCTTTTATTAGGTAACTATTCCCCTGCCATTCTGACATTTGATTTCTAAGTTTAGTAGATTGTGGAAATACGGATTTGGGGTTCTTTTAAATGAATAGGTTTTGCCACATTTTAAAGGAGGTTTATTTGATTTGTTTCCACCAATAATATTTTTACTATCTGACACCAGGTCAATCTTGCAACCCTAGTTCAGATAGAAACAAGTAAGTTATTTACAGCTTGTATTTTTGAGGGTCTTGGTTTGAGTTACAGCATCGATTAAGATTTGAGCTACAGACTCGTTTCCA
This sequence comes from Pseudotsuga menziesii, assembly GCA_001517045.1. Taxonomy (NCBI): domain Eukaryota; kingdom Viridiplantae; phylum Streptophyta; class Pinopsida; order Pinales; family Pinaceae; genus Pseudotsuga; species Pseudotsuga menziesii. Next base: position 96,999 of record LPNX010836080.1, read on the forward strand.
ATAAACAAGTTGTTAATGTTTGATAGAGGGTTTTTGTTTCACCCTAGAAGCTAGATTAATTTATCTTATGTAAATGTTTTGTATCGGTAATAAAGACTATAAATCTTTTACAGATAATATTAGGGTACCTTGTCCCCTAGAAATATTTACAATGGAATTTTTCCTTTTAGTTCCACATTAGATTTATATTGTAACAATATTTTATTAGAGCTTAGAATGTTTGTTAATTTCATTAAACAAAATATTTATATTTTTAAAGACCATTTCTTAGGCTCTATAACTCTATTTAAAAATGTGCCCGTGGGGGTGTTATAGCTGATTTTACCACACTTGGTAGATCACATCTTTATGGCCTTCCATGTCCCTCTACGGACTCCTTGGACCCCCTTTGCTCAAGTTATACTTTGATGTCCCAAGAAAGTCCCCAAAAAACAGATGTTTATGTGTATGCGTGACTTTTAAAGCATTATTCACGTGTACACACAACTTTTGAGCCAATACCAGTGTACATAGGGAAATGTGCATGAAGACAAACATTTTTGGCATTTTCCTCATAGAGTCTCAAATAACTTGACTCTAGGCCTTCCATATTCCTTGAGAATGCTCGGACTCTACCCTCCATTGCCCATTTAGAGGTCTATATATTGAGCCTCTTGGATACATTGAAGGAGGAAAATTTGGAGAGCAAGGAAAGTATAGTTCATTGTTGCCTCACTTGTTTATGCTTGAGACTGCATTCCTTTGTCCCTTTGGAGAACATAGTGTTGCTCTTCCCAAGATTTCTTTTTCTCTGTAAGATTGCCATTGTGATGGAGGATTGAAGTGGTGGAGGCCCAGGTGGAGGACTCGATTTATCTGGTTCGAAGAAGTGCTGACAGAGTTTGTCACTATTCTAACTCTATTTTAATAATAGAAATATCCATTTCTTGTCCAATACATGTGCATAACTATGAATATTGTATCCATGGATGTAGTTATTTTGCTTATACATGATGGTTTATATGTGTTAGAGTAGACCTAACACTTTGATATATAGCATGCTTGTATTGTTTTTTGTTGTTGAGAACAAATTGTGAATGCAAGTGTGTTGGAAAAGCTCAATAGGGATCTACATCAACCATCTGGAATAACGTACGCTTCATATCCCTTAGTGTTAGATGTTTTTATTTCTCTTGCATATTGGAATGGATTGATTTATGGTGTCATTCAATCTATTGTGGTATACCCCAAGCCATAGGAAGTTTCTCTCCATAACAGAGTTGGCAACTCCACTAGGGAGGTTCCTTGTTTTTCTTTGGGGATTAGGTGCACAATGTGCTTGAATTTATCTATGTTCTTTGAGTTTCTATGTCGGGTCTAGAAGTATGTTCTCCCTTTAGTGTCTAGTTGAAGTAATTTTGATCTTGGCTTATCATTTTCCCCCTCTTTCTTCATGTACCCTATTTTTTGCTTCACAGGTGCGTATACACACGGGTTTCTCCTTAATACTCATGTATACACTCAGGTTTTCTGTGAACATTTGCGTATGCTTCTATTTTGAATTTGATTTGGATGATTGAGAATTGTTGGGTTAATTTTGAATGCAGTTGAGTCTTCCTAGGTACTATTGGTGTCTGTATACTGCCTCTATTTCTGACCAAAGACCCTTTTTTATTTGTTTTTAATTTGATGTTGTTATTGTCATCTTATTTCCTTTTTTTTGGTATTAGTGCATTAGATTTATTTTATCTTGGTGCCTTGCTTGGCTCCTTTCTGTGATTTTTTGTAGGTTCTGAGAGTTGCAGATTCTTTTGTTGCTTTTACATCTCATTTATTTCAAAAATACAAAAATATTTTATTTTTGCCATATTTATGCATTTTTTCATTTTGCACTTGCATGGTACTTTCATTAGGTTTGCTTATTGAAGTTATAGTCAGGATTTCATATAAGAATGGTTGCATTTCCATTTGAAGGAAAAATATGCATCTCATGTAGTGCCATACCATGTTTTCTCATTTAGACAAAATTACACTTGGCATTGTTTGTTAGGTGTGCACATTTAATTTCACCGCTGAGTCATAACATCATTGGTTGCATGGTCATTTCCTTTGAGTAATCACAACCACTGAAATAAATTATTAATTTAAAATGAATCACACTTTTTTATTTGATAGGGTACATCAACAAGATTAGGTTTTAGAGTCTTGGAATAATTCATTGTGAGTAAATTCTCCAAGACTACTAAATAAAACAAGTAGGTGTCTGTCCAGGTGAGAGAGTAAATTCCTTGGTATAATTAGTGTTCTCAATAGGTTCTTATTATGTAGGAGTTAAGAACGAGGCAGTGTACACGATTGTGGTTGGGATAGCCCCTGGCCACTTTCTATGAGCATTAGAGATATTTCCAGGATCGTATTCATATCTCAGGGATTTTGAGGTATCGGTTGGTGCTTTTGGGCTTTTCTACCCTTCCCATACACTAGATCCTACCTGCGAATGTCCACCTAAGCATTGGTTATATTGAGGTGACCTTAATTTCCTTATCAAGTTATCGCAAGGGGTACTTACAGAGGTTATTTTGTGAGTGTCCTGGATAGGTAAGGGTCGAAAAACACAGTCGCTTTACGCATTGAAGCTGAGGGCCACTATAATTGGTTACACACCTCTGCTTGTAGTGTATGGGAATCTCAAGCCTCTCTTAGGAGAGGCATACCTGGTGCATTCGGGAGCTCTCTTATCCTCTACTTGCTTTCATTTTGGGTGTATATTTTCTTAGGAGTGTGCTTTGTGTACTCTAGATTTATCTACGGTTCGTAATTAGTTTGAGTCTTTTTATTTTTGTTCAGTCATCATGGATCCAAGAGAAAAATTATGTTGTTCTCAATGTTTAGCGGGTCTTCCGCCTTCTACGTCTCCTCCTCCTTCATGGAATAGAACCAGACAGTCCGGGCGGACTGATACTCACTTTGATTCACACACCGATCTCACTATGAGTCATACATTTGAGATCCCGGAGCATCCCCCTTCTCCACCACCCAAGGCGGAGAACATACCTAAAAATTTATATCGAACTCTGGAAGAACCCGATCAATTTGAGGTTAGGACATCATATAATGTATTATCATAGTTTCCAGACTATATAAACACAAGCCATCAATATTCTTCACATAGCTCAAGTGGTGAGACTCCTTATGTACCCTCTAGCACTGGCCCATTTAAGTATGGCATGCCATACCTTCCGGATACTAGTATGTCATCAAATGCTGGATATGGTGTTGACCCTAGTGCTACGCCTAGGGTAACTGCCATTCCTTTCCATGTGGATAGGTTTGGTAGTGTTCATATTGCACCTTCCACTCCTACAGTGGGGGGATATTCATACCCATTACCTAGGCCTGAAACTAGAGTCCTTGTTTGCGGAAATGGCCCTAGAAATGTGAACATTGGAACCAAAATTTATATCCCATCCTATGCTCCATCGTATTCAATACCTTTTCCTTCAAATGCATTTCTAATGACGCATCCTCCCTGTAGCTCACATGGTCCTTCTTGCCGGAGTACTACCACTAGTCATGTTGTTCTCGTGTCTTCTCACACGGTAGTGTCACAAGGCTATGTTCCTCCTTACGTGTCGACAAGGTATGTACCACCTTATATTCCACCCTATGGGTTGAGGAATCAACCTGCTTATCAGTCTTACAACTATGGCTTTGTACCACCCTGGTCTCAAAGTATTCTAAATTAAAACATTCCCATGTACCCTTTTATGGGTCAAGTGGGAGGAGGCTATTATCCCACTCGCTAAGCACATGGTATTTACAACAACCAGACTTACATGAATCATCCTTATCAGGGGGCATGGGACCAAATGGCACAACCTATGCTTCCTTTCCTAGTGACGTTAAACCTAACTGACTTATCAAGATTAACCAATGATTAGGTATCTCATAATTCGACATGTCTGGTTGTTCCCGCCAAGCTTCCTATGGACATTCCAAAATTCGAAGGTAAGAGTGGTGAGGAACCTGGGGAGCATGTTATGACTTTCCACCTATGGTTCTCTTCAAACTCATTGAACCATGATTCTGTTTGTTTGTGACTATTTCAATGCACCCTCACGGGTCATGTGGAAAAGTGGTGTATAGAGTTATCTAGGGGCACATATTGGGCATTCAATGACTTAGCCATGACTTTTCTCAACCACTTTCAACTTCTTATGTGTTACGATGTCGATACTAAACTCTTGTCGACATTTCGGTAGGATGAAGCCACCCATATTTCTTATCATATTCAAGAGTGGCGTAGATGAAAGCAATTGATTAAGGCTCACATTCCACCAAATTTTATTTTGCATTGGTTCCTCAAATGCTTATTGTCATATCTAACAAAATATTTTTCCACATCCAGAGTGATGAACGAGGAATAGGATAGCTTTTGAGCTTAGCAACTAGACTTGATTTATGCTTATCTTGGGCTCTTATATGAGATTATTCTAAATGCACCATAGTCCAATTTCGATCCTAAGTTCAAACTTGGGCCACATGTCGATGGCATTGTTGGCTTTGCAAGTGCTAAACCTGTAGACTTGGTTACAAATCAAATGAAAATTTTGTCTATTAACCAGACTTTGTCATGGCAAGCTATGGCTTCATCCCATTCCACTCAAATGACGGATGTACATTCTATGCAAGTGTCAAACCAGAAGGGAAACCAACAGCCTGGAAGGAATACGAAAAAAGGAAGAAACAATCGTAAGGGTGGGAATAGGAATGAAAATGATAATGATGATAAGAAAAATAATAATGTTGGGGGGGGAGAATTCTAAACGTAAGTTCAAGTTCCCTTTCCATCTTTGCGAAGCAGATCACCTCACTCACTTGTGCCCTCATATGGAAGATGCCTCAAAATTCATTGCACAAAGCCCACCTGTGTTGACAGATCCTTTACTACAAAATCAAAATATGAATTCGAGGACCATGGAATCTGGAAGTGATTCTGGTGGGAATCAAAACCCGTTGAACATCGCAAGTGGACATGGTTGCATCAACATGATGTCCATCAAGAATGTTCTGGTGCTATCTAAATATCATGGTTCATCACAACCTAACCTAGGGAAAGTACCCACTCCACCTGAGACCCCTTTTTGTATTCATAAACCTAGTGACAAGCCTGGAGTTCCACCTCGCATTCCTAAGGAAGTCTTAAAGCGTTAGGGGCACAATCCTAATTCCCAAGTCACCCATAACTATTCCACTATTGAGGATTTGGGCTAGACTCCTTGTAGGATGTCTGCCTTAGAAGCTCTTCAGACTTTCCCTTTGCAGAGGAAAGCCTTGTTGTCTTTGCTTGGGGTGATTGATTCAAACCCTTACTGAGTGATTAAATTTGAAACCCATGATGTCCAACCTCTCTTGCCTTACTATGTGTCTCTTTTAGTGCACATAGATTGTATGAAAAACACTATTAAACACACCATGATTGATGAAGGATTTGCAGCTTCCATGATGTCTTTAGCCTGCTGGAAATTTTCCTACGTTGTCAAAATCTGGAACCATGTTGACTGCTTTTGATGGGATATATTTCCAGCTACATGGTATACTTCCTTCTCTTGAGTTCCAATTGGGAGGGAAGACTATGACGATCAAGGTTGAGGTGGTTGATGCACCCCTTGACTATAACCTTTTGTTGGGTCATAACTGGATTTATAATATGAAAAATTTTTCATCATCCTTCTTTCGAGTGATTTGTTTTACTTTTGAAGGGAGGATTGTTACAGTCGATCATAAATCTTTTGATAATTCCGGTACGTGAGCATCGTCGAGAGCTACGGTCCCGGTCATTGATAATTCTCAGTTGACAACTGAAAATGTTGGGGAGAGAATGTATCCATTGTTGATGGGAACTTTTAACTTGTCTGGGCCAATTATTACTATAGGTTCCAGTCTTGGTATAGATTCATCATCAATGAGTTTGATTCCATTTCGTATTTCACATTTGGAAGACCCTTAGACTCTCCTTTCTCTGAGAACTTCGGATGAAGACCCTAGACCTACTGAGATGGACATGTCATTGTCTACATCATTGGTCACTTATTAAGCTAATATTGGTCTGGTTATAGATCCTAGTACTTCCTCTTCGTGGATGGAGGAGGAGGACCTTTATGCACTGCCTACTTGGACGGTTGCGTCATCTCACTCACATGACTACTTCGATGACATTTTTTCCAACGGATGAAGCTATTCTTGAAGCTATGTATGATGTAGAACAACCTTGGGGAGAGTTACATCATAGATATTACTTTCTTCCTGAGCTTGAATGTATGAAGTGTGATGACTATAGGGCGATCCTTAGTGAGAAAATTGGTAGGCCTGTGATCCCACTAGGCGCTCCTAGTAAGTTTGTCGAAGGGAACATAGCTAGTTTGTCACCAACCATACCTATCAACATTTCTCAAACTCCTAGAAAGATAGACAATGTGTACATTGGGGTGGATTGTTCCCCCGATAATATTGAAGCATACACCAATATCTTCAAATAATTTCAGATGTTTTTGCTTGGTTGTATGAGGAAATGCCAAGGAAAGACCCTCGTATTGTTGAACATGACACTAAAACCTATCCGGATGCTAGACTTGTTCAACAATGTTTGCATGCAATGAATCCTAGGAAAGCACCTGCTATTAAGGTAGAGATAGAGAAGTTGCTTAAGGCCGAATTTATTTATCCCATTCCCTTGACTAAATGGGTGTCTAATCATGTTCCCGTCGATAAGAAACATGGAACTATCCATGTATGAACTGATTTCACAGACATGAACAAAGCTTGTCCTAAGGATAACTTCCCCACACCATTTATTGATCATATTTTGGATGAGTGTGTGGAAAGTGAGGTGTTCTCATTTATGGATGGATTTTTAGGGTATAATCAGATTCATATCAAACCTGTGGATCAACATAAAATGGCTTTCATTTGTTCTTGGGGTGTGTTTGTATATAAGAAAATGCCTTTCGGCCTTAAAAATGCTGGAGCTCATTTTCAACGAGCTATGTCCATTTATTTTGATGACCTTAAGAACATAATTGAAGTGTATCTTGATGATTTAGCTGCTCACTCTTGTTTGAGAGTGGATCATCCTGACCATCTACGCTTGGGTTTTGAAATATGTCGCTGATATCAAATCTGGTGAAATCCTCAAAAGTGCATATTTTGCATGAGAGTAGGTCGTTTAATATGGTTTATCATTTCCTAGGAGGGAATTAGGGTCAACCCTTTAAAGGTTGAGGAAATACTTCAATTGTGTCCCCCGTGCAATATTAGACATCTTCATAGTTTGCAAGGGATGGTGAACTTCTTGTGGAGATTCGTTGTCAATTTTTCAAATTTAACTAAGGGTTTCATGTGCTTATTGAATAAAGACAGGCCTTTTATATGGGATGACTAAGACCAGGAGTCTTTCGATTCTTTGAAGAAATCCTTGGCATTGGTCCTCGTGCTTAGTCCACCTGACTATAGCCATGACTTTTTTTATATATGTGGTCACATCTCAGGAGACGGTTGGTATGGTCTTGGTTTAAGAGGATGAGGAGGTTCGAGAGAATGTCATCTATTATCTTAGAGGAAACCTCATTGATGTGGAACTTTGTTATACTCATGTCGAGAAGCTATCCCTAGCTACCATCCATGCGATCCAACATTTGAGGTATTACATACTCATTCGCCAAACTTTGGTTGTGGCTCACATTCATCAATTTCAATTTGTCCTCTCCAAATGGATGATAGGGAGGAAATACAATAAATGGACTGTGATTTTGCAAGAATTTGATCTCGAATTGTTTCAAAAAAGTTGAATAAATCATTGAGTTTTGTGGAGCTCATATCAGAATTTCCTAGTTCGAATGAAGGGGAGATTCATGAAGACTCTTTCATTGATGAGCACGATTTTCTCATTTTGAATATGGACCCATGGTATGGGGATATTACCGTCTATTTGAAAACTTTGAAGGTTCCTTCTCACCTCTCACGATATGATCGTCGAAGTTTATGTCATGTAGATTAGAAATACATCATTGTTGGTGACACTTTGTATCGTTGTGCGGTTGATTCCATTTTGTGTCGATGCTTGACTCACTGTAGAGGCTATAGTTGTGTTGAATGATTTCCATGGAGGGGCATGTGGTGGTCATTTATTTGGGCTTTCTACAACCCAAAATATTTTGAGAGCAGGATATTTTTGGTCATTGATCTTCAAGGATTGTGTTAATGCAGTCAAGCAGTGCCACCCTTTCCAGAATTTCACATAGAAAATGCGCTTGCATCCTGCCCCGTTACATATAATTATCATCGTTGTTCCCCTAACCAAGTGGGTGGTTTGTTTTATGGATTTCAACCTAGCTTCGACTGGGGGGGAATCATATTATAGTGCTTGTTTATTATTTCATGAAATGGGAAAAGGATATGCCCACTATCAAAGCCAACGGTTAGAAAACCGTGCATTTTTTATTCAATTGCATTATCACGTGGTTTGGTATCCCAAGGGAGCTTGTAACTAACCATGGCAGACACTTTCAAAAAAAGATGATGGCTGAGCTATCTTTGAAGTTAGGATATAAGAAAGAGAACTCTTCTTCTTACTATCCTGAAGTGAATGGATAGGTTGAAGTTGTGAATAAGTCCCTTAACTCCATTCTCCAAAGAACCATCACACAAAGCAAGACCAATTGGCATATCATGTTATATCCTGCTTTGTGGGCCTACCGAACTGTGGTCAATATTGCCACCAGTTTTTTCCCATATTAGCTAGTGCATGGGGTGGAGTCAATTTTATGGATTGAATGTTAAATCCCTTCTTTGAAACTAGCCATGGAACTTTTTCCAGAAACTTATGCATTAGAGGAACGTCTGGTCCGCTTAGAGAAAATTGATGAGCAACATCAAGATGCATTGGCGACTCTTGAGGTAAAGAAGTGTCGCGTTAAATCCCAGTACAATAAATCTGTCTATCCCCAGAAATTTAGTGAAGGTGAATTGGTCCTCTTGTATTACCAAGCTAGTGAACCATTAGGGGTGGGAAAGTTTAAACCCATGTGGCATGGGCCTTACGTGGTCAACTAAGTATTAGAGAAAGGTGCTTACAAGCTAGTATATTATGAGAGGATAGCCTTGGCAGAGCCTAGAAATGGGCTCTATCACAAAACATACTATGCACAATTCTCAGTTGAGGCTGATACTTTGTATATGATTGTACACTTGCATAGTTTAGTTTTTGTCTTCTTGTGGTGATAAATTTTGTTGACTTGCTTCTGTTTGTTGTGGAAGATGTCAACTGAGTTTTTGGTATATGTAGGATATGTTGATGGTGCCAACCGCCACACCGAAAACTCATCTTCAGTTGCTTGGGTGATTTATACTCCCACGGATCAAGTTTTGTCTTCAGGAGGTGTATGTCTTCAGCCTTCATCAAACAATATTGTTGAATATAGTGACGTGATTGAATTATTACACGATTCCATTTCTCATGGTATTCGATCTCTTGAGGTATGTCTTGACTCGTAGTTAGTGGTATTACAGTTAAATGGCGTGTATTGTATTAGAGATATGACTTTATTATGAATATTATTGTGTGTAAGGTTGTTAGAACGACAATTTGAAAACATTACATACATTCACATTCCAAGAAATTACAGTTATGTTGTTGATTCATATGCAAATTACATACTAGATTGGCATTTGATACACAAAAAATAAAGCATTCAAATCACATTCGCACATGTAAATATAAATAACCGATCATCATAAGTATTTTTCATTCAAAATATAGTTCAAAAAGTGGTGTAATAATACATAATGTCATAGTCAGGCTTCTAAGCCTTCAAAATATACTACACGGTCAATACAACCAAAATTACATCTAGGCCTCTAATCCTATGGAGCAGGGTGTTGATCATGATAACAAATGAAAACTCTATCTAGTCTTCTGAATAACGAAACCTAAGCGTGTGCTACACACACCACATGGTGCTACATAGCCTCAGGAAAGTCCTCGACTCGTGCCATGGTCACTCTGTATGTTAGTTTTACAAAGTTTGTATGGATTTTTTAGAGCATAGCCTCCACATCTAGACCTACGATATTTCCACCTCTCCCCCTTCAACAATGTCGAGGGAAGCCTTCTAGGTCCAACATCTGCGTATGCATGACCAGTATCAATATATGTCACCACACAAAAACATGTCTTTTTATTTCACTATGTCAAAAAACACAAAAAAATTAAATAATTTAAAAACAAATAGAGTTGGGATTGTTACCTATGTCACCGTCTACGGATCCCTATGGAATAGGCATGTCAGGATCGCCAGGGAAGTCTATCCCCTCATAGGGGTAGTCGTCTATAACTATGATCTGTCAACACCACCAATGGAAAAAGTAGGGCGGGTAGGGTGTAGCCACTTTCCCTCCTCCTAGCCTCTACATCACATTTTCCCTGTGCAACTGAGCTGGATCCCAAGCACCGTGAGGAGTGATCTCCACTCTTGGGCTTAGCCCTGGTATGCGCTCAAAGAAAAATGTACTCAAGATGCTTGCAAAACCAAACTTTCACATTCTACCCATCTTGCAGTCTGAAAACTGTTGTTTCATGTTACCCAGTAGCAAGGTACTCTAGTCATAGATGGTGGGCCTCATGCACTCCACTGCATACAACATCAATGGCCTGGAATCCTGATGGAGGGATTCCAATCCTGCAATCTTGCCTAGTGTTAGTAGTATGGACTTGAGTCCAAGGTTCTAGATTGAGTTCATTGGGATCTGACTATGAACCTTTTTTGTGTTTGAGAGGCAGTAAACTGCAATATACTCCCCAATTGTAAGGCCACCTATAATCCCATAAGCTCATATATCGATTACCTCCCCTCTGCCGGATAGTCTGATAATAAAGTAAATATCCTCAACCTCAAGCCTAAGAGGCATCCCATCTAATTGTAAGGTTTATGTATCTGGATCCAGGTAGTCCACCATCATTTGGAGTAGTCTTGGCTTGGCTCTTAAGCTACCAAGACACCAAAATTTATATAATTTGCATTCCCTCAAAGCTTGTTTGGCCATTACACCACCTTGCACATCCCTTTCCACATCTTCATGCTCATGTTCACTCCATTCCAGATCCATCGTGCACAAAAACAAGAGAGCTTCATAAGTTTTCACCTTAAAAATTGGTAAACGCAGCCTTGTATGTGACTATTCCTCAAATAGCTACATATATACATGAAAATCAAAGGATTTTTTGCGTATATTAGGCCCTATACACGGAAATCGAGTGATTTTCCGTATGGGCCGAAAACACCAATTTTAGGGTGCTCCATAAAGAAAAATCAACCATTGAAAATTAAAGTAAAAGCATTAAAATGAAAGAGGATGGCATGAAGAATTACTTGATCCAAATAGTTCTTTATTTCATGGCATGTAGCTACCGGAATTAGCGTTTCAATTTTGTGGTTCAAAAGCACTATGCATGGTAAAAATGATTTTTTACTATTTTATAGAAAAGGAATTGAATTTTTTCCCACCTCTCTATAGTCTGGACCCTTAATGGCTATTTTGGATGATTTGGCCTAATGTTGTGGTGTAGGGACTTGATTTGAGAGTACTTTTACCGAGACTTTGACCCATTCATATTTGTTACAGGTAAAATTTCAAACAGGTATATAAGTTAGGACTCCATAGCTGCTTGCATTATGCATCACCTTATGACCATTTCACCTTAACTCTAGGTACAAACCGACTTTGTAGTGTCACGAAACCTTCATACTGCTATTACAAGTGACATTATGTAAGTGGTAGAGCTTTCCTATACATGGGTGCCCTAGTCAAATCCCATTTTGCAATTTGGTATCTGTTAAGTCAGTAATTTTTCCTCCTTTATTGGTTTATTTTTTCCAATTTTAGTTTGTTTTCCAATCACCTTCAGTTACATTTTTGGTTTGACTTTCAGTTTTGGGTTTCCTTAGAGATTCTACTGGTGATTGAGTAGTTTTGAGCATAGTCTTGTTAAGCTTTATTTATTTTTTAATGGTCTTTTTAGATTTTTTGAAAGGGATTAAGCAGGTCTATATTCAAGGGTTGAACTAATAATATGTTTTGAGATCAAGCACACTTGTTATTTAAGCCTGATAAAGCTCTAAACATTCGAAAATTTATCAAAAAGCTGTAAAATTGTGATAAATTAGCTCAAGAAAGATTCTTGTAGCGCTGGTGAAAAAGTTAATGAAGGAAGTGCTACAAGTAAATCGTGCCTCTCTGATTTTCAAAGATTTTTGCAGTTTTTCATCATGGGTATCACCTAGAAGTGATTGATTTTCTTTTGCAAAGTATTTTGACGCGTGTGACTGCAGTTTAGACACTCATATCAGCCGATTTCAGTCACGCAGCCAAAACGGGTGCATAATTGCTAAAAACGTGGAGTTAGTTGGACAAATCATCAAAGCTCGGTTTTAAACTGTCAAAGGTTTCGATTCATATGCATTTTTATAGGAAGGTAAGTTCGTGGAGGACAACAGAGCGCTGAAAAAGCTGGATTATGTTCCCGTGAAGAAATACAGCACTTGCAACGTTAGCAAAAAGTTAGGGCTTCTTAATTCTTTCATTTATGGTTGAGGAAAGGAGTTGGAGACACTTGTGCACCTGAGGAAAGACCGTTGCCACTTTAAGATGAATCCTTAAGCCACGAAATTTAGAAAATTGGTCTGTACATTGCTGCAAAACCCTTTTAGCTCAAAATTTGGGTTTTTCTGGTTCCTAGGTGATTCGAAGAAATTGGCTGTTCAAAATGATAGAATGGTACATAAGATAAAATTTTCACCATTGAAATAGTCACCAGGAGTTGTGATAAAGGATTTGAAGGAGCAGAGCAATTGAACTATGTGAAATCGTAGTAACTATTTGAAGACAGATAGTTTATATTTTGTTCTCCTATATATTCGAAATTCTGGTGATGATGCATGGTGATTGCAAGGAGCAGATTGAAGAGAGTTGTGTCTCTAAACTAATGCAAATGTAAACCAGACATTACAGAAGACAGCACTCAGAAAATTCATATATTTGCTGGTTATGCACAGAGGCTGTTTTGTTGATCTATGTGAGTGGTTTTAAAAAACTGTGAAATGGTCATGATATGTGAAATTTTTGCTGGAAGAAACATGATCAAATGACTGCAGGGTATACAGGCTTAATGTACAAGAGTTGGTGTCAGTTTGTGACTTGCAGAAAGTTTTTGCAAACACTGGTGTATTTGTCCCTTCTTTTATTGCTGACAGTTCAGTTTGATTTGAGGAGCGTATGGGTAACCTTGTATGAAGAACTGGGAGTGTTAGGGTTTAAGATGAAGTTGTCTTGATGATTTTGGATGCAGGCGTTTGATTGAAGCCTTATATACTATATCCATATCTATTGACAGTTTTCCATTTGCCTTTAAGTACCCTGGACATTGCACTATCATTTTGAAGGTTTCAAAACAGTTTGTAATAAGGAGGGAATCTCTATTTGAAGACACAGTAGACTGTTTTTACTAAACCCTAAAACCAGGAATTTGATTGGCTTATGTACCCTAATAGTTCAACATTCTGCATGAGGGTGCAGTTTGAAGTTTGAGCAGAGCCATATGGTCCTTATAACAGTTTTCATGAATGTTTGATTTGATCTCATGATGTATTTATCCATTAACTGAATTGTATGGTGGACACAGGTTAAAACTGACACTGCAAGCCTGTACAGGGATACCTAGCAGAGTGAGAAGGTGGTCAAACAACAACAAGCTAATTTCTAAGCATTTCTGGAACATTAAACTAGATTGTTTTCTATCAGTTGAAGGGAAACTATGGGAAAAAGTGGAAAGATAAACAGAGCTGAACCCTCAGACCTAACTTGGGTCCAAAAACTTCCAGACTGTGCAAATATGTTTCAGCAGGCAGGGTGGTTGAGATTTTTCAAGAAAATTGATGGTTTTAATTCTCAGGTTTCTTGCAAGTTTGCCAAAGGACTTAAGGAGGATATGATCATGATGGTTGCGTTGAGATTTAAGTTAACTGTGGAGTTGATATCAGAAGCTACTGAAATCAAGAATGAGGGAGAACATTGGTTTAAGAAATCTCCTTTTGAATTTGACCCT
>LPNX010836080.1:117125-127384 GCA_001517045.1 Pseudotsuga menziesii
TATTGTGACTCTTGAAACTAGAAACTACATTGGCCCTCACAACAAAAGAAAGACTACGACCATAAAGGAAAACGTTATTGTGACTCCTGAGTTCTCAGGACAAGTAGAGCTAAAAATTGTATCTGCACTCATGACATAAGAAGGGACTATGACCATAAAGGAAGAAGCTATTGTGGCTCTCGAGTTCTCAGTTCAAGTAGAGTTGGGAACTACATTTGCATTCACAATAGAAGAAGCAGCTGTGTCTCCCAAGTTCCTAAGTAAAGAGGAACAATTTACGACAACAAATCCTAAATATTCAAGTAGGAAAGAGTTTGAAGTCCCTACTTCAACTAGAAAGTAAGAAGCTATTGCGACTCCCGATTTCTTAAATCAAGTAGAGATAGAAACTACATCGACCCTCACAACAGAAGAAGTGGTTACGACCATAGATGAAGAATATATTATGACTCCTGAGTTCTTAGGACAAGTAGAGCTAGAAACTACATCTATACTCACGATAGAAGAAGGGACTATGACCATAAAGGAAGAATCTATTGTGACTCCCAAGTTCTTAGGTCAAGTAGAGTTGGGAATTGCATCTGCACTAACAACAAAAGAAGCAATTGTGACTCCAAAATTCCTAAGTAAAGAGGATCAATGTATGACAAAAAATCCTAAATATTCAAGTAGGGAAGAGTCTGAAGTTGCTACTTCAACCAGAAAGAAAGAAGATATTGTGACTCCTGAGTTCTCAGGACAAGTAGAGATGGAAACTGCATCTGCACTCATAATAGAAGAAGGGACTATGACCATAAAGGAAGAAGCTATTGCGACTCCCGAGTTATCATATCAAGTAGAGATGGAAACTTCATTGACCCTCACAACAAAACAAGGGACTACGACCATAAAGGAATAAGCTATTACGACTCCTAATTTCTCAGGACAAGTAGAGGTGGAAATTATATATGCACTCACGACAGAAGAAGGAAATATGACTATAAAGGAATAAGCTATTGCGACTCCTGAGTCCTTCGGTCAAGTAGAGTTGGGAACTGTATTTGTACTCACAACAGAAGAAGAAATTGTGACTCCCAAGTTCCTAAGTAAAGAGGAACACTGTGCAAAAACAACTCCTAAATATTCAAGTAGGGAAGAGTATGAAGTCACTACTTCAACAAAAAAGGAAGGGAGGTCATGCTGACCGCTTCCTTATATCGCTCCTCACAAAATAACCAAGCCATGAGTCTTCAGGAGGGATAACAAAATACACCCCAAATACAAACCTCAAAATACAATACTTAGTCAAAAATATGTACGTCTACCGAAACTTTGTTGAGGCTTCTTACAAGGTAGGGAAGTAAGGAACATTAATATATGGCAGCTGAAAAGTCTATAAAATTGTCTAGTGAAACTCCAGAACAAGGACTTGTAAAGGAAGATGATAACAATGACGATTAAAGAGAAGACGTAGAAGATAAGGATAAGAAAAATATAGATGATATTGACAATCACAATGTCAATATCAATTGTAAAGAAATTTGTGATGTCGTAGATTGTAATGATAAATCACAAAATACTATTAAAATGAAGTCAATGTAAAGGACAATTACGAGATAATTGAAGTTGTAGAAGAATGCAATGATAAAAAAAAAGCATCAAAGATGACCTTAATCATGATAACGTAGAAGAACGAAACCCAGCAGATGTTCTGACAAATGAAGAGATGAACATTCTACCAGTGGTCGTAACTCATTATGTTCTAGAATTTAAATATCAAAAGTTTCCTAGGGAACAACTAAATATAAGCTTGCAAGACAAGGAAGTAAGTAAATTAGTAGTTTTTGCTACAGATAAGAAAACCATATCAAAGCATGCAGAAATATCAGAAATATATGTCAAATTAGAATATCTAAAGAACACATCAGATTAGAAGCTCAAAAGAATACTCGATATAGTTGTTATGAGTTTATCTACAGAATCATATGCATCAAAATATTTGAATGGAAATGCAACCAATTATTTCAAGAAATTCTAAATCGTGGTACCATTATTCGCGGCAAGAGTTCTAGTTGAAGCACGTTTACAGAAGATTCATGGACGAATATTTTCAGAGCAAGATGACTTGTAATATACCAAAAGTCTATTATATTACTCGCTAGTTTAATCATTAATTATTTATTTTAGAAGGACACATTGTTTAAATGTCTCTTCATATATATATATATATATATATATATATATATATATAAGCTGCACAAATTTATTGTAAAGATCACCAATTCATTATTCAAAATATATATATTATCTATTATGATAATCATGTAAGGTCATAGCCTTACACCCTCTTTCTCCAACCACCTCTCCCATTCCAATCCCCCCTTTTATCTTTTCAAAGGAGGCCTTATTTTTTTCTTTAAACATAACGAACTAATGACAACTATTATTATTTTTGTGGAATCTTTCTTATTTTGTTGGAGATAAAGTTTAATGATTTATTTGTGTGTTTAGAGTAATAACGTCTTGATATCCCAAACCTAAAGTTTATTTCCCTTTTGTAATACCATGATCCCTATTATGTGATTTTTCTTAAAAAATATATATATTTGTTTAATTACAAAATCAAAACTGTTGTTTCTAAGGATTTGAAGATTCTATTCTAAAAATCTCGATTGAAAGCTTCCAAAGTTTATCTACTTCTACCTCTTTTTTTCCTCATAATATGAAAGTGAAAATGAAGTCAAGCTTGATCTTAGTAGAGAAGATGGTTTTCAAGTCACTTGACTACCCTAGAGTGGTATATGGTAACATGGTACAATAAAGAGTTTTCCCACCCATGCCAACCCCATTGATCATACCTTGTCATCTTATCAAGTAGTTTAGCAACAATTGCTATGAACCCAACCCTACAAGCACTTGGGATCTATGAATGCCTAATATTATATTTTCTCTTATAGAACATCCATAAATTCCCACAGTCTTGTGCTACTTGAATCACTTCGAGTAAAATAAATTTAATTAAAGTACTTAGCTACATTCATACTCCCATTATCCATTAGGGTGATGATAACAAGATTCAAAGATTAACATTAGGGTTTTGGTGAGTTAAATAAATTGTGTTTATTTATTTTTATTTAAAAGTAATTAAATAACTGGGGAGTCAGGTGCAGGAGGGGTCATCTTTGACCCTAGAGGAAAAAAGAAAGCATCCTTCGCTTAGGGATTGGGGAGGAGGATGAACAATCAGGCTGAGTGGGTAGCCTTAATGCAAGGTATTGAACTCATGTTTGACCTTCATAATGATACTTTGTATGTCTTAAGATACTCTTGGATAGTTATTCAATTAATGCAAAACATTCAGTCCAGGAAAAGGAAGGAGATAGGGAAAGTTCAAAAAAGAATTTCATCCTATATCAAGGACATCTCTAAAGTTCAGTTCTTTCACATTAAGCATCATAATAACACCCTTGCTGACAAGCAATCCAACATAGGTGACAAACTTAGGCAAGGAGATCCATTGATGAGCAATTCCACTAATCATATAGTAAAATGGACAAGTTGTTTTCAAGGTTAGCATTTAAGGATTATTCATTTCCCCCTTAGACAGTAATGGGATCTCTTCTCTGTGGTAAGGTGAGATAGGACAGATTTGACATTGTTGAGGAAACATTTATGAAGGTCGGGAAAAATGGTTTGTTAAGGAGGTCGATGGGTGCAAGCTCTGCATGCTACAATCTAGTATTTAATATTAGCGATGTCCTTCCATGCTTTCCAACAAGAGTCATTTTCATATTATTTGGGATATGGGATGGAGGGGTTTCCTTGTGAGTCTAGTCTTGCTTATATAAACAATGTTCTGTTTCACTGTGGTCGCATGAATCTTACATGGACAACTAGAAGTAGGGATGGGTCTGCTACTCTTGAAAGTCCTTTGCTTGAAGAAAGTATTAGAGCCATGGAAAAGTTGTCAGTTGAGCCTCCGTCTGTAGAGGAGGAGAGAATAAAATATGTTCTAAATGGAATTTGGGACCTGAGAGATGTTATGGCAGACCTTAAAAAGATGTTGGGGCATGTGTTTGAGGTGTCGAAGGCGGTTTTGGATGAGGACAGGAGAATTGCACTCGACAATTCTTAAATGGACTCTCGTCTAGATGATTTGGAAAGTGGGTACTAGGTGAAAGTAGTTAAAGTAGAGGATATCTATCGTGGGATGTAGGAAATGGAAAGGGAGATGAGCCTCAGGCACGGGGAGATGCAACATGTTGTGGTTGAGCTAAAGCGTTCTCACCACGACCAAATGATGAGCATGAATGAAAGGAATGAAGCACGCTTTGTTCAATTAAAGGAAATTATGGAAGCAATGCATGCAGATATCAACGCGCTAGGCAAGGGGAACAATAGGCCTTCTTGTGAGCATGTTGACTCCTCTCCTATGGATGAAGTCTCTACTGTCCAGCTGGCTAAGGAAGAAAACTTGACGCATGAATGATGTTTGCTTCCTCTGTCTTTAGTTTTTATGTTTTTTTGTCTATTATTATGCAACCAATTTTTTAAAGTTTACTCAATTAGGGGAAATAGGATAATTTTTGGAAAATTATGTTGTACTCTCTTTAGATCTGAGCATATTGTGGACTTGGACTATATGATTTCTTTGGGCATGGACCTTCGTATTTCCTGATTTTGAGTCTTGGGGTATGTAATCTTCTCCTTTATAATCTAAATATACTTTTCAATTTTGTTATAAAAAAAATATTATTAAATAAATAAAAAAGTTATATAATTAATTATAAAAATGGATTTTTCTAATTCAATAAAAAGGAGTTAAGCATTGTTATTTTAAAAAGGGCTTTAAAAAACTTTTTAGATAATTAAGGATTAAAGATGAGAATGAGTATAAAATAAAAAATTAATATATTAATAATTTAAAATATTAATAAATATAAAGAACTAAGGGTACGAAAAGGGTAATTTTTTTAAAATATTTAAAATCTTTGTAGAAGAGGGATGAGATAAGTAATTAATTAATTGATCATTAAATTATCTTCATTCTGTGGGATTGGATAATTTTGTTGATGATGTATGATAGATAAGGAGGGTGAGATAATTAATTAATAAAATGTATTTATTATGTTGGATTGGATAGTTTTATTGATGACTTATGATTTTATCTATGTTGCTATTTAATATTAAATTAATGAAATTGAATTTGTAGAAATTACTATTTAGCTATTAACTTTTTTTTATAATGTTTTACTTTAATTTCAATAAAATAACAAGAAACTAGTATTTTTAAATTAATTGATAGAGATGAATAAAAATATTTTATTATAAAATATAAATTAATATATAAAAACATAAACAAATTGTAAAAGCATTTTATTAATGTAATGGGCAAAGGAAATAATAAAAATTCTTAAAATACAAATAAGTTGAGTAAACTAGAAATAATGAAACACAATAAGGGCGTTGATAACTTGACTAATTGTGAGCGAATAACATATTTACGTTTCCATCAATTAAATGATAATTGACAATGCTAAAAATGCTGCTAATACAACGGAATTCCGTGCAAAATGTTTATCCAATTTATTTCAATAGTTGATGTCATTTTAAGAGATAAGTATACAATTGAGGAAACACAATATACATCGAAGTCGATATGTCCGATAGTTTCACCCATAGTTTCACTGGTTAAACAATATATCTATATGTTTATAGACATAGGTACACATGTCGTTAAGTCCCATGGGACCTATATTGTGATTTTGTATGGGGACTCCTCAAGGGTGTTGTACTAATAAGATTCATTGACTATTACGCAAACCTATTTTATTTAGTACTTTATTTGTCCTATACGAAATAATATTTTGCCTTATGTCATTTTCATGTGTTTCACTAAATTGGAAAAGTGCATTGGAACGTAAAAGTGTAATGCCTATTACATTAAAGATGGCCATAATTTTAGATTTTGTGTTGATGATTCATAAGTTATTCACATTCTAGATTAGGCACACAACATATGTTTTTAAGTGGGATAAAGTAGAATCTAGGCAATAAAGATCTTCAATCTAAACAAGCATACAAAATTGCAGTGTACGTACAGATCTTTGTAGACAAACACTCAGATAT
Source organism: Pseudotsuga menziesii (assembly GCA_001517045.1). NCBI lineage: Eukaryota > Viridiplantae > Streptophyta > Pinopsida > Pinales > Pinaceae > Pseudotsuga > Pseudotsuga menziesii. The sequence continues at coordinate 123,234 of LPNX010836080.1, forward strand.
TTCCAACTGATATGTATTTTTCTCTCATGGTTGATTTTATCATTATATGGCGTTTGGGAAGAAGAAAAACATGACGAAATTACCTTCTTTTTTGGCTATCTCTAGGTTTATCTTGGGACTCCTTAAATAGGTTTTGAAGGATAGGTATGTGAGTTTTGTATGTACTTGCGGGAATACAAAGTCACTAAGGGTTGTTTAACGGTTGCTATGAAATTAGATTTTATAGAGGGATTGTCGTGTACCTATTTAATGAATAATGATAAATAATTATATGTAAAAAGAAATCTCAAAGTCATGGCCCATATATGTAATTTTTACACCACCTTTTTCTTAGTGTAGTTATAAGATAATTTACCTATCACATGGAAATTTGTATAATTTTTTAAACCAACTTGAGTTTCGGAAACTCCACTTTGAGGATTATAGGGAAGATGGAAATGTTAGGTCTATATATATATAATTAGAAATCCATAAATGGGAAAAATGGTTCCAAAAAATTTCATACAAAAACATAACCATCACAATATTTGTGAAAAAAATGAGTACGTAATATAGTCAAACAATAAGAAAATGTTCCCAAGGGTCAAATGTCAAGATTCTAAAGTTGGACATCACAAATTTGATATTTTGTGTTTTCATTTTTTGGGGAGTGAGCTTCCTATGATGTTGGAGCAAAAAAGGAGTGAGCTACATTGTCATCGTGATCATATTTAAATTCATATATTATATTAATTCATTAACATAAATAATAAATTCATAATAATTCATTAACACATCAAAGTATGAAAACACAAATCTAGGGGATCAAATAACATTTCTAGGCCATAGATTTCATAACCAAAATAATCCAAGAACAAAACATTTATCATCATTTGAGTCCACGGGCTCTAGGATTCAATACATGGGTTTGGGGCTTTACCTTCCTCCACTTCCCATGAAGAATCCCATGGACATGAAAAAAACAAAAATCAATGACCCTACAAATGTAGGAGAAGAATGTAGTTGTTAATCCATGTGATTCATTGGTTGGACTTGACCTTCCTACACAACCCATGAAGAAGACCATGTCCATGACAAGCAACAAAAATTCATTGACCCTACCTATGTAGAAGAATGTAGTCATTGATCCATGTGATTATTTGATATCCATTCAATTACCAAACACATCAGGGTTTGAACAATCCATGATAAGGCCCCACCTCCTAAGAGGGAGAAGCTTCAAGGATGACTTCCGGTATTCCATAAATAACTATGAATGCGCATCCTAATACATGAAGTTGTCGTGTCTACTTTATATTTTTCCTTTCTTTTCCTTTGTTTTTCCCTTTTTTCGCCCCTTTATGTTTTTCATAATTTGTCAATGAAACTAAATTGAGGTGTAGGAAAACTTTTGTTATAGTATTGAGATCACAAACCTTGAGAAGGGAGAGAATGTAACAGTACTAGTTCATTTATGTGTAGTAAGTAACATTGAATTTAAGTACCACTAGTTGTTCGACCCAAACTCTTCTTGATTTGAGCTCAATGCACTTTTGATAACAAGGGTATGTTCTGTCCTTAATGAAACCAAAGGCTAGAATAATTACAAAAGTCATTCATATACTTATTGTATATGTTAGACATTTGGGTCTCATAGTCTATTCATGGCCTAATAGCCAATAAAGGCTATTTTGTATATCAAGGAACACTTGTAGGGCATGTATTTTCACACTCAAGTCTAATTATGCACATATCTTCAACATGGTAATGTCACACTTAATTTTATGTGTGATAGAACCATGAAATCCATAATCATTGATGTCATCATTATAACCTACCACTATCGTTAATGGAACGTGTTGTTAGTTTTTCATCATTTAAGCTAGCATTATGATAAGATCTTTTCACTGAGAGAATAATAAGCACAGCAATAACATAAGCACATCACAAGAGACAAGAGACACAAAGATTTTAGGAGGGGAAACCATAAATGGAGAAAACCCCTCAACTTCCTCTAAGATAGTATCACCACAAGATGTGATCCAAAAACAGTAAGATGACCTCCCAACACAACAGCAGCCTTCTGTCTTCTGTCAAGCCAAAGATTTCCTTCTCCAAAAGTGCGCCATACTTGAGAGAGCAAGAGAGATAAGTCACAAGTGATAAATAGAGAGACTCTCACTCTCTATTTATATTCTTCCATTGACTTGAAGTGCACTCAACCTAATAATTACTACTCGAGCCTACACCTTAATTAGTGTATAATAACCCAAGTGCCCCTTAAACTGTGGGGACTTACCTAATGACTTGAAATGACTTGATTACATTATTAATCCTCCCGATCAGAACATCGGGGCATGAACACATGAATCAAATACATAATAGAAACATCCCGGAATAAACATCGGGTTACAATACATATAAGAATACATTCTGAAGTTACATATACATCAACACTCCCTCTTAACTAGGAAGGTATTCTTTCGACACAATTTTCAGCACTGGTCTTCTTCTCTGTATCAGCTGGATCTTCTGAGTCATCTTCATCTTCAAGTCATCTTCATCTTCAAGTCATCTGGATCTGGATCATCTCTCGATCTGGATCATCAAAAAAATGGCATCACTGGATCTAGATCATCACTCGATCTGGATCAACATCACTGGACTGGATCTGGATCATCACTCGATCTGGATCATCTCTCTGGATAGGATCTGGATCATCTCTCGATCTGAATCATCACTGCTGGATCTGGATCATCACTCGATCTGGATCTCTCGGAGTCATCATAACTGGATCTGGATCATAGCTCGATCTGGATCTCCACTGGTCATCATCAAGTGTGTACTATCTCGTCATAGGAAGTTCTACAGAGCCAGCCCTATTTCATGCTGGATGTAGGCCCACCACCTGCAGGTCTTCATCATTACTGGCCATACTGGAGAATCCTCAGGACTTATTACGTGCATCACAAAACCTCGAAAGAGCATCCCAGGACTGATTACAGGCACACAGCCCAACCTATAGGATCTCCCAGGGATGATTACATGTGACCTCACCACAAATCCTCGCAAGAGCATCCCAGGACTGATTACGGGCACACATCCCAACCTATAGGATCTCCCAGGACTGATTACATGTGACCTCACCACAAAACCTCGCAAGAGCATCCCAGGACTGATTACGGGCACACAGCCCAACCTATAGGATCTCCCAGGGCTGATTACATGCGGTCCTGGCAAAACCTCGCAAGAGCAGCCCAGGACTGATTACGGGCACACACCCCAACCTATAGGATCTCCGAGGGCTGATTACATGTGCTCACGGCAAAACCTCGCAAGAGCATCCCAGGACTGATTACAGGCACACAGCCCAACCTATAGGATCTCCCAGGGCTGATTACATGTGGTCATGGCAAAACCTCGCAAGAGCGTCCCAGGACTGATTACGGGCACACAGCCCAACCTATAGGATCTCCCAGGGCTGATTACATGCCATCCCAGAACAAAACCTTGAAAGAGCATTTGCCAGATGTCCCAGGGCACCGAATTACATGCCATAGGAAAAACCTCGAAAGACCATCTGCAAATCTCCCAGGACTGATTACATGCTCATTTGCACAACCTGACTGAGTGTTCCTGGTAACTGACCAGGTGCCTCCATTCCTAGAATGGCAGTTGCCCTTACATCTGTCCTACTAGACAGAATGGCCAGCACTCATATCTGTCATGGGAGGAACTTAATCCTTTAGCCATGACCAGAATGGCTCAGCCCTTACATCTGACCTACTCGTCAGAAGGGCTCAATCCCATCCAATGATGGAAGACTCTCAACCACAATGAAGAGAGATTTCTGCACTTACATCTGACATGGAAGGAACTAAATCCTTTAGCCATGAACAGAATGGCTCTGCCCTTACATCTGACCTGCTTGTCAGAATGGCACAATCCCATCCAATGATGGAAGACTCTCAACCACAATGAAGAGAGATTTCTGCACTTACATCTGACATGGAAGGAACTAAATCCTTTAGCCATGAACAGAGTGGAACAGCCCTTACATCTGACCTACTCATCAGAATGGCTCAATCCCATCCAATGATGGAAGACTCTCAACCATAATGAAGAGAGATTTATGCACTTACATCTGACATGGAAGGAACTAAATCCTTTAG
>LPNX010836080.1:127825-154795 GCA_001517045.1 Pseudotsuga menziesii
AGTAATCTGCTCATCCTATTGTACCATGTCGAACCTCAAGATATTCTGTAGTCACTCCCTCTGAAGCGAAGCATCATACTCCCTCTATCTTCTATGCTCTATGCACTGAAAACATTCTGTACCAGAGTGACAAGTAGCTTCCTATGCTGCTAATCTTCTATGTGATCATATAGTGTATAGACTTACATCTTCAACCTTGATAATACGCCTTGACATCATTCTTCTTGAACTGGAAGGTTCTGCATCAATGATGTCACTGCATTCATCATATTATTCTTTGTCTTGAAACTGTCGTCACTTGTTCTTCGGAACAAGTCTTCATTCTTCTTTGCTTGTAAGTGATTATGTATGCGATCTCTCCTACAAGTCAAAAGCATTTGTATGGTTAGAAACATTTCATAAGGAATATTTATACTGGCAAACACTTATGCATAAATATATTATCATGCAACTACTTTAGCCAATACAACATTCATCCATATCTCAATGAAACTTTCTAGATGCCTTCCATCTCTACCAAGACAACATTGAGATTTTGCACTAATCCAATATGTCAGCAAAGAGGTTTCATTCTAGATAAGTAGCAATGGAGAATTTGTATAGCCCCATGAGCTACTTACCCATCACATACATATTAGTAGTATACTGTCATTAATGCAAACATCCTATCATGCATAATTCATCAACTGAATATAAACAAATGCATAACAAAATAATATCATGAAATGACAATTGAATACTTATCTTTATTTGTTTCGAGGGTAGACTCCTTCTTGAGCCTTCAGCTTCATCGTCTTCTTCATTCATAGTCGCATCATTTCTTATCCAGATGCTAAGGTGGATAAGAAGTTCTTCAAGAGTTGAGTTCTTCATATTCCTCATTGCTTGAGGGATCTTCTTTTCTTGATCTTCAATTGCTCCCATCATCTCTTCTCTTCTTATGATTCAAGCTTCTTCTTCTTCCCAAAGTTTGCTGAAAGTAAACACTTCCTTCTGGAACACATTCCTTGAATGAATGAATTCCATGATCCTGGGAGGCCATTCAAGGTGGCCATCATCACTTCCGCATTCTTCACTTTTTCTTTTACCGCTTCAAGTTGTTCTTTGATTTGAGAGACTCTTATGACTGCATGGTCTCTGCATTATGGATCTTCACATTCTTCAACTAGTTTCTTTAGGTCATATTCTGATTTTGTTCTTCCCTTCGAATAGCTTGAAATAATAGGTAGTGCTCTGTAATGCCCATGTGCAAGCCTTCTATGCCAAAGCTCATTTGGCTCTACTATGTCATGGATCAAGGCTTGTTCTGGATGGCCCTTCAATTTGCACAAGCCTCCTTCTTGTTCTCCAATCACTACCGCAGCATCGATAGTCTTTCCTTTTTGGCCACATGATGACTTGACCATCTATGAATGCAACCAACATTCCTTTTGCATCAATGCTGAAATGGAGAGAAGGTTCTTCATGAATCCTAGAACAAACAATACTTCTTTCATTGATAGAGACTTACCAGAGTCTAGCTTGTATGAAGATTCCCCACTACCTTTTATTGGACATTGGTAGTCATCTCCTAGTCTCACCTTGTGAGGTGACTCATGTTCTGACAGTCTTATAAAGGATTCCTTGAATCCTGTCATATGTTTGGAAGCCCCACTGTCTATAAGACAATCATCACTTCCATGAGTAATGTTACCTGTGAGAGCTGATATCAGAACATATTCGTCCTCGCTTGAATAATCTTCTCTTTCATATTTGGATCTCTTTCTGGATGGTTCATCATCCTCTGCAGCATGAGCATGATGTCTTCTTTGGCCTCGTCTCCCTCTGAAACTGGAACCTCTATGCTCATGTAGGTGTCCAATCCAGAGAGATAAAATACTTCTATGCTTGGAAGTTGTCAACTTCACCAAGCTTATCATCAAGCTGATCACTTTGAAATCAGAACCTCAAATGGAAATAGCAAAGGATTAGATCTTACCGATTTGAGGTGTCCGCCCTTGTCCCGGAGTTTGCTGATCTAGGGTTTGTCGCAGAAACCCTAATTTTAAAAACTTGGAATTCTTCAGATCTGATTGGATGAATAGATATATCTCTTCAAATGGAGCTGTCCAATGTACTCCTTTTCTGAAAACAGTGAAGGGAAACTCCCGGAACAGGAAGCCCTAATTTTCTGATTTCTTCTGCAGAAATTCCTGTTACTGTTTCTATGATATATCCAAAATTACTGATCCTCTATGTCTGAAATTTCGCACTGAGGTAACCTCGGATGTACCGGATCCAACACCATATGTTTCATCAGAATTGGTTTCACCATTTTGGATTTATGATCCTTTTCCGAAGGTGACCTGTCACAGGACTTTTCAGAACAGCGAATTTGTACAGCCTGCCACATGTCATTGGTTCATCTTCTAAGTCTGAAATTTAGATCACAGAAAGTACAGTCCGTTCCCTTTCTGGAACATCTTCAGGAATTCCATTTGGACCTCTGTAGCCTAAGATATAGCAGATCTCCCCAGGTGTCCTGTTTAGGGATGAATTCTGGAAGAGGCTAGAACCCTAACTTGGAGAGATCATATCTCCCCGAATATAGCGAATCAGAGGCTGCACTTTGGACACAGTGTTCATCAGGATTGTATCTTCGGCCCTCGCAATTTTCTGTCTCTGAGACTTCGCCAATCTCAGATTATAGTGACTGTACCAAAACTTAGCAGTTTTAGTATTTAGGGTTTCTCCTACCTCAGGGTCAAACTAGGGTTTGACTTTCCCAGAGATTTACCCAACCAAATTTACTGATCCAGGTCTCTAAATTTCGGTTTTGATGAGGAGAAAAATCCTATGCTGTTCTCACCCAAAAATTCCTCTTCTGTAGAAAGCCCTAATTTCCACATCGAAACTGAAAATGCTTGAAATTGAATTCTGCATCGACAGAACGATGCACCATTTAATGGAGAGTCATCTTATCATAGTTTTGCTGAAAATCTATGGAGGAAGATCCACAGAATAGGAAGCCCTAGTTCCTGTATCTGCACAATGTCTTCTTCTCAGGTTAGCTCTGATACCATGTTAGTTTTTCATCATTTAAGCTAGCATTATGATAAGATCTTTTCACTGAGAGAATAAGAAGCACAGCAATCACATAAGCACATCACAAGAGACAAGAGACACAAATATTTTAGGAGGGGAAACCATAAATGGAGAAAACCCCTCAACTTCCTCTAAGATAGTATCACCACAAGATGTGATCCCAAAACAGTAAGATGACCTCCCAACACAACAGCAGCCTTCTGTCTTCTGTCAAGCCAACTATTTCCTTCTCCAAAAGTGCGCCATACTTGAGAGAGCAAGAGAGATAAGTCACAAGTGATAAATAGAGAGACTCTCACTCTCTATTTATATTCTTCCGTTGACTTGAAGTGCACTCAACCTAATAATTACTACTCGAGCCTACACCTTAAGTAGTGTATAATAACCCAAGTGCCCCTTAAACTGTGGGGACTTACCTAATGACTTGAAATGACTTGATTACATTATTAATCCTCCTGATCAGAACATCGGGGCATGGCCACATGACTCAAATACATAATATAAACATCCCGGAATAAACATCGGGTTACAATACATATAAGAATACATTCCGAAGTTACATATACATCAACACGTGTTAAATTTATTTCCATAAGTAGCATTTTCCTTAGCTTAGGTGCATGATTGTGTCTTTCCCACTAGGGGACTAAGATTTAGGTTGATTTCCTTATATGATCATGTTTTTTCCCCTCCCCTTTCCTAGTTATGGTCCTTGATCTATGGATTTTCCTTGGATCTGTGATCTGTGGACTTGAGAACAATTTCAGGGTCAATGGCCCACATATATTCTAGAAATGTTATGATAAATGCCAAGGTCCATTCCGTGCCAATTCCGCACTATGTTTATTCTCCTTCCATTCCATTTCTTCTTGTTCCTCCCTTTCTTTTTTTATTTAGATTATGCTTGCTTGTGTGTACTAGGTTGTTGCTTCTACTTATCTCCCTTAGGATATTGGAATTCTATACTAGCTTTATATTTTGTCTTAGGTTGGAACACCATTAATTAAGATCAATTTTTTTTATTGAAATGCACCCATGTATTTAATAAAAAAAATTGGACTCTTCCAGAATATTCCTAGTTGAACAATTCTCTTTTTGAACTCAATATTTAACTCTTGCACCAATTGTCCTTTCCTTTTCTTGAAGTAGTGTCCTACAATTTGTTGATTCTCGTCACAACCAATTAGATAGAATTATTACTTTATCTTTTCTTTGAATACTTGGTCTAGTGATTTAAAGACACTCCCTTAGCTAAACACCTAACGCATATCTATATCCTTGGAAAAATGATAGCTTGGAATGGGTTATGGTATTTCTATCATAATCATAAACCAAGGAAATCAACATCTATGCCAATATAATATGCCTCCAACCCAAACAATATAGAAGGCTCCAATCCAAATAATGCAACAATATATAAATCTATGGCCATATAGTTTTCTGAACATGATCCTTGATTAACTTATAGTTGTACATAAGTTATTTGCATCTTGTAAAATTGTTAATTGGCATTCCACTAACCTTCTGTTAAACTCTTTCATTTCCTCTTTTTTCTCTTGAATTGTTATTAATTTTTTTATTTGAATTGTTCTTTTATTTCCGGGGAATCATCAATTTTCTCAATAATTCTTCTCTTTGTATAAATAAATTTCTATTTTTAGTAAATCATTTAAGTTTAGTGTGAGGAATATATATAACGACAATATATAGGGTTTGGAGGAAAATTATAATTTTAATCAATAATTATTTGACTACTTTTTAGATTTACTCCCTTAATTAACCTCAAACAAATTATTTTTGACTTCCACTATTTGACATACTGTTGAAAATTGATTTTTATATTACTATTCCTTAAATGTGTCCATATGGATAGTATTGATATCCCAAATGTGTCAACCAAGGTCAATCACACTTGAATTTATTTAGCGATGGAAAACCATGCTAAACATAGTTAAGCACATTGAGTGTTGGAATGTTTCATAACCATATTAAAAAGTTGCAGCCCAAGATAATGCTTTAGGAATGCCATATTGGCACCTAACATTTTACGAGATTTTTAATGCAACATAACCATGCAAATGCATAATATTTGTACACAATTCAACCTAGATGAATATAAAAATGTAACATATACATAGTGGACCATCACAACCAACTTAACCCATACAATATTTTGCTATAAAACATAATCGTTACACATTGGAATATGGAACATAATAATTGTACATTGAATGTACTATTTTGACATAATATAACCTAAATTAATGTTTCAATGTGACATAACTATGTTATCAACCTTCTTTTTATCAAAAGTTGATATAAGCTTGCAATCTCACAAGATGTTTTTATGTGAAATTTTTGGAGGACATCATCTCCATATTAAAATGGTTCATAATTTTGAATTGAAACTCTCCACTGTAGTCTAACATTTTCAACCAATAAAAAAAATGTTAGAATATTTCATCATGATCATGATCATCATCACCATCATCATCACCATAATCATCATCATCTTCATCATCGTCAACATCATCATCATCGTCATCTTCATCATCATCATCTTCATCATCGTCATCATCATCATCATCGTCTTCATCGTCATCGTCAATATCTTTTCCATCATCATTATTGTCATCATCATCAATATCATCTCCATCATCATGATCATCATCATCATCACCATCATCATCTTCATCATGATCATCATTGTCATCACCATCTTCATCATCATCTTCATCATTATCATCATTGCCGTCATTACCATCATCACCATCATCATCATCATCATCATCATCATCTTCATCGTCATCATAGTCGTCGTCGTCGTCATCATCGTCGTCGTCATCACCCTCTTCCTCATCAACATCTTAATCATCGCCGTCATCAACATCATCACCATCACCATCATCATCACCATCATCATCATCACCATCATCATCATCAAATTGACAGCAAATTAACTATCATGACAATGTCCTAAAATATATGGCTTATATCAATATTAAAGGCCCTTTAACATTGCATATCAATTCAAATATCCCCTTCTACCTGGGCATCTCTAGTCAATACATGCAGTGAGGTCCCCATAGATTCAGATGTTGGTGGATGTGTTCACTAGTCAAATTGTCACCAAATTAGTGTTATGTTTGATCATGATCACAATGTCCTAGCTTCTTTAAAAGTACATACATACATATATGTATGTCATTAGGGAAACAATATTTTAGAAAATATTGAATCTGAATATCTAAATAGGAACATAAATACAAACTCTTCAATTTCCACTTTGAAGCACTCTTCAAAATTTGGTGCCATTAACCTCTTTTCATAGTTAATGGGCAAATATAAATGCTAACGAATTTTAGTTTTGTTATATTTTATGTTTTTTTAAATATATATATTTATTAATTTTTTTAGATTATAATAATATATATTATATATAATATTTAGTGTTTTTATAAAAACATTTATTTTTTTATAGATTTTAATTTTCCTCCCATGAACATTCTATCTCTCTTCCACTCTACTCTAGATATTCCATAGAAGGAGACATATGGTACAGGTTCTTGGTTTCATGATTGATGATGTTTCACGGTTTGGCACTTGATCAATAGAGTAAGTTGTGATTGTTGTTGTTTCGCGATTTGGCATTTGATTGATAGAGTGAGTTGTGACTGCTGCTTGGTATTGAATTGAATTGATTTGAAGAAAATATTTGGATAGCTGGTGGAGCTAAAAATGGCCATTTTTCACAGTGTTGGTGCACCACTCTGACATTTTGTAGTCCACAAAAAGGGTTTGGGGAGGATTTTCTATTGTTGTGAACCAGAAATGGCAATACCTTAGCAAGAATACCCATTTCAAACTTGTTCATGAACCCTTATTGTGACTGTGTGAGATCCATTCATCCATCCATGGCAGCAATAGTAAGGAAATGGAAAGGTCAATTGGCCTTGATCTACAAAGCCTTGATACCCGCTTTTTCTTCTTCCAAGGGTTTGGGGAGATTTCTGTGAGCTTTGTGAACATATTCATCAGCATCGACCAAAGAGAATGATGTTGTGGTGGTCAAAGGAGGGTTGGGAGGGTACGTTGCCACCATTAAACCACTCGTCTTGGTCTCAAGATGGCATGTATGGAGAAACGTGGCTTTCTGGGAGGCACCTATCTCAACATGGGATGCATCCCCTCCAAGGTATCATTACTTTTTACCATTATGTAGTCCATTATTTCTATTATTAATTTTTTACAGAAGCCCTAATTATGATCTAGATTTATGCAGGAATGAAACAGAATACACAAATAACCATAGAAACAAAGATGCAGTGGAAATAACACTTCATTTCATTAATCAAAGAACTAAAACTTGTTTACATACAGAATGGAAATAAACTGGCTAGTGTTGGTAGCTTATCTCTGAAAAGAATTGTGGTAGCTACATGCCTTTGAAATATGTGTTACAATGAGGCTCGAAAGCCTATATATTATTGAGAAACAATGGAAACCATACACATCCAAAAAAACCAACCCTAGGAGGTGAAACACTAGAATGCGGGTCCCGTCGAGCAATTTGATACATCAATTTCCCGGGGTCGTAACTTTGGCATACTACCTCCGTTTGACATGCATGATACATCGTTAGAAATATCTATTCAAGGAATACATCCATAATAAGAAAAATATTAAGTCTGGAATGAACTAATATTTTCCCGACCATTCTATGATGAAAAAACGTCGTTTAGGGCCTCAAAATGGCTCTGGAAGTGTAGGACCCAAAAACTACCAAAAATAGTAAATTGTACTACAATTAAGATAACTGGAAAAATAAAAGAAACAATGGTGGGGGTCCAAGTGGAATAGGTGGGTGGCCACCAATATCCTTCTGGATCATTCCTCCCCCCTTAGGAAGCAATGGTCCCCATTGCATGGAGTTCCTCCATGAGATGAGGAAACTTCTACTGAACTTGGTCCCTAGTGAGCCACTCTCCCTGGTGAAGGAGTTGGCCTGCTTTGAAAACTCGATATAGTTGGATCTTCTAATGGCGGTTGTTCTTGATCTGTGTGTCCATAATCTAATCAGCTGTGGCTTGTTCTATGCAGTCAAGGTTTAACTCTGTTGGTGTGAGTTGTTCTGCGACGCCTGATGTGTCCAGTAGAGGTGGAAAGTAGGGTCGAAGGCTGTCCACATTGAACACTGGGTGCAGACCAAGGAATGGGTGAATACTAAGTTCGAATACATTGTCCCCGACAACCTTGGTGATGGTGTATGGCCCATATCGGAGTGGGAAAAGCTTGTAGTTGGGTCTAGCGAGGCGGTCCTTCTGCAAATGTAGCCACACTTTGTCTCCCACATGGAATTTGTGTTGCACCCGATGTTGATCATGACGTTGTTTGTACTTAGCATTGGATCTATCCAATATGTCATGAACCTATTGGAAAATGTGTTGAATGCACTCAATGAATTTGTTCGCCTTGGAAACTTCAGATTGGACATGAGCCGAATCATCCTGACTAGCTACAAATGGCATGGTTACATCAATGGGACATAGCGGCTGGAATCCCAAGCCCACCTGAAAGGGGTTGTGTTCGGTTGAGCTATGGAGGGCCCAGTTATAGCTATGTTGTACATAGGGTAGGCTCTCATCCCATGTGCGTGGATTCTTTGAGTTGTACATGCATAAAATGTGTATGATCATCCTGTTGACGACCTCTGTCTGGCCATCAGTCTGGGGATGGAAAGCTGTGGAATTTGTGAGCCTGGTGTATATCATTGACCATAGGCTAGATCAGAATGTAATAAGGAACCTACTATCTCAATCTAAGATTATAGACTATGGGATCCCAAAGTGTACCCACACTCGTTCAAAGAAGAGTTTAGCAGTGGCTTCTACTGTGATATTCTTCCTGCAGGCCGCCATTATGGCCATCTTTGAGAATCTGTCAAAGACCACAAACACACAGTCATTTCCATGCTTAGTAGAATGAAGGCCCGACATGTAATCCATGGATATGGATACCCAAGGTCAACTAGGGGTAGGAAATGGAGTATAAAGGCCTTACTTCTTAATGGATGGTTTGGAAATGGCGCAGGCAGTGCAGGATCGGATGTACTTCTCGACGTCCCGTCGAAGGTTCAGCCAATAGAAATATTTCTACAGTACTGCCACTGTTTTCTCGACCCTCAAATTCCCAGTGACCTGACTATAGTGCACTTCACAAATCATCTTGGCACGCTCGCATGAAGGAACACAAAGGTGTCCCATGTGACATAGTAGTGCATCCTTGAGGTGAAAATTTGGAACTCGGTTTCCCTCCAAGAGAGTCCTGTATGTGTGGCTGAATTCTGGATTGCTTTGGTATAGAAGTGGCCAATCAGAAGTCTTGTGCCCACAATAGTTGAGCACAGTGGTTATCGCCATGATCGGTGGTCGGCTGAGGCATTTTGCAACATTGTTGGTGCTTCCCTTCCTGTACTTGATTTTCAAATGAAATTGTTGTATATATGTGTACCACTTATGATGGTGATCATTCTTTAACTTTCCTTGTGTCTATATGAACTGCAAGGGTTGGTGGTCTATGTGGATTATTGTTTCCTTCCCCAAAATGTAATGCTTCCATTATCGACAAGCATGTACAATGGAATACATCTCTTTGTCATAAGTGGGATATTTGCGAACAATGTCGGACAGTGTCTCACTGTGATATGCCATTGGATGCCCTTGTTGAGTAAGGACCGCCCCAATAGCATAGTTAGAGGCATCTGTCTCAATCTCAAATGGTTGTTGCAAGTCTGGTAATGTGAGCACTAGGACACAGTGGAGGCGATGTTTCAATTCTACAAATGCCTTCTATTTAGTTTTCGACCAAAATAATTTTGCTTTCGATCCTCCCTTGGTGACTTGACTCAAGGGCCAAGTGATATGAGAGAATCCCAACACGAACCTGTGGTAGAAATTAGCGAGACCCAGAAAGCTGCGAATCTCTGTTAGAGTAGTTGGGGCTGGCCAATCCCGAATGACTTGGATCTTGGTTGGATCCACATGTACCCCACACTCATCAATAATGCATCCCAGATACTGAACCTGGGTCATGCCAAAAGTGCACTTGTCCAAATTGGCACACAACTTGTGCTTCTGCAGTGTTTGGAGGACCTATCGGATGTGGTGGAGGTGCTCTTCCCAAGTTTGGTTGAATGTCAGGATGTCATACAAGTACACCACTACAAATGAGTTAGTGAATGGCCGCAAGATGTCATCCATCAGTCTCATGAAGGTTGCGGGAGAATTCGTCAGCCTGAAAGGCATGACTAACCATTCGAAAAGGCCCTCCTTGTCTTTGAAGGAAGTCTTCCACACATCGGTCAGTACCTAGTGATACTAGGACTTTAAGTCGATATTGCTGAAATATTTCACCCCTTTAAGCTGGTCCAGGAGGTCATCAATCCATGGGATCGGGTACCTATTCTGGACAATGATCTTGTTCAGTGCCCAATAGCCAATATAGAGTCTCCAAGTCCCATCCTTCTTCTGTACCAACATGATCGAGCTCCCACAGGCTGATGAACTTGACCAGATGTGACCCTTCTGCAATAGCTACTGAATTTGCCTCTTGATTTCATCATTCTCTAGAATAGATCATCGATAGATCGGTTCATTGGGCAGCGGTGCTCCTGGGGTCAGATTGATGGGGTGCTTGACCTGACAGTGCAGAGGCGCCCCTGTGGGTGAGGTGAATATGTCCTGGTACTCCTCAACGACCTTGTCCATTTGTTGTTGTCATGGGAAGGGGCCATGTCTAGAGGTTGTGGCCATGATCTTCTTCTTTCCCTAATGGTGGATCATCAAGAAAACAAATTTCCCAGTTTTGGAAATGAGCTTACTGCATTGTTTTGTAGTAACCAAAGAGATAGTGGCAGGAGGTGGTACCTCTGGTATCCTGTATGACTTATTTCACAAAGTAACAATAACAACGTGAGGCTGGGAATCATACATAGCATGTCTCTTCCATAAGTATGGTTGACATAATAATACATCACAAACATAAAGAGGAGCAATATCACATAATACCTCATTGGTGAAGGGCTTGATGCTGTAGGGAAAGAAGCACTGCTGGCTGACGCAGAGATCTTGTCCTTGGTGAAGCCACCCGATGGTGTATGGCTGTGGGTGTGCTATCGTCGGCAAGCCCAATCGCTTCATGACCTCTACTGAAATGAGGTTCTTTTGGCTCCCACTTTCAACAATGAACTGTAGCGGGGAACCCTTTACCCACATCTAGGAGTGGAAAAGATGCTCCTCCTCCTCTCAATATTCTAGTTCTTCCTTTTGGATATTCGTGGTGGCAATGGTGGCATTGGGTTCTACATCGATAATATTCTTCCCTCTGTCATTCCCCTTCTCAGGTTCTGATTCAGTGTCAGAGTATGCATCTGATTCAGAAGCCTTTATCTAGCCGATGCATCTGATTCAGAAGCCTTTATCTTGACTACCAATGACTGCTTGGCCCGACACTTACTTGTGTTGTGAGTGGGACTCTTATGGAACTCGCACCACTTTCTCACTTCATTCTTTAGCTTCACAGTGTTTCTCTTTTCTTGTGGCTTTGGAAAGTTGTCTTGAGTCACCATGCCTTGGCTATGTCCTTGGTTCTGTGGTTTGGGGGCACCTTTTGCTTGCTTCTGATTCGCAGATCCAAAGTCTTTCTTTTTCTGTTTGAATTTTTGCTCAATTTTGGTAGCATATCGGTATGCCATACCAAGTGAGGATATGTCGAGCAACTCCATTTCTTCCTGAATCTATTTGTGTAGACAACAACGGTACTTCAGCACCAAATGTTTCTCTGAATCTTTGATACCCAATTTGGTGCACATGGTATGGAACAGATTCATTAGTTCGTGCACATATTGATCTCTTTGTTGTCGCAGTGTAGTCCATTTTATGTACTTCTCCTCATAGCTCCCCACAGGATAATATTGTCCCTTTATGGGATCTCAGAAAGATTTCCAAGTGGGTACAACTAAGAACAGAGAGGGTTCCTCCTCATCCTTTCTCTCACAGTAGGTTTCCCACTAGTCCTTGACATGGGTGGCGGCTTTCAGTAGTGAAAAAGTAATATTTTCTTGGTTGGGAAAGTCATGAACCGAGAAATATCCTTCTAATAGATTCGACCAATATCCTTCTAATAGATTCAACCATCTATCTATGACTTCTGCATCCATTTGGCCATCAAATATGGGAATGTCAAAGTTTACTTGTAGCTTAAAAGGGAATGCACCTCCATAGTGGCTACTAGATGCAGATGCGCTGCCAATGGGAAGTCGTTGAAGGATTTGGGCGAATTTATCCATCATCGCGTTCCTTTGTTTTTCAAGGGCCTCCTCGAGCAAAATTTTGATAGGATCTTCTACTCCCTTGTCTTTCTTTTCATCCACCATGGGTGACTATTGGTATTTGCGAGGATGATCTTGTAAAGGTTCAACCAGATCGAGCCCTAATTCTTTATACCCCGCCCTCATTGGGGACATGCAAAGAATGATCAAGAAAGAGCAGATTACTCTATTACCACTGATCCAGATTTATGCAGGAACACAACAGAATACACAAATAACCATAGAAATAAATATGTAGTGGAAATAACACTTCATTTCATTAATCAAAGAACTAAAACTTGTTTACATATAGAATGGAAATAAACTAGCTAGAGTGTTGGTAGCTTATCTCTGAGAAGAGATGTGGCAGCTACATGCCTTTGAAATCTATGTTACGATGAGGCTTGAAGGCCTATATATTATTGATAAACAATGGAAACCCTACACATCCAAAATCCTAACCCTAGGAGGTGAAACGCCAGAATGTGGGCTCCGTTGGGTAATTTGGTACATCAATTTCTTGGGGTCTTAACTTTGGCATACTACCTCCGTTAAATGCGCATGATACATTGTTAGAAATATATATTCAAGGAATACATCCAATAATAACAAATATCAGGTCCAAAATGGACTTGTATTTCCTCGACCATTCGATTCCAAAAAAACGTTGTTTAGGGCCTCAAAACTGCTCCGGAAGATTAGGACCCGAAAACTGCCAAAAATCATAAATTGTACTACAATTAAGGAAACTGGAAAATTGAATGAAACAATGGTGGGGGTCCAAGTGGAATAGGTGGGTGGCCACCAATATCCTCCTGGATCAAATTAATTTAGCCATGGTGGGATTTGAAGCTTAAACCCCTCTATTTAAATATCAAACATACATATATAGATCTAGTGATCTCTGCCCCTTCAAATAATCTCTCTGCCACACTCATGGCAGTGGATTCCCATGAAATTCTCTCTCTTTGCCACCCTCATTGCAATGGATATGATTAAATTAAAAATGCGTATAATGTGACAACAATTCAGTCCATTTATGAGATTGTATGGATCTCTATATAACTATGGTGATGGCGGTCTTTTCACAAATTGGTGTTATGCTATGTTTTGCATAGGCAGGTTGTGCACATCTCTGTGAGGTATGTTTAGTTAAAGAATAAGATTTCAACCTTTTCTAATAATAGAATCCAACACGGTTGTTTTGATGGCCACTTGGTTTGCATTTTTTCTTTGCTTCTTCATAGACCCACTTCATCTATAACTGTTATGGATGTTTTGTGTCATGAATGCAATCTTTGAATATGGTTCTACATTTTGTGATCAGTTATGGGTAGGTCTTGCATTTTCTTTTCTGCACAAATATTCCATTGCTAGTTAGTCAGTTTTTGCACATGACTAGCCTTGCATGAGAAAGATGATTCTGTGGTTGTGTGCCATTTTCTAAAGATTACTCTAAATTGTGTTTCCTGGTAATGGCCTGTAAACATGCATTCTTCTTGTTCAATGTTGTTATACCTATGAGATTATTTATTTCCTTTTTTACTTTATATTGAAAATCTTCTTGATATTGTCTGTCATTTCTTGATACTATCTTCCCCTTGTGGTGTAGTGTTAAGTAGGAGGGCTCATCATGACAATAACCCGGTATTCCTGAGGTGTGAGTTCATGTTAATGTGATAATAAATGGTTTTTTACAAATGGAGAGGTCATTATCCTTGGTGACTTTGACAGAAGATACCAGAGGGTGGCCTCAAAGCCAAAGGTGATCCTATTGTAAAGCCAATATTCTAAGGAGTTCCACTCTCTCCAGTCAAAAAATGCTTGACCAATCCTCCAAAAAAATTCTTCATATTGAAAGGCATGCTTTATGATAGTCGCTGAATATGTCCACAACTCTTATTCTGGTTTTTTATAACTGTCTGATAGGGTATTTTCACTTTGCAGATTGTTGTTTAGAAAATGGTTAGAAAACATGTATTGTCGATTGTTATTTAGAAAATGGCCAGAACACATATACTTCATTCATTTTAGCTTCTAATGCCTACCCAAAGTGTTTTATAGACTAATTTTATCATTTCCTGATTTGTAAGAAAGCCGAGTTTTCTCAAAATGGGTGGATGCCAATTATCGCTTTTATTGTAATAATTTTCTTTTCAGAAAAATACATTTTGGTTCTGGTTGAATTATCGCTAACTGTAGCCAAGGTCTTTCTTAAAGTTGCTGCAAATGTTTCTAAACATGAACATGAAACACATCAAATGCCATATTTGTGTCAACGAATCCTGTAAGTGGTTATTCTTCTCATGGACATTGAAATTTCTATACAACAATATAGGTAGCAAAGTTTACCACCTTTTTGTAACGCTCATACAAATAAAGCTGGTTGAACGACTTTAACTCCCATACAAATAATCTTCCAAGGTTTTTTTCACATGTGAAAGATCTAAACTTTGACTTGGTGTGCTATTTGATACCACATCATCATCAACTCCAAGCATTGCAAGTGTTAGGTGAGTTTGGATGTCACAACTCCCATAATTTGTTGCATATTCATCCTCAACCACTTCATCTATGTCTTTGGAAATTTCCAATTTCCTTTTGGTCCAATAATTTAGCTCATCTCCTTCTCCTCGTAGTAATTTCAAAATCTGTGATGAGAAGTGACAGACAAACAATCAGGAAGAAAAAATTTCAAGTGCTTCCATGAACATTTATCCAAGTTCGAATTTTGACAAAGCAAATTTAATGCGAAGCTAGGCCACTTCAATTGGAGAAATCAAAACTTTCAATTCAGAACTAGAAAGATATATACTCTTAATTGAATTGAAGCCAAAGAAGATATGCTGGCTCTTTTTGCGTATTCTAGGAGGGGTAATTTGCATACTCAAGATTTGGCCTGAGATATGATGTATTCCCTTTTTCCATTAATGAAATATAAGATGCATTTTCCAAAAACAGAAGACAAAGAAAACTATGATAAATGGAGGTCATTATTGGCAATTGGGGTTTTGTATAGTTTACTATATCCCACCAACATCATTCAGAAGGTCTGATATGGGTAAGCATGACGATTTTACAAATTAAGGTCCTTAATGGCAATTGAGGCTTTGTATATTTTGCTACAACTCACAAAGAATTCATGCCCAATCTGTGTAAGCATGATTATTCTACAAATTAAACCACTGAACAAATGTTTAGATATGGAACCCTAAACACTATATCAAAACACCCTTGGACCTAGGTTACAAGACTATGAACTCACTATTCCATGTACTGTCACTTATTATGTGGAAAAAAATTCTTTGGCTAAAGATCTAGGACTAGGAATTTCGTTCACTGTAATGGAACTTTTCAATAGGGGCCATCCAGGGGGTGATTCTTTTCTTATTGAAACTACTCCTGTTATAGCATATTCAGTTTCTTTTGGCTTGTTATAAAATATTCCTATGTCATCCCCTTTCTTCAAAATCTGAATAGAGGAGCGTGAAATTGTTCAAAAGGAATCATAGGAAAAATGGCTCTTTGAATTTGTATTTTCATCTTCAAAGTCAATGTTCTCATCACTACAATGACTACGGGTCTTACATTTGTACACTCTACAAGCTGACTCTACAAGATGACATTTTGTCTTTTTCCATTTAGATTTGACTGATGTTGAAATTAGTTTATTTTACTCACATTAGTAGTCACACCATTATGAATTGTACTAGATTCTAGAGACACCTTCGAAATCATTTTCAGGTTAGGTTGTAAAGTAAGTTTTAAAATTCTATCTGGTAAAACTCATAGAGGTTATTGAGATATGCATATTACATATAGAATGAATTCTTTGGGTTTTATGTGCATTCAAGAAAATACTCATATGGTTTTGATGTGCATCTATGCAAAACATATATGGTTTCGACATTAGAATAAACAATGTTTGGTTGTAAACTTGTTGTTAAACATCAGTTTGAACCAAACAAAGTTATGGTCTGAAAATCCTATTAAACTCGGGATTTCTCCAAAAGTTGAGATTTATGAGCACAAATCACTGCTGAACATTCTTGAAAAATAAAATCTTGTCTAGGTGTAGAAGTGCGGCCCTATTATTGGCTATTTGTATTATATAGTATAGACACCTTCCATGCCATTTTAATGTTAGGTTGTAAAGTGAATTTTAAAATTTCATCTGGTGAAACTCATAGAGCTTATTTAGCTATGCAGAATACATATAAGATCCATTCTTTGAGTTTTATGTTCCTTCAAAACTGAAACTCATAGAGGTTACTTTCACTTCACATTTCTAATGATGAGCATTTGTTTGGTTTGAGATTCTTTCATGCAACTCAGATTGTATAGGTTCACCTTTCCACGACATTTTTTCAATCATAGGTCTACTAGATTTCCTAAGGGTTTCCTTTTGTATAGTTTCTCCTATCATCACTATTTTCTATAGAAAAATAATATATCAAGTAGAATAGTTCATCTCAACTCATAGCTTCCTTTGATACATATTTGAGAAAATGGCAGCAATAGGTATGCAATCAATGTACTTATGACATTTTGTACCATAGTTGCTCATTCATTGAGTAAATATTGGATGAAATGTATTTAGTCATAGATTCTTCTTATGGATATTTGAGATAATGGCTAGTATAGGAAACCAATAAATGTACTTATGAAATTTTTGTACCATAGACTCATTTATTAATTAAATTCTTGTCCTTAAGAGCATTGGCCATGGATGATAACAACCTTTTTTCCCCTGATTTTTAAACATTTGCGATGTGAGAAGTCATGACTATAACTGTCTAAGGAGAAAAGGTAGGGGTTTAAGGTTCAATTATATTTTCATGTTATTTGAGAACATAAACCATCTATCGTTTAATATCAATATGTTTAATGTTGAATTTGATTGAAATTATATCTTAACATGTGATTGAAAATGGCATATTATTTTGTTAGACCGTTTATCTTTTAATTATGTTTTATGCAATTAATCAAAGGCATTATTCAGATTAGTTTATTTGAATTTCATTGTTATGCATTATATTTGTGTGTTATCAAGATGTTGAGATATCATTATAGAATCCTACTTCATTATGAATTCCACCAAAATTATATTGTTGTGCTCATGGGTATTTACAACAGATAGTGGGAGTAGAGTGTTTTTACTTGCATGGTTGTATGTTACCATTCATATCCTCTTTACTTGTTCTCTTTTCTCTCTATATATTTATAAAGTATTTTATAGTATCCTTTTTTTCTGGTGGCACGTTATCTATTTTGGATCTTCTCCTTATAAAGTGATGATAAATATATATGGAACACACATGATGATATACCTTGAGAGAGAAAAGATTAAAGTACTTGGTTGGTCCTATAGTTAAAAGGGGTTGGCTCCCCACCTTTATGGTACACCTTGGTCTTGTGGGTATGGGTCTTTCCTTACCACCTTGTTGTGACCCTTAGTTGACTTATGGTAATTTTGGTAATATCATCCTTATTGTTTGTGGTACAATGAACTCTTTGATATGATGACCTAACCTTGTTGTTGTTGGTTTTGACTAAAGACCCCTTAGAAGTCCTTTCAAGTTATAAAAACAAGTCTTATCCTTCATTATGGATCCATCAAAGAAAATACATCTCAGCTCAGATCTTTCAGTTTGGTGTCAAGGAGTGTGTTGCTAGGTTTTCACTGCTTCACCCCTAGGTTACCAGATCTGAGTTTAAGGGTTTCTTTGTACTCCCTTATTTGCAGAATCTCAAGTTGTATTGAGTTGTGACCTTAGGCATATGACATGCAGACTATGTGGTGTCTCTCTTGTTGAGTTGTGACCTTATGCATCTGACCCATGGAATGTGTGGTGTCTCTCTTGTTCCCATGTTGGGCAATGAATTTATGAAGCTTTCCCATTACTATATTAGGTTGATCCAAGACCATTTTTCTGCTAAAAATATAGGTTGTGTTCAGTTATGTGGGATACTCTTGGACTATTAGCTTTGGCGTCATCCCTTTATGGATGCTAAACCTTATTTGTGACTGTGTAAGGTGTATCCTAATGGATTGTGACTATGTATGGTCTCTCCTAGATGGGCCATGGATTGTGATGACCTCCCTCATCCTTAAAGTGGACTGTTGTAACCTCTCCTAGCTAGGCCATGGCTAATTTGACCTTACCTTTCTGTACATGACTTGTTTGGTGTTAATTATGCTAGAGGAAGTTGTGATCTTTTAAGGTTGATTAGTTGTGTTTTGCGCTAAATATCATTGATATTATCCTATTAGGGTCTTCACACATGGTGACTAAGATATCTTGCTTTCTACTATATGTATCTAACATTAACCTACAATACTCTAACCTACTCTCTATCAAGGTATTCCATATGTTCCTTTGGTGACTTGTCCTTTCAGTGACAAGATATGGAACTAAATGTATATGAGTATAATGCTGATCAAACAGTTCTAGACTAGCTTTATTATTGTTCTTTGTTAACTGGTTATTAAATTTACTAGAATTGCTATTACTGATTTATTTCTTGTACATTTCTATCATTTTTTTCATTAGTTATAATATTGTTATTTTTTATGTTTTATACATGGTAATTGGTAAATACTGCAATAGGCCTGTTGAAAATACTTCAAAAGAAACAGGTGAGAGATGGGATATACATTACATAAAATATCATCTGTGAGAACATGGAAATGGGTTGTGTGAACCGTTGTAGTCTATGAATTGCATGGATTTTTCCTATAAATTGAAAGGGATAGATTTTGTATTTCAATTATGGTTGTTTTTAAAGTCACAATGACCAAGTACGTCAAGGTCACTTGGATGTTGTTTCTAGTGTGCAGTTGGATACGAGTTGCCATTTGTCAATTTCCATTGGTTGTTGGGTATGTATTTTATCTACAAATAGATACTTGTCAAGGTTTGAGGTTTTTGAGTTGCTTCATCAAGATTCCAGGATCCTTTTATAAGTTTTTCAATTGTTCCTGTTTTGCTAGTATTTCTTCATCTTAGTAGCCAATGCCATTTCGAATATTGCAGAAAGGTTTGTAGAGCATTAGTTCACTTCTATAGTAATTGATGTATCAATTTGAATCTATTGGGCCTCGGGATGATATGCGTCTGTAAAACTGACAATAGCCCTCAGAATCTCAGACTAGCCTAGAAATCTCAGGGTTAGCTCGCAATTAATACAAATTCACCTTGAAAACCTAAGATTGTCCCTAGAACACTGTAACAGCCTATAACCATGGATAACATGTACACAAAGTTTATATATTGGCCTAAATATATGAATTTTTCCTACACATTGCTGATATTCACCACAATATTTATAGGCAAGATTCCTAGCTCTAAAATCCTTTGCAATTACTACAACCAGCCTGCAATTAACTCGCACAGGTATGCAAAAACAATCATTGCAATGATCACTTTGAGATAAGTCCTACCTAATATGCAATTATATATATTTTTTCCTTAAGAAGGATCAAACTGGATCATTTTCTTGGTATACTGAAATCATTCAAAATAAGATTCATGCTTGAGTTCAGTTTTCCCTTTTAGATCTTCCGGGTGATCCCTTTTTCTGTATATAATATCCCCAACTAGAGTCACTCATGCACTATGTTATTTCTCAACTCCTAATGTGGTTTTTAATCCATCTATATATTAAAACTTAGCAACTTTACAACATCAAGAGCCTCTTTTTTGAATCTTTAAATCTTGGTATGAGTTTCCTTTTGCTTACCCAGTTCCACAATGCTAGATCATTTAGTCAGAAAGTTTAATCAGTTTTACTCAAACCTAGACCTTTTATGCTATCCATTTCATTTAGAAACAAATGATACATCAAATCCAATAATTCTAGAACCTTCCTTATTAGTCGTGTTACATTAGGTAACTCTTTTCATAAGGTAAAAGGAACTCAAATTGAAGAGAATTTGAGAGAATCACTTTAGAAATATTTATCTAACCCTAAGTCTACCTTGCTGTAAAATGCTTCACCGTTCATCATATGGGATTTCCAATAGGTAGTCCTTCAGGGGATTCCCAATAGGTAGTCCTTCATGAATCAAAGATTATCCAAATTAGGTTATTTTAGCTTGAAGGCACATATTCTATATGGACTTTAGTTGATACAACCATGTTTTCTCTTTTGATTCAATCCTCAAAAGTTTGATTAATTTGGATCTAACCTCACCCTTGAACATAATGGTACCCATCAATGGACTTCTATTTCTTGAACCCCTTTTTGTGATTGCACCTCCATTCTTTAGACTAGGTTTGTGGTCCTAGTAGATCTAACTCAAAAAAATGTTTGCTTGGAATTATATTCTACATCTTATCTAGGATAATTATATCAATTATGATAGGATAATTATAAAATTTCCAGGTAACTACTCATTGAAACTCACTGTGAATATTCAAAACTACCAGTTTTGGTTTACAATAGAACTACTAGCAGTCATCTAACCAGATCTAGGTTGAACAAGTTGTCGACTCGCTTCTTATTCAGAATACTGGGTTTATGCAATGGTTCCCCAACATACTATGCATATCTAGGTGAGTTTCATCTAATCCATAAACCTACGACTAGAAGGATGGCAGGAAAAAAAATTTGTTAGTTACAAAGATATAAAAAACTACATCAAAGGAACATGGGTTCGAACTCCCATCTGAACAGAAATATCCAATATTGTCTTATAGAGGAGTTTTCCTGAGCTTGGTAGGTATAAGAGTAGGAATATGGTTATGGTAGGAAAAATGCCTAGGTTCACTGTAATTGAAATGATATATGGTTCCATTATGGTAAACAAGCAGTTTATAACATAGGCTATTGTGTAGTTTTTTGGGTATACACAAAGGGACTTAAAACCAAAACCAAATAGATGTCTTTTAATTATGCATGTTTCGTTCTGCTTACATAATTCTAAAATTCTTGTTGTTCAACATACTTGGGGATTGGTGATCCTTGAAGAGGTTCTTGTCGAAGTCCTCTTAACTGATTTATCTTAGGCAATGTAACCTCAGCTAGTGGGGTGAAATCAACACTAGGTGAACCTCCTGTTGGACTACCTGAGCTCATAATTGCCTCGCTATCACAGTTATTCATGGGAAGCCACCATAATTTTTATTAGGAAATTTAGATTTGATCAACATTGGAGTAGAAACACTACTATCCATGTCATGTTCTCATCTTGGAGTACCATTAATGGTGTTGTAAAATTATTCATACATAGGAGTTTGCAATCTCTGCAATTCTAATGCTTGTTAAATGTAAAAGAACGTCTCAAAATTTATAGTTGTAGATTATTAGTTCAATTGATTTGATAAAGAATGAGTAGAACAAACAAAATCTTACAACAAAAATCCTGATACCTTGTCATCCAGGAAGGATTTACTCTTAGATTCTGTCACCTCAACGTCATCATCATATTGTGTTAAGTCATATTGGAAGGTGAAGTCATCTTCCTCTTTTTCAGTTATATCATGATGACCAGTTGGCTCTAGTAAGTCATAATTAGGTTCTTTTGAGGCCATGCCAACCCCACTTTAATTCAATTTTGATCCCCAGTGATCTTTCATAGTTGATGGCTCACACATAGGGTTGAATCTCTAAAATAAGAGAAGATAAAATTAGTATAGTTGCACCTTAAGAGTAATGGATCAACATTTTTTGATGCTTAACTAAAATTTTATTGTCAGATGTTAAGACATATTGATCATGGAAAGAGTACTACTACTGAAATTACTATGCACCACTCACAATATTAAGGTAGGTTCCATGGGAATTTTGTCATTCCCCACATTATCACCTCTTGTTTTCTGTTAATGTTTAAGTCCGGTAATGCTTGATTAAATTTTGCATATTGTAGTTCATCTTATAGTACCCTCACAAGATACTATAAGAAATTAATCAAAATTGCTTTAATTTACTCCCTTCTAGCCATGCCATTTGATTTAGTCAAAAATTTCATCTGTATGAAATGTTTGTTAGTTAAGTAAACCTAATTAATCCATCAAAGTTGAGCCTTGATGATGAGTTAACTCAACATCTAGACACATTTTAATCAACTTTTTCCAATCATGTAATACATATTGTGACAATAGTATCATAAACTAAAACAACATTAATACCATACTAACAAACATCAATAAATTATGTTGTTCATGTCCACATATAAGACAACTGTAAGGCCTTAAAGATGTAATGGAAAACATAGATATTAACACTGAGCCTACCAAGAGTAAAAAACTAAAACCAACCTTTGTAAGGAAATCTCCTCTGATAGAGTTAAGTCTTAAGAATGATTCAAATCCTCCACATTTGTGTTATTCCATACACCCCTACTCATATTTGGCTCCCAAATAGATTTCAAATATCCTTGATTTTCTGAGAATTCTCCTTCAAGAGATGAATACCTGACACTACCAAGATTTGGCATATCTTGCATGCCACTCTCCATACTTAGCATAGTACTAATCAAACATCCGCATTTCAAAAAATTAGATATGCATGAGTTTACAATTCATGAGTATGGATGCTGAGAAGCTTAAAATTACCAATCCATTACAAAAGGAACATATTAAAATGTCTGTTAAAGAATCATAAGGTTTAATGAATCTTCCATCCATTACTTCCTGTTTATAGAAAAGAACAAAATGAAAAAAAAAACAATGTTATGTTATTGATTACAGAGCCTTGATAACATCAAGAATGATGTAGGCTACACAGAGTTAGGATCAAACTCTAACATGTTGGCTTTTCTTTCCTATGTTGGGTGAGGAAACCGAATTTATCTGACTCAGACTCAAAATGGACTTGCTGAGAACTTTGACTATGAGTGGACTCAGTATAGCCTTTGACTTGGTGTCAACTCGGCAAAATGAAAAAGTACATAAAATATTAAAAATACAAGACAACCTATATATATATAAAGCTATCCATTGGGCATAGCTCAGGTGGTTGGGAGATTTGGTTGTTGCACTCCCCACCCGTGTTCGAATCTCTTCAGGGACATTTCCTCCTTGGGAGGCCTTGTATGTAATGAAATATTAGGTTGGTGAGCTGTTTATCATGATTAATGATGCCCAAGTTCATGTATACTTGCTTAGTGAGTATAAGATATTTTTCCCTAGTGGATGTAGCCATGGTGTAAAATTGGGCTTCCATGGTGAACCACTTTACATATATATATATATATATATATATATATCAAGCTGTGTGTTATAGTTGTTGTGGGAAATTGAGCACTGGAAGTTACTATTTTCAACAAGTTTTCAGTTATGCTTGGAAAAGATAGCTACAGGTTTATGAGAAAGGGAATATATTAGGCATGTGCTGATCTAATATAACTATGTTTGGAGATACATCATAGGTCACATTTTCACGTTTCTTCAATCATCAACTAGAGAAACTTAGTTTTTATCAAAGATGGTAAGCACTAACATGTTCTATTTTACATTAGTATATTGAAGAAATCATCTTGGTTCTAGAAGGATTTCGCAGAAATATACATCACGGTTTGCTTAAGATTGCTCATATTAGTGATTGAGTTGAAACTAAAACAACGTTGTCCATGCTCATCATTGATGCTTTTACTGTATTTTCTCTTTTGAGGTAGCAAAGCTTGGGCTTCAAACATGTTTCTTGATATTCAAGTTCTAACCATGGCTGAGAAGGTCCGCATGGATTATAACGCCAGAGAAGTTCTTATATTATATTACCTTAGTAGTTTTGACTCTTAAGTAGGCCTCACTTTCTTATATTGGATTACTTTAGTAGAAAGAGTTGTTGCAACTAACTATATCTTTTCCCTATCTATTGGGCTTTATAGGACAAATTGCTTGTGATTTAGCCTTTTACTATTGATTAGCACTTCTATAACAGGATAAGATGATAGGACTTTTTTCTATTGACTCTACTCTACATTAAATAGAACAAGTACAAAGGGTGGTGGGAAGGGCCTACAAATATTGAAATTATAGCATGGAAGTTAATTGCTCGCACAAAAATGCTAAAATTACCAGAGCCAACATTTCAACTTTTAATTTAGTGAGGAAACAGGAACTGTTAGTGGGACCATAATTTTCCTTTAACGAGCCTAAATGCAAGAAATGTACACATAAAAAAATATGATAAGATATTATCCACTTAAAAATTAATATTTTGACATTGTCATTATAAATATTAATAGAAATATGTTTTATCAAAAAAATAAAATTGGCATGCTAGTTTAATTTTCCTCTCTATTGAAATCGTTAAAAGATCTCATAATGGAACAATAGAAAAAAGATGCATATAAACAAACTCACATGGAATTTTTTGAAAGAATGGATGTTTCCTAAATTGATTAGACTTGGATCACAAAGATATCTGAGGTAACTAAAATGATTCAATTAATTAGAACAATTGCAAAGACTAGTAGGAAGGGCCTACAAATACTGAAATTTTAGTTGAGAAGCTAATTCCTCACTGTTAGAATAATCAACCCATAGTTAGCTACCTTAGACATTAATTAATTCATTTTTTGTCTTATTTTCCTCGTTTCCATATTCCACCTGATGCAAGTTGTCCTCCACATGTCCAAAGTGGTCAAACTTGCTAAAAATGAGTCATGGAGCACTTGGGAAACCACCTGGAATCAAATCTACTTTATTCCTGGACTTCCTAGCGCATGTTTTCTTTTTTTGCTTTATTGCCTGCTTTTTCTGAGTTTTAAGGCAATTGGGAAAGTTTGACTAGGTGAAGTTAACTTGTTTTTTGTCCTCATCATCCTCCACTCTTTTCTCCTAAGAAAAGAATGTATTAGTTGTCCTTTCATCATCTATTAGCTTGCCTAATTGATTTTTCCAATTCGTGAGCTCCTAGACATATTTGGAAATTGCTTTATGCACCTATGGGGGATTTGCTTAGATTTAGTAAAACTGCTTTTTACCAAATTTGAATGGCATCCCAATGCATTCAAATATCTCATGTAATTATTTATTGTGGCAGCCTATGACTTCACAGGGTTGGCTATTGTACACTTATTCAATACATATTAGTATTCTACTCCATATTCAGTCTCCTTTGTGTGTAATTTGCATGTGTAATTGGTAATTTTTGTGAGTGTAATTGTTCTAACAAATGGGTTCAATTTCCACATGGTATCAGATTCTTTGTATATAAATTTACCTCCTTCCAATTTGTTATTGCAGGTTCGACATCATTGACTGAGAGCATTCTGCTTACTGAAGGGACAATTTCTGAGCTATGGATCAATCTCAGAAGATCATCTTGAATCCATTTAACTTCTTTGAATGGAAAGTAGAGATGGAGATACTGTTAAGAGAGAAAGGCCTCTACAAAGTGACTATGACAACAGAAACAGAGCCCAATGCAGTTGCGAAGAAAATTAAATGGCACAACAGGAGGGATGAGGTCTGAGCATATCCAAAGACCTCCTTTTCCATCTTGATGGATTAACATCACCAAATGAAGTATGGGAGAATATTGCTGAGATTTTTGGTAATATAGATGAGATGAGGGGACATCAAATTGAAAATGAATTGATCTCCCTGAGTCCCAATAGCTTTGAATCCTTGCAACTCTACTTTTCCAAGTTCAAAGCCCTTGTTTTGCAGCTAAAACAGTGTGGGATCGAAAAGAAGGAGGAGAAAATGGTTTTGGCCATACTCTCAAAGCTTGGCCCTGAATATTCATTGTTTGTCTTAACCTTCCATGCCACAAATTTGATAGCTCGATCCTGGCAAATGCCTAGCCTTGCAGATTTCATGGAATGTCTCACACAAGAACGAGATAAATTGGTGATGATGGGCACCATCAAACCTTCCAAAGACCAAGCTATGGTTGCTGGAGATTTGAGGGTGGATTCAAAATGCAAGAAGAAATCTAAGAAGCCACCTGAGAAAAAGACAGACAAGAACAAGTCTCTAGAGGATCCCCAAGGTTCCAAGAAGAACCCCCAGAAGAAGAAGAACAAAGGAGAAATGAGTAAGTGCGCATACTACAGTAAGGGCAATCATCCTGAAGGCTCTTGCATGAAGAAGCAAATTGACATGCTGACCCAACTCTTGGAGAAGAATGGCATCTCCCTTCTTGATAGCTCAAAGAAGAGGGAAGGAGGATCAAATTCAAAAGACAGAGAGAGAGTTCATGCATTGGTTTCTGGCACATCATGCTCACCTAGTTTCATCATTGATTCTGGAGCTTCAAGACATATGGTTTTGAACAAGGAGGAATTCACCTCACTTGACATGTCGAAATGTCCACCAATTGTACTAGAAGATGACTCTCTCACTGAAAGTTTGGGCAAAGGGAGGATTGATCTTGACCATGGTAAGTTCAGCAATGTATTGTATGTTCTAGGTCTTACCTCTAACCTCTTATTATTGTATCAGATGACCCACATAGGGTATCCAAAGAAGGTCATATTCTCCCCTAATGAAGTTGAGATCATAGAGATCTCAAGTGGTAAATTCATTGCAAAAGGAGTTGCAAATCACACTTCGAAGGTATAC
>LPNX010836080.1:154873-165424 GCA_001517045.1 Pseudotsuga menziesii
CGCTCTTCTTATTCATGCTAATGAGGCAAGCAAGCTTTGGCATGAAATATTTGGCCACCTTAATTACAAGTATCTTTCTGATCTTAGTGAAAAAGAAATGGTCATAGGGTTACCTAAGATTAAGTTTTCCAAAGGAGTTTGTCAAGGTTGCATCTTAGGAAAACACCCAGAGCATAAATTTGAGAAAGCTAGTCATGAGAGAACCTCTGCACCTCTTGAGTTGATCCACAGTGATGCTGCTGGCCCATTTCCTCATATGTCAATGAGTCAAGACAAATATTCATTGAAATTCATAGATAACTTTTCTAGGTATTTCCGGGTTTACTTCCTGAAACACAAGTCTGAAGTTTTTGGCCTCT
Organism: Pseudotsuga menziesii; assembly: GCA_001517045.1. Taxonomy (NCBI): domain Eukaryota; kingdom Viridiplantae; phylum Streptophyta; class Pinopsida; order Pinales; family Pinaceae; genus Pseudotsuga; species Pseudotsuga menziesii. The sequence continues at coordinate 155,233 of LPNX010836080.1, forward strand.
TCAAAGTCTTTAAGGATTTGGTTGAAAACCAGTCTGGGAGGAAACTCAAGGTCCTCAGTTCTGACAATGGTGGTGAGTATGTCAAGTATGATTTCATTCAATATTATGTAAATGTAGGTATTCAAATGCAGCATTCTATCCCTTACACACCACAACAAAATGGTGTTGCTGAGAGGAAGAACAGATCATTGAAAGAAATGGCAACTTGCATGATGGAGGCTAAGATTTTTCCACCAAAGTTTTGGGCCAAAGCTATAAACTATGCATCCTATATTTAGAATAGGGTGCCTCATAAATATCTTTATGGCATGACTCCTTTCAAATCATGGAGTGGGAAGAAGCTAGATGTGACCCATTTCAGGATTTTTGGCTCAAGGGCTTGGGCTAGAATTCCAACAAAAAAGAGGAAGGATTTGCAGCCCCAAAGCCAAGAGTGTCTATTTGTTGGGTAATATGAATATTCAAAATGGTAGAAGCTGATCAATTTGAGCACAAACAAATACTTCATTGAAAGGAGTGTTTAGTTCCAAGAAGAGCCTTTAGTAGCAGTGGAAGTTGGAGAATCCTCTTCACTACTAGAACCATTGAATGTAAGTGAAGAGATTGTTGAGTTTGCTTATTATGATATGTTTGATAATTATGATTTAATTTCAGATACTAACAATCCTACAAGACAAAAATGGGAAGAAAATACCATTCATGTAGCTGGAGAACTAGCTAGAAATCCTAATGATCCTAGGAGGACAAGATCTCAGTTTGAGAGTGCTCTGTGCATGAAAGACCCTTTGTTTGTAGAGAAATTCTATCTGATGGTTGAATTAGACCCACATAAATATTAATATGTAGCACATGATCCATGATGGAAAACAGCCATGAAAGAAGAGTTTAGCTCACTCCAGAAGAACAACACTTGGGAGCTGGTTGATCTTCCCCTAGGGAGGAAGCTAGTTCAATGCAAGTGGGTTTACAAAACCAAATTTTCTGCTGATGGTTCAAATTTGAAATATAAGGCAATATTTGTAGCCAAGGGCTACTCACAAGTACATGGCATAGACTACAATGAGACCTTTGGACCAGTGGCAAAGATGGACTCCATCAGGCTAGCTTTAGCCATTGCAGCTTCGAAGCAGTGGGAGGTACATCACATGGATGTGAAGTGTGCTTTCCTAAATGGAGATATTATTGAATATATTTACATGCAGCAGCCCCAATTATTTTCTACTAATCCATCTCTTGTGTGCAGGCTAAATAAATCATTGTATGGGCTTATGCAAGCCCCCGGGGCTTGGTATGCCAAGATTGATAGCCTTCTACTATCATTGAATTTTGTTCGATGCAAGTCATATAATAATGTATATTTGAAGCTGATTCATGGTTATTTAATGATTATTGTCTTCTGTGTTGATGAACTTCTCATTATAGGAAGATCAAAGGATGAAATTGCCTCCTTGAAGGATGCAATGAACCATGCATTCTCTATGACTGATTTGGGTTTATTGAGCCAATTCTTGGGGCTCGAGATAGCTCAAACCAAAAATGAAATCAAAGTACATCAGTCCAAGTATGCCTTGGATTTTTTGAACAAGTTCAACATGAAGGACTGCAAGCCAAGCAAGACTCCCTTCCTTTTAGGAGTTAAGCTTGAAGAAGCAGATTCTTCACCTATGGTAAACAATACACTGTATAGGAAACTGATTGGGTGTTTGCTGTACCTTACATATACTTGACATGATATTTATTATGCAGTAAGTGTTGCTTCAAGATACATGGATCAGCCTCATGAGATCCATTGGAGAGAAACCAAAAGGATCCTTAACATTGTTCAGGGAATAAGGACTCATGGGATCTTCTACAAAGCTAAATCTGATCTTGATTTGATTGGGTTTACTGACAGTGATTAGGAAGGTGACAACAAAGATCAGAATTAAACATCAATATATGTGTTCATGCTTGTTGAAGGACCAATCATCTGTTCAAGCAAGAAACAGAGTGCCATTGCACTCTCATCTACAGAAGCAGAGTACAGAGGAGTTGTAAATGAAGCAACTCAATGTTTATGGTTGCAAGGGTTACTTGGTGGGTGTGGCTTCGAATCAGAATACTCAACTAATATCTATTGTGATAATCAAAGTACCATTCGAATATGCAATGATCGAATTCAAAGACAGAGAACCAAACACATTGAGATCCATATGCACTACATCAGACAGCTTGTGCATGATGGCACCATTCACCTACTCTTTTGTTCATCTTAAGAACAAGTAGCAGATATATTCACCAAAGTTTTTTGTGAGAATACATTCAGCAATCTCAAATCACTACTAGGGATTGCTGATCATGCTTTGAAGCATGCGTGATGACAATAGTTTCAAATTTTGTTTTATTGTCCATGTTTAAGGGAGGATTTTTCCCACTGGGTTTTTTCCTCTTTCCTTGGTTAAATGGACATGCAATATGTAAAGGGTGACTAAGCCTTGTTGCTATGCCCTATAATTTTCTGATATTTTACTCGTAAGTCATGCTTAAGGGGGGGTGTTATAATAATCAACCCATAGTTAGCTACCTTAGACATTAATTAATTCATTTTTTGTCTTATTTGCCTACTGTCCATATTCCACCTTATGCAAGTTGTCCTCCACATGTACAAAGTGGTAAAACTTGCTAAAATTGAGTCATTGAGCACTTGGAAAACCACTTGGAATCAAATCTACATTATTCCTGGCCTTCCTAGAGCATGTCTGCTTTTTCTGAGTTTTAAGGCAATTGGGAAAGTTTGACTAGGTAAAGTTAACTCGTTTTTTGTCCTCATCATACTCCACTCTTTTCTCCTAAGAAAATCATGTATGATTTTTCCTTCCATCATATATTAGCTTTCCTAATTGATTTTTCCAATTCGTGAGCTCCTAGACAGATTTGGAAACTGCTTTATGCACCAATGGGGCATTTGCTTAGATTTAGTAAGCCTTCTTTTGACCAAATTCAAATGGAATCCCAATGCTTTCAAATATCTCATGTAATTATTTATTGTGGAAGCCTATGACTTCACAGGGTTGGCTATTGTACACTTATTCAATACAGATTAGTGTTCTACTCCATATTTAGTCTCCTTTGTGTGTAATTTGCATATGTAATTGGCAATTTTTGTGTGTAATTGTTCTAACACCTGGGTTCAATTTCCACACTCACACAACCAACCTTTCAACCTTCAATTGTATGAGGAAATAATAATTGTGAGTGGTACCTTTGTTTTCCTTCAAGAGTTTTCAATGCGAGAGATGAGATAGGACTAATTCACATGCTTGATTCCTGTTGAGAAAAATTGGTAGGGATTCATTTCCTCTATCTAGAAACTATTTTAGAATCTGCTTCCTATGGATCCATATAAACTCATCTCAATTTTTTTATAAATGTATCATTACCAGGTTTAAATATCACGATTCCATGAAATGCAATTGGTAGCTCTTATATGGCGAGGAATATGAAATTTTGGCTCCTTTGGGATTGTTAGAGGCCTCATTGACCTGTTAAGAATTGAAATTTTGAAAATACCTACACATGTAAGGCTATGAATAATATAAAGGAAATATGCATGAAGCTAGTGCATACCTCCTTGGAGTTAAGGGATGATCAAAGAAAGGCATAATTTGAGCACAAGGAACCATCTCTTTCCTCATCCTATTTATCCCTTCCATCTCAAGTAGCTGCTCAATTTACCAAAGTCAAAATGTTCTTTACATGGATATTATTTTTTGTAAGAGAAAATAAAGTGAAAAAGCTAAGACATGTCATGTATGTACCTTTTGCATCTGCTCTTCATCTATCCTTTTCTTCTATAGAGTGTAGAATTTTTCTACAATCTAATCAATGATAGCCCATGAAAATAGAGTATGGTCAAAGGATTCTCTTAGAAATATTTACATGAATGTTTACAGGGTACATGCTCTGAACTAATTCACTAAATGATATCTCACATAAAAAAAACTTATTGGGTAAAGCCAAGCTAATAACTCATGTTAACAAAGTGGAGAGTTTACTAAATACTGATATGCATATGTTTTTTTTCAATTGTTGGAGAGTCCCAATGTAAATCATAGCTCCAATCATCACCCTAAACAATGCAAATTGGAAAGGGGAGATATTAAACATTTTTTTTAAATAGACAACATCGTTGCTATAGTGACGAGAAAACCTAGAAATTTCCAATGAACTTTCTATACTAGCGAGGAAACTTGTTAGATTTTTCGTCGCTATAGCAATAGGATTTCGTCGCAACACCAAAGGACAACAACAATCTTTCATCGCTATAGCGATAGGCTTCCGTGAGCATAAGTTCGATGGGGGGAAGGCAAGCCGAGCATCATGCATCTTGGGACTGATACATTCTGATATCAATGGTCCCATGCCTATCACATCCATGAATGGATCAAGGTATCTTCTGAATTTCATTGATTATTTTTCTAGGTACACATGGGTCTTCTTTATCAAAAAAGAAGTCTGAAGTCTGTGAAAAATTCACTGAACTGAAGGCCTTTATTGAGAATGAATCTAGCCAAAAGATCAAGATCTTGAGATCTGATAATGGTAGGGAGTATTTTAGTAATGAGTTACTACACATATGTTCCCAAATTTGTATTCAGGTCCAACATTCAGTTCCCTAAACTCCCCAGCAGAACGGTGTAGCGGAGAGGAAGAATCGATCTCTCAAGGAGATGACCACCTGTATGTTAGAATCAAAGAAGTTGGCTATAAATTTGTCAGATGAATCCTTGCATGCTACAACATATATTTAGAATAGATTTACACACTCATCCATGAAAGGGAATACCCATTTTGAAGCATACTGTCAGAACCCCAAAATTTTCAAAAAAAATAGAACTTTTAAAATGGCATAATATATGTTAATACAATCGTTAAATACTGATTAGTTAATGCTATTAATTTTGTAACTGTATGATCTTTACTTGTTTGGAATGCTAGTTGAGTTTCTCTTCAGTTTTCTAAATGTTCTCTGTTTGCAACAGCAAGGGGATATGCTACGTTAAACTGGGCTTACTTAGCTGTTAAGCTAACGCACACAGTTTTCCTTTCTCTTACAGATCTTTAGGTAAAATTTTGGGATTGCTACTAATAGATCATTCTAAAGTAAATAAATCATATGCTGTTACCAAGTTCATTCAGTAGAGAACTATATAAATAGATCGCATGTTAACCAGACTATTCAGCTTCTTACAGGTATAGCCTCCCTTATTTTACTTTTGATAAATAGAAAAATTGATGAGAAAAGGTTTAAGACACTAAAGAAAAAGATCGTCACTTCCAGTTATATCTATGAACCTTCCAGTTGAATATACATTCAGAAATAAAGATGGCAATTTTTACATAAATTTCTTTTCCAACCATTGCCTATAATTTCTTGAATTACTAGCACTAGGTAAAAGCTCCAAAAGTATTGTTCATTAGAGAACTTAATGGCTAAAAAGAGGCTCTTATAAGTTTTTAATGTCGATCTTTTTGAATGGGTAATATCACCAGCTCGATTCACGTAAGTAAATAGATTTCTTTGAATTTAATAAGGACATAGACTTTATAATAACATAAATCATGATAACTGATCTACTTCCCATGTTGTACATGGTCACTCCTTGAGAAAATAACTCATAATAATACTACTTGACATGTAAAATATTGGTTAGACTCTTTGTTATCATTATTATATTAAGCTATTGGTCGCAAGGTATATCTTCCATAACTCATACGACAAAATATCAGTATTAAATGAACTAACCTCAAGTTAGGTCTCAAAATATAACTTTTACATTCTAATTATTAAACTAGGTTTATCATATAACAAATCAATTTATAGATCATGGTTGTAATACAAGGATCAAATGTTAAGGGCTTAACACCATAATGCAAATATTTCAATGTTTAAATACTATTGATGAATGTTAACACCTCGAGCTAGGGTTAACATAGATAGGATATAGTTTAAATATATTGCAATGTGATGTTTGTTTTTATGATTGAAAATTGACATTATGATGTTTGAAATAATGCAGGTCAAGGTCGAAGAGGTGATCAAATGGAAACTTCATACCATAATTACGTTGGCCATTGCAATGATATGGAACATTATAAACCGACCCACTCATTGGCAATAATTTAAGTGTTGTCATGGCTTCCTCCTCGCCATGCATTGGGCGAATATAAGTTGACTTGCCCCCATTTTCATTTTAGTCCTCCTCTCGCCTGCGGGCTTTGAGCTCTGTCGAACCCTAGTGGTTCATTCCGGTTGATCTTTGTCATGAGACGGTCTGGTTTCTAGCTCTTCTTTGTGGTGCTCCTTCGTGGTGCTCTGTTGTGTTGCTACTTTGTAGTGCTGTTTTGTGTGCTCCTTCGTGGTGCTCTGTCGTGTCTATCCTTTGTAGTACTCTGTCGTGTTGCTCCTTCGTGGTGGCTGTACAGAGGTTCACGGCTTGGAAGTTTACAGAATTGTAGTCGCTGGTAGTTATTATTCGTATCTCCTTTGGGAAAGAGGGTTTGGGTTCCAGTCAGTCCATTCTTACAGGTGAAGGAGGGGTTTCAATACCCTGGTTCCTGGCCGCTCGTTGCTCGACCCTTCGCAGGTAAATGTTTGTAAAAACACTATTGTTATCCTTAAAGATTAGTTTAATTTTAAATTTGTTAGGGTTTTCTAACATATGACTGCCCTTTTCCGGCAGGTTTGCCCTTCAAAGTCGACTTCCTTTCGATGGCAGGTTTTCCCTTCTCGCTGCAGCTGAGATCATTACAGTATACTGCTCACGTTCATGGTAAGCCTAGTTCTCGAAGCACGTCTCCTTGCTGTTATGTTGACAAGGTGCACTTAAGCGGTTTCTTGGGTTCTCTGCTATTGTACTAGCTGTAGATTACTCCATCGTTTTACTAGGGTATATCCCTGTGATAAAAGATTATACGGCTCCTGGGCTGAGGCTGTATTTTAATAGTTTGTCTGTAAATAAGAGAGGCGATGGTTGATAGGTTTAAAATTTTGTTTCGGGTTAAACCCTAACTCTTTAAGAGTTTTTCCGGCTACGGCCGTGGATGTAAACTGGTTTCTTTACTGTGGGTTTTGTTTTGAAACAGAGTTTATAGGCTTAAAGCCTTTGCGTTAATAAAATGTGAATAGTGTTCTACAGGCTGCGAGCCTTGCTTTTACAGTATTTTATGTTTGTCTTTATAGGCCATCGGCCTTGCATTTGCAGTTATGGGTTATTAAAATGGTTCAAGTAATTATTTTCTTAAGTATTAATTCAGGCTGAGTAATGTTTTACTCTCAGTACTAATCATAATGTAAGCAATTGGTTTTTCTTTCTTATGGATACTTCTGTTGTAATGAATAGTTAAATAAGGTAATACTTACTGGGTTCATTTTAATAACCCAACTGTAAATGTTTTAATTGTTTTTATTATAACTTACTTTTGTTTAGTTTTTAATAAAACTCAAGCTCCATGATGGAGTACTCTGTACTTTGTATTTTTAATTCTATTTTATATATATATATATATATATATATAACTATATCTTGATTTTAGTTTATTTAAATTGTGATTAGAACCTATAATATATAAGTAATATACATGATTCTAATACTGTCTTTAAATAAATAAAACAACTGCAGAGTTTTATTGTCTAACTTTATAACTTCCTTACTATTAATCGTAGGGTTTAAATGTTTAGGGTTCTAAATCCTAAGTATACAGTTATGAATTATTGTTGTATTTTATGATAATTATTATTATGAAAACATTCTGTTATGGTATTCTTTTATTTATATTAGGTTCGTAAGTAACCTTAGTTATCTATATCCCATTCTAAAACTAGAACATAAATATAGATTATTTCTTACTTTTGATGTGATGTGGTGTAAATATAGAGTATTATATTGTTTAATGTGATGTATTATTACTGATTTTTGAATTTTAAAGTCTCTTTAGTACTTATATAATATTTAAGTAAACTTTTATAATATCAATATAAACACTTATACATAAAAATAAGATCTATTTTTAAAGATAACAGTTTATGAAGTATGTTGTTGTTTGATCTGATAACATTACTGGTGTACAGAATTCTGGTTCTTTTTACTACAATACAGATTACTACACCATACTGTAATTTTATTAGTTTAACTGATAATACCTAAATCCTTAATCTGTAATGTATTTCCTTTAAACAGAAGAGAATGAGTATAACTCATATTACAAGCATGCTTAAATCTCTCTTTTTCATGTACAGTTAAAATTTTCCAGAGAAACAGAGTTACAGTTTTAGATTTAAATAAAAGCTGTAGAAGGATAGCTTAAATAAAATAAAATACACAGTAAAACAATTATAATGAAAGTAAATAAATTAGGGAACTCGGTTTAGAAGAGTACTTCTTCTAAGCTTTGAGATACCGTGCTAGAGTACTATCTGATGATATCAGATGTGGAAAAACACGGTAATACTGACAAGTTTTTCCATTAACATTTCAAAGTACTAAACAATTCTTTTCAGACATTTATATAATCATAATATTTATCTATTTATACACAGAAAGATATAAAGATATGAATGAAAAACCTGTTAAATGCTGTGGACAACAACAGCAATGGGAGGCCGTTCCTCCCTACCAAATTCCTGGAGAGCACTCAAACAACGACTTCTCAGGACCCCCGAGCTTGCTCTGGTCTCCCTGGATTGGAACTAGGTGCAGCAAAATAGATACAGTCTTTCAACTCTGTATTAACTCAGAATTTTGAGACAGTTCCCACAGCTCAACTAGCTGTAATCAGCATCAAGTTCCTGCAAACATTCACTCAAAATCACTTCCTTACTATCTTCCCTTTTCCTCAAATGAAACTCCTGAATCACATTCGGCTGAATGAATTTTTCCTGGAGTAAAAACTGAGCAGCCTGAGCTCTCTTCATTGAGTACTTTTAAAGATTGCCTAGGTATTAATTGGGATAACTGTCATTTAATGAGCCACCTGCTCACATTCCACTTTCTTGGGGAATCATGACCCCAAATATAGGGAAGTTGCCACCTACAACTTAGGAAGTGGTTGAGGATGCTGCCACTTGTCCTTTGCCTCTCCACCTAGTTCCAACAACCAGTTTGACCAGTAACCTCTTTTAACAGCTCTCCCATGCTGTTGTCTCCATTATTTATTTATTATTAATTAAATATTCTCAATTACACTCCATAACTGTTGACTCTGCTGAGTCATCAATCCCTACTTAGGATTAAGTTTAACATAATTTCTCAGAAAATAAAATAAAACAAATTAAATAATTTTACAAAATTGGGGTATGTGACATACACACCCCCTTAAATGTAACATCGTCCTCGATGTTACTTATTCTTCTTCTTCAGGAATCTACTGGAAAATATTTGGGTATTCTTCCCGCATCTTACTTTCCAGTTCCCAAGTAGCTTCTTCAGGGCTAAGGAGCTTCCATTGCACCTTCAGCTGTCCAATTGTGCGGTTCCGCAGAGTAATTTCCCTCCTCCCGAGGATACAATCCGGTTCCACCAGAACTTCCCCTTCTGGTTCTACCTGTACAACGTTCCAATCAATCACATGAGTAGCATCATGTACATATTTTTTTTAAACAAAAATATGAAAAACATTGTGCACTTTTAAATTTGGTGGTAACGCTAACTGATAAGCAACTTGACCAACTCTAGATAAAATTTCAAAGGGACCACAGTAACGTGGTGCTAATTTCGCACAACTCCCCAATATTAGGGAACTTTTCTTTGGTCTTACCTTAATGAACACATGTTCACCTACCTAGAACTCTTTAGGAGTTCTCTTTAGATCAGCTTGACTCTTTTGCCGATCCTGGGCAACTTTCAAATTCTCCTGCACCTATTTTACAATCTACTCCATTTCTTTTAATAATTCGGGCCCCAACACTAATCTATCTACTGGATTATTCCAGGAGATAGGAGTGTTACATATTCGTCCATACAAAATTTCAAAAGGGCTAAATTTAGCTGAAGATTGATAACTGTTATTATATGCAAATTCTGCTAAATGCAAATAATCTTCCCATTTACGAGGCTGGTCCTTAACATACATCCTCAACAGATCTTCCAACACTTGATTAACTCTTTCAGTCTGTCCGTCTGTCTGAGGATGGAAAGAGGTGCTGAAATTTAGA
>LPNX010836080.1:171558-316503 GCA_001517045.1 Pseudotsuga menziesii
CCCAGTTACTTAGAAAACAATATTATTTTAATGATGTAAATAGGAGTATTGTTTAATGTGATGTATTATTACTGATTTTTGAATTTTAAAGTCTCTTTAGTACTTATATAATATTTAAGTAAACTTTTATAATATCAATATAAACACTTATACATAAAAATAACATCTATTTTTAAAGATAACAGTTTATGAAGTATGTTGTTGTTTGATCTGATAACATTACTGGTGTACAGAATTCTGGTTCTTTTTACTACAATACAAATTACTACACCATACTGTAATTTTATTAGTTTAACTGATAATACCTAAATCCTTAATCTGTAATGTATTTACTTTAAACAGAAGAGAATGAGTATAACTCATATTACAAGCATGCTTAAATCTTTCTTTTTCATGTACAGTTAAAATTTTCCAGAGAAACAGAGTTACAGTTTTAGATTTAAATAAAAGCTGTAGAAGGATAGCTTAAATAAAAGAAAATACACAGTAAAACAATTATAATGAAAGTAAATAAATTAGGTAACTCGGTTTAGAAGAGTACTTCTTCTAAGCTTTGAGATACCGTGCTAGAGTACTATCTGATGATATCAGATGTGGAAAAACACGGTAATACTGACAAGTTTTTCCATTTACATTTCAAAGTACTAAACAATTCTTTTCAGACATTTAAATAATCATAATATTTATCTATTTATACACAGAAAGATATAAAGATATGAATGAAAAACCTGTTAAATGCTGTGGACAACAACAACAATGGGAGGCCGTTCCTCCCTACCAAATTCCTGGAGAGCGCTCAAACAACGACTTCTCAGGACCCTCGAGCTTGCTCTGGTCTCCCTGGATTGGAACTAGGTGCAGCAAAACAGATACAGTCTTTGAACTCTGTATTAACTCAGAATTTTGAGACAGTTCCCACAGCTCAACTAGCTGTAATCAGCATCAAGTTCCTGCAAACATTCACTCAAAATCACTTCCTTACTATCTTCCCTTTTCCTCAAATGAAACTCCTGAATCACATTCAGCTGAATGAATTTTTCCTGGAGTAAAAACTGAGCAGCCTGAGCTCTCTTCATTGAGTACTTTTAAAGATTGCCTAGGTCTTAATTGGGATAACTGTCATTTAATGAGCCACCTGCTCACATTCCACTTTCTTGGGGAATCATGACCCCAAATATAGGGAAGTTGCCACCTGCAACTTAGGAAGTGCTTGAGGATGCTGCCACTTGTCCTTTGCCTCTCCACCTAGTTCCAACAACCAGTTTGACCAGTTACCTCTTTTAACAGCTCTCCCATGCTGTTGTCTCCATTATTTATTTATTATTAATTAAATATTCTCAATTACACTCCATAACTGTTGACTCTGCTGAGTCATCAATCCCTACTTAGGATTAAGTTTAACATAATTTCTCAGAAAATAAAATAAAACAAATTACATAATTTTACAAAATTGGGTTATGTGACACATACTTCGGACACAAGCCGGATGTGTCGAATCCATGGGTGTTTGGGTCCACTGCATGGGCCCGAATTCCACTTAATAGAAGGAGGGATTTGTAACCGCAAAGCATAAAATGTCTATTGATTGGGTATCCTGATGAATAAAAAGGTTCCAAGCTGTTGGATATCAAAACAAAACATATCATCATCAAAAGGAGTGTCAATTTTGATGAGCCTCTTCAGGTGGTGGAACTAGTGAAGGAGAAAAATGTTGAATTTCCTTCCTATTCCATTGAATATTTGGTTGATGAAATTGGGGGTGATGACCCTAAATTGGATCCTATAATTTCTAATATCAGGGTATAGCAAACATCAGATGCTGAATCAAAACCTGAAGTACAAAATCATCTCCCAACTTGGGCCTGACAGACACTCTCCTCCGCAGGAGATAACATTGGAAATCTGGATGATCCAAGGAGAACCCGGTCTGATTTTCAAAGAGCAAGTATTGTGCTCTCTTGTCCTAATTATTTTCTATCTGAGTCTTGTTATTTGATGATAATTTCACCCTAATTCTTACTACCATTCTCGGAAGGATCCGAGATGGCAAGTTGCCATGGATGAAGAGATGAATTCTCTTCTAAAAAACACTACTTGGGAGCTAGTTTCTCTTCCTTTGGGAAGGAAATTGGTTCAATGCAAGTGGATGTTTCGGACTAAGGTTAATATAGATGGTAGCACCTACTAATATAAGGCAAGGCTGGTGGGAAAATGTTTCTCCTAGGTCCAAGGTGTGGACTACCATGATACTTTTGCACCAATTGCAAAAATGGACTCCATCCACCTAGTTTTGGCAATTTCAGCATCTAAGCACTGGGAATTTCATCATATGGATGTTAATTCAGCATTTCTGCATGGATATGTTCATGAGGATATAGACATGAAGTAGCCTAAGGGCTACATTTCTGATCCATATTTGGTTTGCAAGCTAAAGAAGTCACTATACGGGTTAAAACAGGCCCCAAGAGAGTGGTATTCCAAGATGGATGCCTTCCTTCTCTCGCAAAACTTCCAAAGGTGTATATCAGATCCAAATGTGTATATACAACAATATGATGGTCATTTGATTATTATTGTTTTATATGTTGATGACTTACTGATCATAGGTAGCATAGTTTCTTCTATTTCAGTCATCAAAACTACTCTCCACAATGCATTTGAAATGAGCGATTTGGGGCTCTTAAAACAATTTTTGGGGCTCAAAATTGAGCAAAATTTTGATGGGATAATGGTCACTTAGTACAAATACATATCAAAACTTTTATTCAAGTTTAAAAAGGCTGAATGTATAGCTGGTCCATTCCCTTTCCTTTCAGGCATCATCCTTGAAGAAGGAAAAAGTATACCTCCCATGGACTGCACTATTTATCGACAACTGATTGGTAGCTTGTTGTACTTGACTCATTAATAGCTTGATATATGTTATGCCATGAATGTTTTATCAGGATGCATGTAGAAGCCCCATGATCTTCATTGGAAGGCAGCCAAGAGGATCCTCCAGTACATTCAGGGAACCAGGACCTACGACATTCACTATGCTGCAGACTCCGAGCTAAAGCTGGTTGGATACGCAGATTCTGATTGGGAAGGTGATTCTATTGATCAGAAGTATACTTACGAATATGCCTTCATGTTTGGTGGTGGCCCCATTTTCTGGTCTAGAAAAAAGCAGGCTGCCACAACATTGTCTTCAACAGAGGCCGAGTATCGAGGAGCAGTGAATTCTTGCGTCCAAGCTGTTTGGTTGCAAGGCATTCTTTCAGAGTTTGATCTTGGTAGTACTTTGTCAAATTTCCTCTTTTGTGACAATCAAAGTGCTAGTAATATATCCACGGATCCAGTTACCAGGAAGAGGAACAAGCATGTAGAGATACATATGCACTATATCAAGGAGCTAGTGCATGACAGGACCATCATTTTGCAATACTGCTTGAATGATGAGCATATTGTAGACATCTTCACCAAAAGATTTTCATAAAAGAAGTTCACTTACCTCCGTTAACTGTTGGGGGTGAGTTCATTAGGGTCATCTAACTACTTTCACTGTTCAGCTTGAGGGGGGGGCGATTTCCCATTAGGTTTTCCCTCTTTTCCTCACTTAGTTTATTTTGAGAATTGTTTGAATTTCATTATTATATAGGATGACCTATGGCCTTTGTTGCTAGGGCCCTAGAATTCTTATGCACTTTATGTTTTCTACTTCTCCTGAGTATAGCTTGGGGGGAGTGTTGGAGACATTTACCACCATACACACTCATTTTGGTCAATTTGGCCTAGGTAAACCACTATCCTAAGTTTTATTGACTTAATTAAAATCAAAGGAGCACTGTATGACATCAGCATGAGCACACCCATGCCTACCTTTAGTCAAGGAGGCTAACTAAGCCTTCTCCTTCATTCGGAGAGGCTAACTAGAGCACTCTGGGGGTGATCTGAGTGTCATAAATGCACTTAATTGATAACTGATGGTTACAATAAATTAAATAGATCAGTGAAGGTGCCTCCTTTCATTAAATTGATTATTTAATTAATATTTAATGAACTAGAGTCAATAGGGGTGCCTCCAACCACTTCTGATGGTCAATTACACTTCAGTTAACCTCATTGGGGTTCATTGGAGTCATTGATGTGCTAACACTTGTTGGTTGACTTGCAATGACATGTGTCTAAGCTACTTTCAGTTAGACTCAGTCATTTATCACACTTCGACATCAACTAGGACTCAGTTGAGTCAATTAGGGTTTTGATCAGTGGTTAACTAGAGTGTTTACTGTGGCTTACATTTAGTTAAGCTAGAATCGCTCATTCATTTTGAATGACCTCCTTGGGAATTTGAATTGTCTTAGTATTCATGCATTTGGCATGATTATTGTATTGTATCATCATTCTTTCATTGATTATACAGAGCTGCTACTTCCATTGCAGCATCATTTTTCCAATTTTATGCATATTTGTCTGAATTCTTTGTGAGACCATGTTTTTAGTTCCTAGACCATTGTGACAAGTTAATACTGCCTATGTGAAAATATCACTATAGAGATGGTGTGGCTATGTATTTGCATTGCTATAGAGACGGGTGTGGCTATGTATTTGCGTCGCTATAGCGACAATGTTTTGTCACAATACTTTGGAATATTCACCGCAAACATGTCGCTATTTCATTGTTATAGCGACGAGCAGTCATCACAACACCTTGGTTTTTCATCATAAACATATTGTATTTCCATCGCTCTAGTGACGGGCTTTCGTTGCCACTTTTTTGGTATTTCCATTGCCAATTTTTGGTATTTTCGTTGCTATAGCAACAAACTTTCGTCATCACCTTTTTGTCTTTTTCTGTCGCTATAGCGACAAACTGTTGCAAGTGTTGCTATAGCAACAAAAATTTTCCCACAAAAAGAATGGGTCATGTTCATCGTTATAGAAACAAAAAAGTGTTGCAATAGCAACAATTTTCCATAGAAAAAATGTCCACATGTACTAGTGGTTATCCATGTAACAGTGGTGAATGGGACAACTGTGAATCCACAGATTGGGTTGAGAGTTAGGATCATGTATCACTCCCCATTGGTTGACAAATAACTGCATAGTATCCCAGTCGGAGGAGGTCTAGTCTATTATTTCACATAACTATGACCACATTTTAGATCTTGTACAACCATGTTCGACTATTATGTTGATAACTTTGAAATGTTTGATGACTAGTTGTGTTTAGTTGTTTGACGCCTAGGTCCACACTTTATTTTATGCAGGGAACATATACACAGTGGTTTCCTTGAGAGGCAATGAATGTCACACTAACTACTCACTGGCACGTTGCTTGGATGCGAAGCAGGCCCTCATTGTCTCATTAAGAGACTCCAAGGGCAATGATTTTCCAATTGGGTTGATGGTTATCAAAGGAGAATATTTGACACAGGTTTCCCATGCACATAAGAAAAAAGTTATGTATTTCAATGTTATAGACCAGGTCGAATTGTATATCATTATGCAAACTTAGTTATTGGCACAAACCTCCAACTGCAAACAATGCCAAGCAAGAACTCATCAAATTCATGATACGTGTTTCCTTACTTTGAGCATGAGAAGCTAAAGGATATTGTTGTTATTAGAGGTGATCCCGATGGTCTAGTCGAATGACCACAGGTAGGTAGTCAGGTATTTTGGTTTCATGGCCTCATTGATTATTTATAGCTTGATATATTGACTGCTTGATAGATTGATAAATTGAATAGACTTCTACAACTTGATAAATAACACAAGCTTCATCATGGATTTGTTGTATTATATTCATACTTACATGACTCATGCCATATAGCCCAAGACCAGTAACTAGGACTATATCTAGGATATGTCTATTGCATCTTCCTTGAATCTTGAAGTTGGTCCTATAAGGATATCTCATTGAATCTGATAATTTGTTTCTCCATAGGAGTCATGCCATTAAGGAGTGGTAATCCTTCCCTAATAACCATGGCCAATCCTAGCTTACAAACCCTATAGCCAACCCTATTAACTCTAGTTTGCATCATAAACCATAGTTTGCATTCTAAACCATATAAACCATGGTTTGGATCCTAGAGGTAGGAATTATATGCCTCGGGTAGGGATTCAACAAGTGTCCATGGAATCCTGTAGGAGGTGGGATTGAACGTGCCATAGAATAATGGTTATGGATCGAATCAATGAACCGCCGACTCTATTGGATTCAGGACATAGGGATAGTGCTAAGGGTTGCTCTCTACTCTCAGTCCATGGACAATGGATCCTCTTTAGGTCAATTTTAGAAACTATGATTTTTCTCAGTAAGGGAATGTGAAATTTTTGCACATAGGGGTCAACTTTGCAAATTCCTCGACCGTGAATGTGTGGCTAGCATTCCCACATGGAACCTCCTGTTGTAATCTCACAGATCACATAAGGTTACCAATAATACATACTAAAACATACATAACTATAAATCAGAGACAAGAGACAAGAACAGATACGAAAATAGATTATATTATTGCAATGAGTTCCTACAAGGCAAAGAACTGAACTAAGTTCTCATTTGGCTCAACAGCCTAATATATACAATTTACAGACAGTTACAAAATAACTACCAGTCGGTTCGGTGAATCGACACGACTTTTAGTTTAGCCGACTAATCTTCTAGTTTAGTCGGTCGACCAACTTAGTCGGTTGATCGACTTAAGTCGGCCCATCGACTTAGTCGGTTGATCGACTAAGTCAGTCTTCATTCAAGTCGAATTCATCAACTTGCTCCTTCTACATCTCCCCCACGAACAAAACGTTTCTTCATCCTGAAGAAACAGGGAGGTACAAAATTGATTTTTTGTCGAACCATTCAAAATGCTATTGTTGTGGACTGTGTAGACAGATAAATGGTCTCTTCTGGATGCAGATCTCGACAATGGCCAGAGCTGTGATGGCAAGGTGATGCTGAAAATCCGTCCAAATCTGTAAAGATTTTTGGATGTCGATCGTTAATGTTGTTAAACTTGACAGTACCGACATCTTTTCTGAAATGGGGATTTCTGTGATTTTCTCCATATTGGGGCCTAAAGACTGGTTCTACTCTTATGCTGCGTCGATGAGTCGTTTCATCTGGGGGAAGATGATGTCGACATTTTCTAAGTTTGGAAGAGCCTGTTGCACCCACTGATGAGCTTCCCGTTCCAACTTCTGTAGCTTGTTGGTCTCCAGCACTATATGTTCTTCTATCATCTGCTTGAGTGCTACCTCCGTAATTTTCTTGCCCTTCAAAGCCTGAATTCCTTGTCGAGTCTATCTTTTCTACTGATAGACCTACCCATAGTGAGTAGGCTAGTCTCGTAAGACTTCTTCTATGACGACATATTCCTCCATGTGGTCCTGCAGCACTTTGTAGGCCTCTAAGAAGGCAGTGTGTTGTGCTAGTAGCAGTCGAACAGTCTCCTCTTTTTTTTCTTCCTTAGTTTCTTGGAGACGAGCCTGGATGTTTGATACCATGGTCACATAAGGTTACCAATAATACATACTAAAACATACATAACTATAAATCAGATACAAGAGACAAGAATAGATAGGAAAATAGATTATATTATTGCAATGAGTTCCTACAAGGCAGATAACTGAACTGAGTTCTCGTTTGGCTCAACAGCCTAAAATATACAATTTACAGATAGTTACAAAATAACTACGAGTTAGTTCGGTGAACCGACACGACTTTTAGTTTAGCCGACTAATCTTCTAGTTTACTCGGCTGGCCGACTTAGTCGGCTGATCGACTTAAGTCAGCCCATCGACTTAGTCAACTGATCGACTAAGTTGGTATTCATTCAAGTCGACTTCGTCAACTTGCTCCTTCTACACCTCCCTAAAAACACTTGCATGACCCACCGGAACCACATTTTTATGTAAATTTTCCATTCTATGTCCCCGGTAGGGATTCAATAGGCGTCCTTGAAAGCCTGTAGGAGGTGGGATTCAACGTGCCATAGAATGATGGTCATGGATCAAATTAATGAATCATTGAATCCATTGGACATAGGACATCGGTATATTTCTAGGGGTGGAATTTCACTCTCATTCCATGGATAAGGGATCCTGTTTTAGGTCAATTTTGGAAAATAAGGTTTTGCTCAATAAGGGAATGTGAAAGTTTTGCACATAGGGGTCACATTTACAAATTCCTTGACTATGAATGTGTGGCTAGGATTACCACATAGAACCTCCCTAAACACACTTGGATGACCCACATGAACTCCATTTTGATGCACAGTTTCCATTCTATGCCCCTGGTAGGGATTCAACATCTGTCCTTGAAATCCTGTAGGAAGTGGGATTCAACGTGCAATAGATTAATGATCGTGGTTCGGATAGATGGATTGTTGACTTTGTTGGATTTAGGACATCAGGATAGTACTAGGGGTGGCCCTCTACTTTGGTTTCATGGACAATGGATCCTATTTTAGGTCAATTTTGGAAACTAGGGTTTTGCTCAGTAAGGGAATGTGAAATTTTTGCACATAGGGGTCAACTTCAAAAATTCCTTGACCATGAAAATGTGGATAGTGTTACCACATGGAACCTACCTAAGCATTCTTGCATGACCCATCATAACCCTATTTTGATACATAGTTGCAACTTTATGCCCTGGGTAGGGATTCAACAGGTGTCCTTGAAAGCCTATAGGAGGTGGGCTTCAATGTGCCATAGAATAATGTACATATCTCGGATCGATGAACCATCAAATCTGTTGGATTTAAGACATTGGGATAGTGCTATGGGTGACCCTCTACTATGGGTTCATGGACAAGGAATCATGTTTTAGGTCAATTTTCGAAACTAGGATTTTGATCAGTAAGGGAATGTGAAATTTTTGGACATAGAGGTCAAATTTGTAAATTCCTCGACTGTGAATGTGTGGCTAGAGCTACCACATGCAACCTCCCTAAACACGCTTGCATGACCCACCTAAAACCCATTTTGATGCACAATTTCCATTCTATACCCCGAGTAGAGATTCGACAGGTGTCCCTGAAAGCCTATAGTAGTTGGGTTTCAACATGCCATAGAATGATGGTCGTGGCTTGGATCGACAAACCATCAAATTCCTTAGATTCATGAAATCGAGATAGTGGTAAGGTGGCCCTCTACTATGGGTCCATGGACAAGGGATCTCATTGTAGGTCAATTTTGGAAACTAGGGTTTTACTTAATAAGAGAATGTGGAATTTTTGCACATAGGGATCAACTTCGCAAATTCCTTGAATATGAATGTGTGGCTAGCATCCCCATATGGAAACTCCCTAAACACACTTGCATGACCCACTGGAACCTTGGTTTGATGCATGGTTTCCATTCTATGCCCCAGGTAGAGATTCAACAGGTGTCCCTGAAATCCTATAAGAGGTGGGATTCAACGTTCCATAGAATGATTATTGTGGCTCAGATCGGAAAACCGTCAACTTCATTGGATTCAAGATATTGGGATGGTGCTAATGGTGGCCCTCTACTCTAGTTCCATGGACAAGGGATCCTGTTTTACGTCAATTTTGGAAACTAGGTTTTTTCTCAGTAAGGAAATGTGAAATTTTTTGCACATGGGGGTCAACTTTGTAAATTCCTCAACCCTGAACATGTGGATAGTGTTCACACATGGAATCTACCTAAAAACACTTGCATGACCCACAAAAACCATGTTTTGATGCATGATTTCCATTCTATGCCCCAGGTAGGGAGTCAACAGGTTACCTTGAAAGACTATAGGAGGTGGGATTAAACATATATGTGGATGGTTTGTGTTTGATCAACATCACAGGGACTCAAAGGATACCCACAATAGGGTGTGACACAGAATTGGAAAGAAGTATTAATTGATATCTTTTTGAAGGTGAGTGTAGATCTTCCCCTCTTGAAAAAATACTTGTTGCAAACTATCATTCCATGTGTAGATGTTAAGAATTATGTTACTTGTTGTGAGGTGTTGAACTTGACTTATTTCCCATAATTGTCAAGCAAGAAATATTATTTGTTTGTGTTTTCATCAAGGAGAAAGTATTTGTCAATCTCTATGTGGAGGGGAATTGATCTTAGGATCTCATATCATTTGTGAGACTGGAAATTCGAAATAAGGTTGTCTCCATATTAATTTATCCTCGCCATCCAATAAATGTGATAATTTGTACGATGAAATGCAGGAGGAAATGGCTAAATCAATGCAGAACATGGAGACTTGGCATAAGAACCAGGAAATCAGTTATGCATATGATTTAACCATGGCAAGAAGGAAGTAGGAGGTAACAAAATCCTATGTGAACATACTTAATAGTAAACTTGAAATGAAACTGATAAGATGGAGAAGAAAGATGATATGATTGAAGAAAATGAAATCCCCTCGAAATGGAAGGTCCTTATGGTACTAGATATGAAACATAGGTGATGACCTCTTGAAACATCAATCACACATTGTGATTGAAAACAACCCAACTCCAAAGGGAATCCCTAAACATCATGCAACAACAACATACTTGATATAAGGCCAAGCAATAAGGGTGCAGTGTAGAGAGACATCCAAACATACTAATCAAAAGTTGGTTTCGTGAGCATTGAACATGGACCGTAAGGAAGAGAAAAAGTGTCTAACAACTCAAGTTTCACATAAACCTACCATTTTCTACTTTAGCCAAAGGAAGAGTGTTAGGTTGAAAGCGGTTGTAAACCATCTCATCATGAATATTATCCCACGTTTATGGTCTGTAAAACTCAAAAGGATATAATTCGTTCACATATACATAGATATTTAGCATTATTCATATAAGACAATGTAGTGAAGAACTCTTCCTTGGACAATTCCCTATCTAAACTCTCCCTATCACCATAATAAACCTTTTAAGAGGCAATTCCATTACGCCATTAACCATGTAATGGAACATGTAGATGTTTAGAAACAAGTGGCCAACCTATTACACCACTATTACAAAATATATATCTTCACACTACGAATGTTTCGAATAATACTCCATAAACTCAAATTTATAAAACAAGATTCAAAATAGTACGTCTCCAATCAATTTAAACTATAATAAAATCACACATAATTTTCATCTCTTACAAATTTGTTCCTTGAGGCGATTCATCAAATGCCATGTACATTAACAAAATGATAAAATAATATGCAGGATATACATAATATGCAGGATGTAATCATAACCATTATTTTGAATCAACCTTATACTACAATACTTTTAGGTTTGATGTGTATCCCATTTATTCACTTGTTGAAAGACATCATGCCAAACACCAATTTCATTTATATCGACCACACAGGTGCATCACTTAGGTGTGTCAACTTTGTACATCCTTTAAAATTTTGTTAGGTTGTTATGTGGGTAAGGTGCTTTTGTATTCCACTTAGTTGGATTATATGCTTAGCTATGCTAGGTGCTTATGTGTGTTAGGTATGTTCCATCTTTGTGAATACAATTTAACATTGTATATGCAATTGGATCATGGTTAAAAACAATTTAAATGTACATTTTTGTAATTACGTATTATTGTAATTGTGCATTGGTCTCAAATTTATAACTGATGTCTCCATGTAATCATAAAATCCGTAAAAAATTAGGAATATTACACATAGAAACATTCTTGGCCACACATGTATAATCACACTTAAAAGACTAAACCATGAAAATCTCAAGAGCCTTGATATGAAATATTTTTTATATCATGAAAGTTATAATACAAAAATAGAAGGCCCTTATATGGTCTGTCAATGTACATGTGTCAAAAACATCATTGATGTACATGCAAAAAAAAGCACACATGTCCTAAACCGTGCCCCTATACTCTAACTTCCTCTTGTATAGAAAAATACATTTTGTCTTAGACTAACACATCAAAACTCTAACCTTCTTTCTTCTTTTCTTTTTTTTTCGAATCCTGGTGCTTGTTGCCTCTATCCACGACCACTGTGCATCTCTAGCAACTGCAAATCAATGACGTTATTTATTGATCAGGTAATTGAACTAGTATTGTCCAACAATAACAAAGTTTGAAAATTTAAAATATGACTCAATTGTACATAAAACAAACACTCTCTGCATGCATCTAGGGTATAGATGCCTTTGGTGTCCTCCTCTGTGCAGAGAGTCTCTCTGTAATGATTTTCTGTGCATAAAAGATACGTCAATTATCTCAACAATTATCAACATGTACATGAATGATCAAGCACTAATCAATTATGTAAATAATGAACATCACACCAAAAAAAAATATTCTTGGGAATGAGACTGGGCTTCTTCAGTAGCAAGAGGATCCGTAGGTTTAACATCAACCTCGGTCGCATGCACTAATGGACTAGGGTGTGGCTACATTCACCAAAAGATAAAATAGATAGACATCACACATGTCCATAGACAATACAAATGAACTATACAATTACAAATATTCAAGTAGATGTACCTTTGTGTGACATATCCCTATTGTAGATGCAGCATTGATTGCAACATCAACAACCCCACTAAGGTCTTCCATGGATGACTCTACATCGTGATGTTGTAAACATGCAAAAATAACATTAAGAAAAACAAATTGTGAAGTGAATTCAAAGCTAACCAACAACTACCATTGGAAGTGTATACATTACCATGGAATGAGTAGGTTGATCGTCATGGAAACCCACTCTTTTAAAGGAAGAGGGTCGTCTAGTGTAGACAACTTGCTTATCTACGTTTGGACTATGGGGAGATCCAAAACAAAGAGGTGGTGCAGGGATTTGCGATGATGTTTGCAGTCATAAAGTGTTACCATAGTTAGACATGGACTTGAATGGATGGAATAATATGTACTGAAAAACCAATAGTTTTAATATACTTACCCCTTCCTGGGACAAATCTCCCCCATGGGAGGGACTGCTACCATCAATTTCTTGACCTTCTGTAGGTCCATATAGCATTTTCAAGTGTAAAAATTATAAATATCAGCAATCTATAAAGGAGTGTAAAATAATAAATTTAAATAATTTGATCAATATTTAGTCATTAACCATGCACCTTCATTCTTGAGGTAATCATAAATTCCACCTTGGAGTAATTCGCTGAGATCAATGTCTCCATCATCTGGTTCAAAATGGGGTTCCTGCAACTTCAAAAATTGTAAATATTAGACAATTTAAGAAATTAATCAAGACTAACACATGCATTAACAAAATGACATATGTTGAAATATTACCTTGGTGTTGGTTGTTTGGGCCTTGGATACAACCACACTAGGTGCACTACCACCTCCCTTAGAGGCATCAATCTTGTGCAAGAATAAAAATTGCATATATTACAAATCTTTTAATATGTGTACAATATGGAAAAATTAAAATTTGAACAACAATATAGTTTTAACAATGTCCTTAGCTGACCACCAGTCATCATAGAGGTACCATGTGTTGGTCCAGGACCATAATAGGACTGAAAACACATTTTGTACTCGTGTGGCTCGCTCTAGGGAACATGGGATGTCGGTCTATTCTCACCAATAGTTAGTTCTCTACCACTGAAAGATGGTGGTTGTACCCCACCAGAGGAAGAGAGCCCTTCATGGTCAATAGTTGTGGTGTGTCGGGAAACCATCTCAACTAGAGTAAGAAATGCCTCATGTGTCTGGGTAACCATATCATGTGGGGGAGGGATGTATGGCCTCAGTAGCTAGGCACAGGGTGGAGGAATCTGTCGATTGGAATCTCTATGCCTAGCATTGGGTCAGTTTTGGGGCATCCCCCTACCAACGCCTAGAACCCCAAGATGTCAAAATAGTTGACATGTTTCCCCATCACAAACTCTGAATACAGCTTCCGAAGAAAGCACAATGGAACTTCCCTATTGTTGTGTCGGTGAATGTCGAAAACCATGTACTATTTGTCCATCCAATGGTCTCTAATGGGTGGATAGATGCACCACTCAATCAAAATATGTGGATTGTTTCTCTTCATAATGTCATCTATCACAAGCACTCTAAATAATGCATATATGTGCTTGTTGGTTATTTTTAGCTTCTTGATCTCATTTAGCCCAAACCATCAACATATTCTAATCTTTTTGTTTCCTTGTAGGATGTGATTCTACACAAAGCATCATTTGATATAGCGATCATATCAACTATTCTCAGCAATGATGGTGACAAGGAGCGGCGGAGCTCATCTCCACCCCTCCAAACATAACCAATCTCTCTAAGATGACCAATAACCCTCAATATCTCTGCATTGTGGTCCATACTAGCCACTGCAATAATAAATACAAATAAAATATCATTAGAAAAATAAACACATGATACAATGACATCTCTAAGCAATGAAAAGTGTAAAACTAATGTACGAAAATACCAACATAAACTAAATCTATTAATTATATTTAAAAATTTATCTTGAATTTTACAGTAAAAAAAAAACATTTAATGTTTTTTCATTTTAAATTTATGTCCTAAATTCAAGTATTAATTCCAATTTCCATATGCATGTGTACACAAAATTTTCTATGTTCATATGTTGATTGGGAGGCTCCTCTAGCTTATTTTAAGGCTTGGATTATAAAGTTTCATCGAAATTGTGAGGTGATGACACTAATGCTCTTGTAGAACCAACTCCCAGATTGCGGGTAGAGGCAAGGGCTAGAGCCTAGAAGAGGAGGCATAATGTGCTATTGGTGACTAAAATCCCAATATAGGAAAGGTTGTTGTTAGATATGTAATTTTTTTTGTAGCGTGATGTTTTTTGGACCCTGAAGTCCATTTAGCAGATCTTTATTTATATGTAATTTGGGCCATGTATGGATTCCACTTGATGTTATTTTAGTTGTATGCACTCTTTCTATATACCCATGAGAGACTTTGCGTAATTGTGTATAGTGGTTTTTATGGTTGCAAGGTTTCCACTAGATTCTATCATGTATGATAGTAGGCGATTGGAATGTATTTAAACACATCAACCTCTCTATGTACATTGATGTTCGTAGAGCCTATTGTTGAACTCCATTGTCTTGACCTTAACCAAAAATTACCCTTCAATCAAGAGGAAATATTTGTTAAGCACATGAAGCTTCTATACCTTATTTTAACACTTGGATTAGGAAGTTTCATTAAAACTAGAAGGTGTTTATTGATGTTCTTGGACGACCAAATTCGATATTTCGGATAGAGGCAAGGGATTTACAATGTTGTTTATGTATTTTACGAAAGATATGAATTCTACTTGATTTTTTTTTTAATTGTATGCAAGCTTGCAATATAATTGACAAACTTTGCATATTTGTTAATTTTGGTTTGGATTCACAAGGATGCTTGCGAATATACATATGCAAATAGTGANTTTATATTGGGCACGTAAATTACTTAAGCGAACTTGCAATATACTTGGCAAACTTTGCATATTTGTGAATTTTGGTAGGGATTCACAAGGATGGTTGTGAATATGCATATGGAAATAGTGAAATTGATTTTTTTTTATGATTTAATTGGCGTTTTGGTTTCCATTAGGCATGCAAATTTTGGTATGGATTCACAAGGATGCTTGTGAATATACATATGGAAATAGTTAAAATGATTTGGATTTTATGATTAAATTGGGGTTTTGGTTTCCATTGGGCATGTAAATTACTTTATGGGCATGTAAATTCCTTTATGGGCATATAACTTAAAAAACAAATTGGTTTAAATTCAAATTAGGGAAAGCAATTATTGAATATAGGGAAAATAGCATGAGAGGATTTGAAGAAAATAGCTCACAAGGAAGAGATTGATCCCAAGGTGGAGTATGTTTCCCTTTTCTCACCCGAAATGTGTTTGCCCTAGCTCGTTTTGCTCCGTCCAAGCTCGTTTCAGCACAACGTTGTGGTGAAAATGACAGGATCGGCTTGTTTTACCATAAAACAGGTTTTAGTAAATGGGAGCATGATTTTGTTACATAAAATGGGGGCACGATTTTGTTAGCTAAAACGAGGGTGCAATTTTGTTAACTAAAATGGGGGCATGATTTTGTTAACTATCCTAATTAGCATGCATGTTGGTAGCCTTGGGACTAGGCTTGGCAGGGGTAGGATTGCTCAGGATGATTTCTATTTTATGGGTCAAGAGTGATTGAATTCACTCTACCATTGCATCTAAAAAGTCCATCAGCTTTGTGCACTCACCCTTTAGCATTTAAGGATTATTCCTTCCCCCTGTAGAAAATAATGGGGTCTGTTATTTGTGGTAAGGTGATATGGGGTAGAGCTGACATTGTTGAGTAAACATTTATGAAGGTCAGGAAAAATGGTTCATTAAGGTGGCGAATGGGTGCAAGATCTGCATGCTACCACTCCAATGTTGCAAATGTGGAGGACCCTGTTGTTCGTCAGTTGCACACCAGTAGTAGAAACTTTCCGAAAGCTATCTCCTCACTCGAGAAAGTGGGAGAGGTGTGACCTTGGGGGAAAGCATAGAGATAGGTAATGTCACCTACTCGTAACTCCTCCATTTAGGATAACTCCAAATGAAACCAAGGGGGGTAGTCCCTTCAAAAGCGTTTATATGGATCTTATGTTTGTTTTAAGTGTTTTTAATGGTTAAAGATGCGGATGGGTGTTTTTTAAGAGTTTATTATGATGAACGAAGATTACATATTAGATAACTGAAAAATAAACATGAGACAAAAGAGCAATCCATGTTGCTATCACAAGACTTAGAAGATAAACGATATGTTGAGAACTCACAAAATGATATAGCATTCAAAGATATAAACTTTAATCAAAATATCCAATGGAAAAATTTCCCAGATTATCAATAATGGATAAAAGAAAGGAATAATGCCTTATGGAGTCAACTTATCAGAAATGCTTAAGTGTAATGAGGATGTGAGTCTCAAAATAGTGCTAGTGAATGTGTATTGCGATTAATCTTGGTTTATTTTAGAGCTTTTTAATGGTGTTGTTTAAGCTTTCAACAAAAGGTATCAAGAGATCAGCCGAGAAAGTCTTCCGAGTTACTCCATTCGATACATGACGACACGCCCAGTATCCTAGGATGGTTTTACGAGGACTGACCAGCTAGCTGAGACTCTAGACAATGGGGAGTTTCGGTGCCCTTACTAGGAATGACTTGGGAAACTTTCTACAACGCTGATGCATTGGTTATAGGGTAAAATTTTATTATGTTGAATCTTGTAAGATTAGTAGTCCAATGCCATTTCTAGGTACTGCGAGTTTTACGTCAATCAGAGCATACTCCAGTAAGGAAAAACGAGATAAATTAATTAGGGGGGAATGTGCGTTGCAAAATTTTAAGCAAATTAATTAAAATCCTCTAACAAAGAGTGCTCTTGACTTTGTCGTATGACAAGAGTTCAATAGTCTTAGCTAAACTATATTCTTGATGCAAGGAAATGCAGTAGGAATGCTCTCCGATAAAGAGTGCTATTGACTTGGTTTCTGGCAAGTTCAAGAGACTTAAGAATTAATTAGTTAAACTTGGAAAAAGAATAAAAGACTAATCTACCCAAGAATCTCTTTCAGGTTTTTAGGCCTTAATCAGGAGATCATGGGGGTAAGTAACAAAAACTATGACAAAAATAAACAACTCTTTGATAGAGAGCACTCTTGATCCACCTTATGGTGAGATTCAAGAGATTTTGGGTCTTTTTTATTTAAACTTTTCAATGAAATAAATAAATAAAAAGACAACTAACTAGAAATTAATCAGCAAATTTGTCTTTTCTGATAACTTTTATGCAAGCAAAAATGAAATCAAACCTAATCTAGCATGAAGATATATTGTATAAGATGAAACTAGCAAGAATATACTAATGAAATCAAATCTAACTAAGATTTTTAACAAATTGAAACTGATTACCCTATTCTACTTTCACCATTTATTTATTTTGCAGGTATAAAGCAAATTGAAGAAAAATTGAAATATGGACAATGGTGATACAGGCTTCTCCCAAATGGGGGAAGTGGGGTGTGGGAGCCTTAATCCCACTTGCTCTTTTATAAATTCTTTACAATGCCTTTCTTTTGATGCTTTTTTTCTTTTTTCTTTTTTTCTTATCCTTGGATGGCCTCCAGAGCGAACTATAGAAAGAGGAATGAAGAAAGGGGGATTATGAGTCTTTTTTAAACTTGAATCTTCAATTTTTCACCAGCATTTCCCCTATACCTGTCACAAAAGTAAGAAATCAGCAAGCTAACAACACTAAAAAGTGATGGGAAAGACAATGCAAAAATAAAAAAATTTGGAAAAAGTTTTTGTACTTAGAAAATTTTTGGAAATTTTGCATGGAAAGTACAAACTTCTTCCTAGATCTAATAAATGATATTAAATATAACAAATCCTAAATAAGACATATCTAAATATAAATAATTAAAGAGTGGATCTACTTCTTAAGCAATGAAAAACAAATTAATGAAAAGGTAGAGAAGAAGGGTTTCTTGTGGATGGAACACAAGAGATGAAGAGAAACTCCCGACTTTCTTTCGTATGAGAAGAACACGATCCTTGTAGGTCCTGCAGTCACAGAGTGTTAAACAAAAGGGTTGCTTCAAGTTGGGCTAGATGTAGATGAAATCACACCTTTCTTCAACCTGTGAAACCTAATAACACCAAAACTCAAATACAAGGTGAGATCAAATCACATGAAAGTATGCTAATAAAATTGAACCGAGATCAACACTACACATAACTAACTACTCATGTTCATCAAAGTTCTAAATTTATTTGCATAAATAATGGAATTGAAACAACAAATGATTATCCTACTATGCCAACAATGTTCCTCTTGATCTTAACAAAGAAACTGATCCCATTCAAAGTATTTAAAAGCAAAGGGTTAGAAGCAATGCCACCTCAACCATGAAATGTTTACCACATGCAGAGAGCTCATAGACCTCCAAAGTCAAAATTCTTATTAATAAAATACAAGCAAAGCTTGATAAAATTTCTATAGAGTAACTCTAACCCAAAAATTCCACCCTGAAGAGCTCAAAAGAGCCTCTTCTTATACAATGAAATAAGGCCTAAACCCTAACACCTTGCCATGCAAGGAGGGCGCAAACCTATCCAAATAGCCACGTAATGAGCACAAAACCTAAGATAAGAGGGTGAGAGTGAGGGGAGGCCTCCACCTAGGCAAGGAACCCCCACTCCAACCCTAGCCAATCCATCTCCATCCAATAGGAGCTCTCTACCTTCAATAGCATGAGCCTCCAAACCTAATATGTGAAGCATGATGAAGAGCACACGTGAGGGATGAGGAAGGTAGGCGTGAAGGCTTGGAAGAGTCTGGATCTAGGTATGGAAGAGACAATACCTATAGACAAGGGCCACATTTTACCCTTCAACCTCAATCAAATCACCGATCCAATAAATAAGATACACCTCAACTAGACATGGTCATCACTGAAGGAGGAGAGTTGGCTAAGTATTTGAGAACTCAGTGCTCACTGAATGCTGACTAAAGAAGATTTGTGCCAAGCCCAATCATCATTAATTCTTGATGCCATGTCATTCTGCATTTTATTTTCTTCAATTCCAATTAATTTGGAGAGATTTGGATTATCTCCAAAATAATCATTTTTAATATTTAATCAATAATTTCTCTGAAACTGACTTTTTTGAGAAATTATGAGTTATGTAGTTGAATGATGATATGAAACTTGGAGCTAGCTGGCTAGATGCTCATGAATGATTTTTGGCTTAATGTTAGATCCTTCAAAGACTGAAAATAGACCCCAGATGGCTGAATTATTACAAATTGAATTTTTCCATTTAAAGTATGGAAAATTTTAATAAAAAACTTAAGAAAAATTAAAAAATTAAAAAATTAAAAATTAAAATTTGATGCGTTCGGTAAAATTCTTTATGAGGGTCCTAATGACTTAGGACATGACCATAGTCTATTCTAATAATGTCTAGTAGGTTTATACAGACTCAGTTGGGCTCTAATAACCCCCCAAGGCACATAATTCAAAATCGGGCATTCCAGCTTTGGAGGAAGCGGGAGAAAACCTCGTTGATTATACTCAGCTATAGGCAAAGCATAATCGTCAAGGGAAAAAAAATCCCTAGAATACCTTAGTTGAAATTCTACATATTAGGATACCGAACCACTCAAAACACCCTACTAGCACATTTTATCACAAACCCCACGAGGCCATGGCCATAATTACTTAAAATAAAAAATTACTACCCAAAATCGGCTAGGCACTAAGGCAGATCATCTGATACACTGGAAAAAAACATTTATCATGTTTTTCAACTAGCGGCTCTTTAGATAATCCAACTATGGTACAAATAAGTTGGTAACATCTGGCTCCAACTATGGGATGGGTACTTGCTTGATCTATTGATCAAATAGAGTGCATGTGAATCCAAAAATCTCTGGTACCTGAATCTAAATAGAAGTGTCTCAATCCCATGTATATGATATAAAAATTATGCCATGATGAAATACCAGAAAAAAATATTTTTTTCTTTTTGAAATCAAAGTACATGAAATAAACTTTTTTCTTCACTTTTTTTAGTATATAAATGAAAAATGCTAATATACGAGAACCTAAGAAACTATGATACAAGATTATGATACATCATATATGATACAAAAGTAAAGTACATCAAAAATACAATAAGGATGGGTTTAGAAAAGCCCTGGGATGACCCCTTGGTAATCTTGGAGGTTGTTTCAGTAAAAGGGCTTCAAGTGTTTCCCATTCATGGGTAGACTTAGTGTCTCTCCATCCATCATGTTAAGGAGAAAGTAATTGGTGGTAGCATTGTCGCGGATGATAAATGTGCCTTTCCAAAGGCTATCAAAATTTCCATGCTTCCCATGCTTCTCCCTTCTCTTATCCCATAGGAGAACATTATATCCTACCTGGAAAGATCTCGGCCTAGTTGACTTATCAAAAGTGCCCTTCATGCTTTCTTGATACCTGAGGGACTGATCAAGGGAAGCTCTTCTAGATTCATCCAACTCTATGATCTGATTGATCCTTTGCTCCATTTCCAATTGTTCTGTGCCATATTCACTTAACATTCTAACGATCAGAATATGCATGCTGGACGGAAGGGTGGCTATGATTCCATACACTAACTCAAAAGGGTATTTCCTAGTTGAGTTCTTCTTGGTAATTCTACCCACACACATGGCATATTTAATCTTGCTATCCCATGCTCTTTTATTATCGCTCATAGTTTTCTTAAGGATAGTCATCAAATTTTTGTGGGTGGACTCGGTAAGTCCATTACCCTATGGATAATAATCTGATGAATGGGATAGGACAAGGCCATTTTTAAAACAAAAGTCATTTACCTCTCCCAAACTGAAATATTTGGCATTATTAGTTGTTATCTTAAGGGGAGTTCCAAATCTAGTGATGATTCTTTCCTCGATGAAATCTATAACAACCTTCTCAGTGGCATTTTTAGTAGTTATGGCCTCTACCCACTTGGTGAAATAATTGGTTGTCGTAAGGATCCAACAAAAACCATTGCTATATTTATCCTTAAATTTGTCGATAAAATCAATCCCCCATTGCTGAAAGGGAGCAAGGACCACAATAGGTGTAAGGGGAAGTGCATCCAACTTCTATTTCCCAGTGAAAAGATGACACTCTTGGAAACACTTGACATGTTTATGAACATCTGCGAAAATAGTGGGCCAATAATATCTAGCTCTCAAGATCTTGTGGGAAGTTTTATTTGCTACATAATGGACTCCACAAAATACCTAGTGAAACTCAGTCAATATTTTCTTGGAATTGTGTTCATTTATGCACCTAAGTATGATACCATCTAGGTTGCTCCAACTCAAACCCTCTTGGGTAAGGAAATACCTAGCAGTATTGAGTCTCAAAGCCCTATGATTGGGACCTTTGAGGTGATCCAAGAAAGTGAGATGGAGAAGGAAGAAAATGATATCGGAATACCAATGAATGTCAAGCTCTTGAAGGGCAGGAGTCATGGCTGGATGAGGAACATTATTTTCGGTAATCATTTCAATAGCTTCTTCATTCTTTTGGGTAAGCATTTTGGTAAGGCCGTTACCTTCGATTAACTTAATAGGATTTATTTCAAGGTCATACTCTTGGATCCTGGACACCCATGTGCCTATAACTCCCAAGAAATCCTGTTGAGATAGGATGTCCTTCATTACAGTGTGGGGAACATATCCAATAACTTTAGAATACCCAATATAGGTCTTGAAATGTTTTAAATATTTAACCAAGGAATAAGCCTGTTTATCCATGATGGTATATTTTAATTTAGACTTCTACAAGGCTCTACTCATGAATGCTATAGGTTTCTCGAACCCTTCGAAGTTCTTTTCGAAAAACACACTGGCAATAGTGTCTTTTGAAGCAAAGGAAAAGATCATGAAATATTTCGTGTAATCTAGGCTGACTAAGACTGGAGACCTGGTAATGGAATTATTTATAGAATTAAAGGCTTCCCTTCCCTCACTAGTCCATACAAACTTGGCATTTTTCGTAAGTAAGGCCTGCATAGGTTTCATTAGTTCGGCCAAGTAAGGAATAAATCTTCTGATAAAATTTATATGACCATTGAAATATTGGAGGGCTTTCACATTCTTGGGTAGGGGAATGTTTCTGATGGCCTCTATTCTTTCAGGTTCAATCTTGACACCATCCTTATTGATGATGTGTCCCAAGAATTTTCCTTCTTCTATGCCCAAAACTGATTTAGCCGGATTCAAAGCAATACCATACTTCCTACATCACTCAAATATTTTCCTGAGATGACCAACATGGCTGGATATTTCTTTCAAAAATATAGTAAGATCATCTTGATAAACATCAATGATTTTTCCAATCAACTCCTTTTGAAGCATAATCCATGGCCCTTTGGAAAGTAGATATTGAATTTAAAAGGCCAAAGGGAATTCTCATATATTCAAAAGTGCCCCAAGGAGTTGTGAAAGTGGTTTTATGACTATCCTCTTCTTTAATGACCACCTGATTATAACCAGAAAAACCATCTAGCATTGACATCATGCTTGATCTAGTGACCCGTTGGAGGAGGGTCTCCATGTTGGGGAGGGGGTAATTGTCCTTCTAACATGCTATGTTTAGATTTCTAAAATCTATACATATCCTTAAACTCCTGTTATTTTTTCTAACTACTACCAAGTTACAACACCACATTGAATGTCTTGTAGGAGCTATTATTCCTGCTGCTAACATTTTTTCTAACTCCTTTTTAATGATTGGTGCTAACTTGGGATTTATTTGCCTAATTTTTTGTCTGAAAGGCTTGCCCTTTTCACACTCTGATTTCAAGGGAATGGTATGTTGAAAGACATCTTCCCTATATGCTTTGAGTTCATCATAAGTAAATGCAAATACATCCCTATACTCTTTGACCAATTTTATAAGGTTATTCCTTTCTTTTCGGAAGTACCTTTTCCAATTTTTATTATTTTAGGTTTTGTTTCCGTCCCAATGTTGATTTCAATGTAATCCCCTGATTTCATTTGCTTAACATTACTCTTTTTTCTATCCTACATGTCGAAGATGTTTTCTAAGGAAACTAGACCATGTGTGATAGGATTATTAAACTGGTCGCCTTCTCCATGGTACTCTATATTTTCCTCCTGACCATTTACTTTAAATTTTAGGAATTCATCAACATTATGAATAAATCTCAAAATTTGCTCATCATCTTTGAAAACCTACCAATGTTATACATTATCAAGAAAAGAAGTTCTGAAGTTAATCTCTAAAGAACAATCCCCCTCTAACATCTCATCCGATGGCTGAAGAGTTGACGTTGAAACTGCAAGCTTATCGGAGGCACTATTCTGATCTCTAGGGATTGCTTCTATATTAAGGGTATCAAAGAATTCCATTGTATCCCAGATTGCATTTCTATATTTTTTAAGTCTTTGACACTTACATGCAACCTGACTCTTAACTTGTTGGACAATTAAGTTAGGATCCCCTTTAATACTAAGCAACTTGATCCCCATGTCCTTGGAAATTTCAATGCCTAGTAGAAGTGCCTCACACTCCGCCACATTGTTTGTTGCTTCAAAATCCAATCTCAAAGCAAAGTTGAAAACCTTACCCTCTAGTGAAATAACGACAACCCTAGCCCTCTTTCATGTTCTAGAGTAAGCACCATCAAAATTCATCCTCAATAATTCACTAAGTTTTTCATTTTTTATTTCTTCTTGGAGGGGTTCCAAGAAGGTGGAGTTGATTAGATAGGTCCCATGTTCATCAGTGTGGTAAGCATACTCATTTAGTGGTCTTTGATGGTTTTCAACATGGTGTCTTTTTTCCTTTTCACAATACAAATTCACAAGTGAAACCTGATATGCTGGTATGATGGCATAGGTCCAATCCATTTGAATTGATCCTCCTAAAGTGGCACCCCATTTCCTAGAAAGCAACATCCCCCACTTGTCTGGCACATCAATAACAAGGATGTCCATGGTGATCTAGATATCTATATGCTTAGCTAATCTAACTAACTAATTCTCAATCATCCCTTCAACTTTAATCGGTCGAGAGTCCATGGCACATATATTTTGGTATGGCATTGTAGTTCTTAAGTCAAGCTGCTGCATGACTTTTTTGGTCATGATGCTGGAAATAGATACTGATTCTAACATACAATTGTGTAGAATAATATCACCCATCATCAATGATACATAAAAAGGGGGATGATCTTCTTTTCTTGGGTTCCTAGTATGTAGAACTATAGGTGGATCGACAAAGACATTATTTGAGGTTTGCTACACGGTATCAGAAAAAGTGACCTTCTTAGGGGTAAGGGGCTTTACAAGATTTGAAGGGATTTCTTTAATTTGAGGATCAACATTACTTGGAGGATCTAGGATTTTCAGGAGTCTCTCTCTTTGGCTAGGGATTTTGAATAATTCGAGAACTGGAACATGAACCTTTGTATTTTGCTAGCCAATTACCTAAGTCAAAACTTAAATCAACAATTTCTTTAGTTTCTACTTATTTTGGAGGATTAGGAGTTGTTGCCTTGGGAACATTCTGTGCAAAAGACCCCTCTCTTGCTTTTCTTTGGTAGTTTATTCCTTTGAAGTTTTGAGTGTTGTTGATCTACTCAGCTGAAGGCATCTCACTATAGTATTGAGTTAAATTGTCAACCTTCCTTTCATAATGGTTGGCATGTGAGCAATTTTTCGTGGAGATGCTAGGGATGTCATCTATTTTGTTGATGTAATCAGGCTCACTTGTTGACATACTAGGACCACAACCTTTAGGGTGACCATGCTCTTGAACATAGCATGCGTAATGGCAACTAGATTCTTCGTGGAAGTCTCTACATGCCCTACAGAATGGATTATAATTATTAACCATGTTAGCAGCCTCTACTCAGGGTTGGGAGGATTTCTTTGCCAAGTTGGATTGGTAGAAAGGTTCTTGGAGCAGGCTGAGTTTTAGTTCTTTCCATAGTTATCACCCTATTATGTATTTCCTTCAATTGCGCTAAGTGTTTTTGTTCAGCTTCTTCCATGTTTTTTTTAATTTCCCTTTTCATTTCAATCATCTACTTTTCATAAGCATCCTTCATAGTTGACAAAGTATCCTTATCTTTGGGTTCATTAAGTTTCAATGGTGTTGAAGACCTTGAATAACCTTGGAGGTTGGATTCACCTAATGATTGCATGTTCAAGTCAATTTTAATTGCCATTTATTGAGCTTGGACCAAAGTAGTGGGCTCCTTGTCTCTTATCTGGTATTGTATCTTGCCACTAAGTGCCTCAATGTAATAGACTATAATGGTTGGTGCAGTTGGGGCATAAGCAGTAGGGATAGATTTTGACAATTCGGTGAATAGTATTGAGCTCATCCATCATTTTAGTATCCTTCTTTTTTATGTTGGTCAGAAATGCAAGTTGATGCTGAGGTTCTTTCTTTTCACCAAACTTATTGTTGAAAGAGGTTTTGAAAGCAGCCAGAGTATCAAAAGGGTTGTCTGGTAAATTGTTATACCATTCATTGAATTTTCCATCCAAAGATAGAGCAAATAACTTCATGTAGACATGATCATTTTGGATTACATGATCACTGACATATGCATTGATGCATATAGAAAAGTTCCTGAGGTGCATGGCAGAATTTATGGCATCAATGCCGGTATACATTGGGATTTTCTCGACAACTTTGTCTGGAAGATGATGGGGTTGACCTGCTATCTTAGAAAAGTAGAGTTGAGTAAAATACTCACCCATTATGTTAGAAACAAAAGTGTTAATGTTTTCTTGAGAATTATTTTCTAGAAATAAACTATGGATGTCCGAGAAAGACTGAGATCCAAGATCTTTAAGGATCCTACGAGAAGCAAGTTTATTTAGCCTCCTCCTATAAACCTTTTCAGGATCAGGGATAAAAATAAGTAAGCCTTCAGATTTTCTTCTAGTTGAATACCTTGTTAAAATTAAAGATAGTGGAGTTTCCAGATGGATTTCAAGTCTAAGATCAGCGAGTTGATTAAACTAAAAAATATATCAAAAAGGTAAAAACCTAGAAAAAACTAAGGTCGTCCAGGAACAAAAATTTGTCTCCTGCAGCAATGCCAAAAGATGTTGTCTGCCGATTACATACCAACAGTAGATACTTTCCGAAAGCTATCTCCTCACTCAGGAAAGTGGGAGAGGTGTGGCCTTGGGGCAAAGCATAGAGATAGGTGTTGTCACCGACTCCTAGCTCCCCCATTTAGGCTAACTCCTAACAAAGCCAAGGGAGGTAGTCCCTACAAAAGAGTTTCTATGGCTCTTAAGTTGTTTTAAGTGTTTCTAATGGTTACGGATGTGGATGGGTTTTTTTTAGGAGTTTATTATGATGAACAAAGATTGCATATTATATAAATGAAAAATAAACATGACACAAAAGAGCAATCCATGTTCTTATCACAAGACTTAGAATATAAACCATATGTTGAGAACTCACGAAATGATATAGCATTCAAACATATAAACTTTAAGCAAAATATCCAATGGACAAATGTCTCATATTATCAATAATGCGTAAAAGAAAGGACCAGTGCCTTATGGAGTCAACTTATTAGAAATGCTTAAGCGTAATGAGGATGTGAGTCTAGAAATAGTGCCAGTGAATGTGTATTGCGATTAATCTTGGTTTATTTTAGAGTTTTTTAATGGTATTGTTTAATGTTTCAACAAAAGGTATCAATAGATCATCCAGGAAAGTATTCCGAGTTACTCCATTCGAGACATGACATCCCACCCAGTATCTCAGGTTGGTTTCGCGAAGATTGACCGGCTAGCTGAGACCCTAGACAACGGGGAGTTCTGGCGCCCTTACTAGGAATGTCTTGGGAAAATTTCTACAACAGAAATACATTGGTTATGGGGTAAAATTTTATTATGTCGAATCCTGTAAGATTAGCAATCTAATGTCGTTTCTGGGTACTTCAATTTTTAGGTTGGCCAAAGCATAATCCGGCAAGGAAAAAATGATATAAATTAATTAGGGGGGAATGTGCGTTGC
Organism: Pseudotsuga menziesii; assembly: GCA_001517045.1. Classification (NCBI taxonomy): domain Eukaryota; kingdom Viridiplantae; phylum Streptophyta; class Pinopsida; order Pinales; family Pinaceae; genus Pseudotsuga; species Pseudotsuga menziesii. The sequence goes on from LPNX010836080.1 coordinate 199,071, forward strand.
AAAATTTTATTAATTAAATTAATTAAAACCCTCCGAAAGAGAGCGCTCTTGACTTTGTCTTAGGACAAGAGTTCAAGAGTCTTAACTAAACTATATGATTGATAAGGAAATGCAGTGGGAATGCTCGCCGATAGAGAGCACTCTTGACTTGGGTTCTGGAAAATTCAACAGACTTAAGAATTAGTTAGTTAAACTTGAAAAAAGAATAAAATACTAATATACCCAAGAATAATAGGCTCTAATGCCTCTTTCCTTTTCCTAATAGTGTCACTTTTGTAAATCCTTCAATCCTATCCCAAGTTGTTCTTAAGGGGGGATGTTAGGATATTTAGACACTTAGGATTTAGTTAAGTTCAACTTGTGTAATATATCCGTTAGGTAAAAGTGTGTTTCTTTAGTATGCATTAGTATACATTTGTAAATATTCTAATCCGAAGGTCACGATATGTTCTAGACATAGAGTGATCCGATGGTTCAACTTCTCTTAGATCATACCTACCATTGATCTATCGATTAACACCCGATTGGTCTATGATCTCTATTTAAAGAGCATAGAGGTTCATTGGTTAGTTGATCGATTATGAGAAGCTCATGTAACTTTCTTTCTTTTGCATAATAAATTGCTCCAAGTAGCTATTTGGCTGGGGCCATGGCCTATTTCCCTCTCGAGGGTTTTAACCATGTGACAAACATCGGTGTGTTGATCTGTGATCCATTTGTGTGAAGCGGTTTCTCAAGGTGTTCGGTCTTTTGGGAGTACCCTATGTACCCGAACAAACATTAATACATAGTCTATAGAAATAAACCAAAAAAAATAGAAAATAAACTTAGGTTTTGTTATTAATCTAAAAAACAAATGCACAAGGCTTGGGATCCCTCTTCCATTATAGGAATATGAAAGACATGCATGGACCACAACACCCTCGAGGTTAGCTCACATTTCACATACAAAAATACAACGTACTCAATGCTCCCATACTGATGCATAATCAAATATTGATACAATTTATTTCTAAAACTCATGATGGGAACATAGAGCACATTATCTACTAGATAACAAGATATATGCTACTGGATCTCCTCCCATACACATAGGTTGTGTTAGCACCCAGAATCATACCCAAGGTTGCAGGAAGGAGGATCCTAAGGTAACAACAGAACCACTTTAGAAAAGGGAGTTGGGTCCTTCGATTCGAGAGTGGGATCTCTCACAAATACATAAACAAGGCCAAGTTTATATTGTTACAATTGGGTATTGAACATGTGGCGTTTGGAGGTGAAATAAAGATATATCAGGCTATGGATCCAAAATAAAAAATCAAAGAGATGGAGTGGTTTGCATGGGAGAACGCTTACAAGAGTTATATAGTGCTTCGATTACTTTATTTGTATTTAGGGTCTAGTGAAAAGTAGAACGATGATAGTTCGCTAACATGGAGCATCGCTAAGATGAATTCCGTTCCATATTTGGAAGAAATAGTTTTGTGGACGTCGCATACAATGGTAGGAGCATATGAGTATGAATTCATGTTCATTATACACTAATCCTATGATGTGAAGAAGATAAAATGTAAAAAAAATATATTTGGAAAAAATCCACATAAGAAAGAAAGCATAGACTGTAATTTTGGAAACACACAAGAATTCTTGAAACGAGTACAACCAGCATTCGGCTCTGTATATTGCTTCAGGGTCTCCTAGACACTATAGTCTTACAAAATTAAAAATATATCAACCCACCAACTTTGTATCCCTCACCGAGGAGATTTTTATAACATTTTAGACCCCCGAGGCTAATCCTCGAAATAGGGCCTGAAATTGTTTACAGTCATAATCAAAATACTAACAAATAGAGAGTGGTACATCTACCACAGTTTACATATATTAAATAAACATCATGGATCAAATGAGCACGCTCGGTCTAGACAGAGGCATGACACATCTGGTTCTGATCTCATGGGATGTGAAAATGATGTCTCACAATGTTTCTGGTGGCTCATCGCTGATAAGGCCCGAACCCTTTGTCCATTTGTTGAGTCAAAAACATATCTTTTCCTTTGTGTTCATTTTGTGCTCAAAGGCACCTTATTTTATGGGATCAAAGTCGACAAGTTATTTTGTGTCCCTTCTGTGCTTAGCCTTCTCCACAGCTCCCCCCTCTCCTGGTAATATTGCTATACAAGGGGACTTGAATAAGAGTCGCATTGTGCCTATCAGTGATAAGCCTCTGTAGTGGCTAATCATTCTTGTACTCCTCACCTCTCACAAGGAGGGTTCTCTTATAGGAACTATGGTGGGGCGCATCTTCAACCTCCTCACCACCTTAGAAAAAGTAGGCATGTGGAATTTAAAAAGGTCACGATGAAGAATTTGGACACCCACCCCTCCAGTATGATCATTCACTCGTAATGGTCACCGCTAAACATGGTCATCATGTACCTAGGATTTGGAGGTAGAGAGTACGCCTGGAGGCTTTGGGGGGGAATCCATGGGACATGAAAACCTACATATGATGCCTGCAAGGGTATGGCCTTCTGTTAAGACAATAATGCTTTCACCAACATCAGCAGGTCCATTCAATGCAATGAATGTATTTGTCTTGAGCTTGATGACGTTGGAAAAAATATCTAATGCAATGAACGTCTCTACCATGATGGCTAGAATTTCCTTGGCATGAGGATATAAAAGTGGCGAGATTCTAGATCAAGGATTATCGACCAGGAAAACATCTTGACATATCGTATTTGTAAGCACAAAAAACATAGCAGGACTATCCCAAGGATTCCAAAATTTACAGTGAACTGACACCTATTCTTCCCGACTTTCATTCAAGGCATAGTGAGACTCTACCTTCTTGGGCCCTGCAAATGGCTCTTTGTATAGATCAGGATAATTTGACATGGCTATTCCCCTCCATTACCATCACACACTTCAGCATTGAGTAGTCTAGTGATCACACGAGCGAGCACGTGGGCTAAGGATTTATTTTCCCACTAGAGATCTAGTCACATTGCCTTATCTGTTACTGTATTTCATTGTTGGTTGTGAAAAAGAATTCTGGCATTCTTCTTCCTTGTCGACCATATGCTTCAAGGAATATGGACTTGACATTTTCCTTCCCTTTCATTCCTGCAGACGACGATATATGAACCGCCTCTTTCTACCGTATATCTCCTACTTCATGTAGAGGTCAGATTCGTTGCTCATATCTCAGCCCTTCATGATGTCCATCTGATTTCACACGCAAGCTATATGATGGACCCTTGGTTTGGGTAGATTTGGCGCTACCATGGAGATTATTTTCACTTGTGTTCATGTCACAAATGCAATTAGGGAACTCAATTACCTTCCGAGGAAAAAAAATCACACATGAGGGCATCTTTTCTTCCTTCAGACCGATCTTAACGCAACCTTTATGGGCCCAGGATGTTTTTCATCATTCTATCTAAGCACCTTCTATATCCACATGGGCTCTTCACTTAGTGAAACCATGCCATAGCACGTTCATTCGTGGCATATGAAACAATGCCCCTATCTTCAAAAAATATTGGAAAATATCTCCCAAAATCATTTTTTTAAACCCCTCCCAATATGCCTTCCCAATTAAAAAAAACCCCTATTTTCACTCTATATTGCATGTATCCATTTTTTCATTTACATTTTTTATACCCCTTTATATTTCTACCTAGTATATTGACATGATACCCCACATGCATTCTACAATGCANTTTTAATGTATATTGTGGATGCACATTACTTCACCTACAATGATCAACACCACAGAGATCACATTCATTTCCTAAATTAACACTAGGTTGTCATTTTTTCCAAGACACCTAATTTTAGAAACATTATTCGTTGTATCCTATGTCAGATGTTTCATTGATTTCAGATATTTCTTTTGAATTTGTTAGAATTTAATTTATTGTCCCGAATGGCTCGTCTCAAGTCCATTTTTCTATTTTGTGTTTTATTCATTAATAAACTTTTCAAATGTGGATGAAATAGAATTTTTTGTTGATAGTTGTTGTTTCTCTCTCTTTTGGCAGCACAGTTTTGTTATTTATGTTTTATTATCTTAACTATGAGAAATGCATGTGTTCAGTCTAGAAATTGGGGGCGTCTTCTTGATTCATACTTCTATTTCAGCTATAGATTTGTTAAATTTACTCTCTGGTATCCTCCCTTTTAAATTTCATTCAGTAATATCTCTCAAGGAATTTCTCATGGCCCTTATATTTTTTTTGAGATTCTCACTCTGCAAAACTTGCTACATTTTCACTTGCTCTATCTCCAGTATATTTCTGTCCATCTTTCTGCAAATACTCCTTTCTTCTCTGCCTCGTCCATAGTTTCCCTTCAAGTTTTGTAGGTGGCATTCAGGTAGTAGAAGAGAATATTGAGACAATGCAGGATGCTAGAGGATCTGCTGAATATTTGCATGATGAGCGTGATGAAGAGCAAGTTGACCTTGATGGTGATGAAGAAGAGCTAGAAGAAATAATGGATGAGGAAGCAGAGGATGAGGGACATGTTGAAGAGGAAGATAAAAATGATGGTCAAGAAGGCCTTGATCTTGAACTAGCAGAGGATGAAGGATCTGGTTCACAGGATGAACAAGAATCTAACCAAGATGCCAATGTGTCAAATGTGGACCTTGAAAATTTTTATGAAGATGATTCCAATAATGATACTATAGAGGATGCCTTGCCAGCAAAAGGAAATGGTGAGAAGGCTGATAAGGAAAAAGAAGAGAGTAATGATGAGGAATTTTTAGCATGCCCTCCACATGGTATTGAAGTATTTGTAGGTAATTTAACTTGAAATATAACCAAGGAATATTTAACAAGTCTTTGTGAGCAACATGGAGAGGTTTTTGAGGTAAATGTTTTATCTTCTATTTTTAAATGATTTTTTTACCCTTATTTGTGGCTAGTTTCTTCATATTGATTTTGGTTGTACTAAAATGTTGTGATTTTTAACAGGTTAATATAAAACAGGAGGCAAGCAAGTTAGAATATGCATTTGTTACATTCACAACCAAGGAGAGCGCCAAGAAGGCCATTGAGACATTGAATGGTTTTGAGGTTGTTGACAATTTTCCTTTCAAATCATCTGAGAACCTTTATCATTAACATGATTCATAGTCGAAGTTTACCTATGTGTCTAACTAACAACTTTCTTGAAATTCAGGACACGAAATTAAGAGTATATATTTGAAGTTTACCTATCTGTCTAACTAATAGATTTATTGAAATTCAAGACAAGAAATTAAGAGTATCGGAATCCCAACCAAAAAATTGGCTTTTCGTTGGTAATATCCCATAAAATTTGAAAGAAGAGGACCTCAAAAAAGTTGTCTCTGAGAAAGGACTTGGATTTCAACATTTGGAGTTGATAAAGGTACAACATTTGAAGTTCAGGCTTCCAAATTGCATCTGTATTTGAGCCTTTAGGCAGAAATCAGGACTGTTGTACTTGATTTTCTCGTCAAGTCAACTCTATCTATGCGCATAAATCTTTCTTCTCACTAGATTTTATGGCATTGGAATGGTAAGCATAATGAACAAATCCAAAATTTCACTTGTCATATATTGGTTGACGAGTGAAATTTTACATCTCATCCTAAATTTCACTTCCTAATATCAAATGATACATATCAATATTGAATCTTGGCCCATGTTTCCATTTCTGGACAAGTCCTTAAGAGCAAACACATTCATGTAAAAATATGAATACTATAAAATACATGCACACGTTGATTGAATTTATGCAATTATTTCAAACATATGTACTAGAGATAACACCATCAAACCATACCTTACCATTAACAAATATGATGGAATATGGCAGATAAAAGCACAAGCCAGAGAGTCAAGTGAAGTATTGTAATGTTTTCTATGATGTTGTAAATTAATGAGAAGAATTATATTGTTATCTATCAGATGTATATGTGCTGATGTCTATTTTATAAGTGTAATTATTTAATGTTGTTTAACGCTATAGACTAGTTATGTTTAATGATGTAGATTCTTCTTATACGTGTTATGTGCAGGCTTTAATCCCAAGGGGGTAATCTTCCCTGCACTGAGTGGTATCAAATTCAAATGTTTATACTACTGATATCTGGTAAATCATTGTTAATAAGTATAACACTAAGGTAAATGTGGAGAAGCTCTTGAATACATCATTTGGATGCACATATCTTTCCCTTGAAACCATATTGGTTCAAGTCCACTTACAACATTTACAATTTCAATTGGAATAGAATACCTTTACGGTATCTAACATTTTAAAATGGCTCTTATTCTCATTATATTAAAAAAATGACTTCCTCAATAGAAAAGCTATTTCTAAAAATCTACAAAATGGATAACATTTTGGGGAACAGTCCAACCATGTCACAATCTATCAAAACTAACTGTAGGAACTCTCATGACAAAAAAAAACAATTCATATAATCAAACAACATAGCTTACCACAGATCATCATAGAAAAAGACAATAAGAATTTCCTTAAGAAAGTTGAGCCGGACTCTACGAAACATTGGGTATTGAAGCCAACAAATGTCTTTCAAATCTTTAGATGCTATTTTTGGCAAAGGAAGTGCTATAGAAAATCAAGGACATATCTTGAAATAATGCAAGTCGTTGTCATTCCCAGTAAGATAATGGAGGAAATCAAAGAAACAATTAATGTTTATTTTATCCTTTCCAGAATAGATAGCTTCCACACTATTTCCTTTCCCACCTTGTGCCGCCATCTCCACTAACATAAACAACTTCTTGATTGGTATCAGCACAAGAGATTATTTCAATTTTTCTTCCTGCATCTAGTAGTATAAACGTTTGAAGTATTAAATGTGTAGGAATCCCATTAACACAACCCATTAGAAAGGATTCTTTTAACAACACTAGCATAATAAATAATCTCATTCTCAGATAGCAATGCAAATTCAATGCGCCAATTGAGTTTAAATTTGACATCTCAATGCCACTATTGAAAATAATTTATTCTTGTGCATTACAAACCTCATCAACAGCTCCCATTGCTACATCAAGATCATCTTCTACAAACATAGATATCTTCTCTAGAACTTGCACAAATTCATTTGAGAAAATATAAACATACGTGCATTAATCCACAATTGTTATCATCCCATCACCCATTAACAAGATACCCCTCTGCAAAATTGTTTATTGTGAAAAGTTAACCAAGACAAGAGAAGAGCCCCAAGTAATAGAGGCACTGATTTCCCAGTACCTGAGAATGGTTTTTCATAGTTCAAGGAAATAAAAGGGATAACTCCATCAGACTTCTATATTCATAACCAAACTAGGTCACTGAAATACGCCTTGATTAATAACAAACTCTTCAATAAATACCTTCTTTGTGTCTGAATGCCTCAAGGTTGGCACATGAAATGTGATACCAAAGGCCTTGCGAATACCCAAAGACTCAAGGACATGCGCTTCACTTGTATTCCCAATAACCAACAAATTCCTTCCCTGGTTAGTTTTTATTAGAAAATAGTGGCAAATAATCCATCAGTTTAAAACCTGCATGGTTATAAGAAACCCAACTACATCGCAAGTAACTTAGCTAACCCCACCATATGAATGGAAACATTGTTCATGTTTTGGAATGACCTATTGTCAAGGAAAAAGGAAAAAAAATTAGCCTAATCACAGTGTTCAAGATATTTTAAGTTAAGTACCTTGGGGGGGGTTTTTTAAGAAGCACCAACAATGTCTATGAGATCAAGTTTGAAAACTGGGGCCCAATCACCACAAAATCCAGTAATCTGGAACCCAATAGAAAATCAATTCAAAACTCAAGGAATAAATAGGAAGATCACTTTACTGCTCATAGACAACTTAATAACAAGCATAGAAGCTAAAACGCATTTTTAAGGCTTCAACATTAGCTAAAAGAACAAGCATAAAATCACTAATAAAGTTGTACTTCAAGAAAAGTTCAAAAAATACCGTTCAATATCATCAAGGATGATAATAATCAATGGATACTTATATGCATCCTCAAAAACCTGTCAAATTGCAGAACATAGTTCAAATGTGATTTATTCCTTTAGATGAATTCCATCCCACATTCATAGAATCTTAATAGTTAACATACATCATATTCTATTAAGGCTAACCTTGACTATAACTGCACATTTTTTGCTCTCACTCAATCCAATTATAGGCTCTGCAGAATAGCAAAATGACTAAAAATCAATATTGCCTAGAAAGTAATAGGCTGAGAAAACCCTTAACGAGCAAGGACATGAAGCACTTACTACTTTAACAAATGGAAAGTTGTTGTCAATGCCAATTTTTGTTGCCATGGATGTTTTCCCACTGCATCAAGTAAATCCTTAGTTAGATAGTGAACAAATGATAGCATGTCTTTCACTTATTCACAATCAAAAGCCATTCAAATAATATCTCCACATGTTTTAATCTATTTGTCTCAACAAATTAAATTAAACTACTGATAGTTCATCAAACATGTACTTATGAAATGAAAATATAACTGAGGCTCCAACCAGATCAAGTAGATGGCGAGATGAAAACAAACTATACAAGCATAGATCCATCTTAAACTCAGATCTATTAAGCAATGAAAAAACTTACACCTCAAGAAATTGGATCTCTCTTGGTTCTTAATAAATCCAAATTTAAGACGGATCTATGCTTGTTTTAGATTTTTTATTTTACAAGCTAACATGAATTTTTTTAATTACTTTTTATTTTTAATAAGTTGAGTCAACATGGGAACGTAAAATCTCCCCCATAATGGAGATGTCATGTTAACGTGACAAACATTAGGCACCAATATAGGAATATCAAAATGTATCACACCAAACAATTATCATTTGATAATACGCTTGACAAATCAGGGCCAAGGAATCTGCAGCACATTAATGCAAAATATCCTAAGTTGCAGTTGACAAGGACAATGTCAAATAAATGTGAACAACGATGTAGAAAACTAGGGCATATCTCTACCATATATGTTGACAAGTATCTTCCTTATGGTTGTAACTCGAAAATTGTGTTTTAAGTTTCACAATTTATTTACTATATTTAAGTAATTTGAGAAAGCCATAAGTTAGTTGTATTTGAAAATTTGAATTTCTTATGTCTTTAACTTAGAGAAAAACTATGGCATACATTATGTAACAACATAAGTTAATGAGCTACTTCCTTTAATTTTCTGTTGGAAATAACTCTCACTATAATACACACCTCGAAACCATACTTGTTAGGGCATTGGAAACATTTGAAATTATCACTGTGAGGTATACTCTAGAAATGTCACTTGTCTATCTCTAATAGACATAAATATTATAAATTAATAATAATAATTAATGAAGGATCATATCCATTATCCTAATGATTTATCATCCATGGTTACCAATAAATGCATATTCATTTGTCAAACTATAATTATACCATGTAGCATTGTAATAATCATATTCTACCCTTCAATCATTTATATGTTATCTGTCCTATATAATTTCTGTTTATTGTCATTTTTTCATTGGATAGTTGCTAGTATATGAAACTTTGTACAAGAGCTATATTATTATCTAGCTTTGGCCACTCACACCTTCACAAATTTTCTCGGACACCAGGTCTTTGACCATACCCTTTCGTGTTGAAAGGTTGGAAGGAAAATAACCATCTGATGGTCTTTGGCCGTTTGATTCTCGAAAGGAAATTTTATAATGAAGAGGAAGAATGTGCATGTAGAGATTGAAATATTGAATTAATAACCAATTAAAAAAATACAAGAATTCAATAAGAAGGCACTGCAACTATTCTAATTTTTTAAGAATCATGTTGACTTTATGAATAATTTAGAATGTCAGTGTGTAAGGGCACTGTGTTGAACTCTAGAACAACTCATGGGACAATTGTTTCCCATAAAATTTAGAGGGAAAATACCTTCTTGGATTCATGGGTATCTTGACTTTAGCAATTGATGTGAGAGAATCTTACCTTGCACTAATCATTTTGAATATTTGGACCTTTAAAAGGAAATTTTTTGATGAGGGGACGAAGTCTTTCATAGAACAAATCTAATTAGCTAGCAGATATCATATTTTAAATGATTTTATATAGCAGATATCATATTTATATTTTATGTTAGCAGATATAGATTTTAGATGAGGCGACAAAAAGATAGATTGATCAAAACAGAGAGAGTATCCACTAAGTAGTCAAGGAAAGGTCCTGGGACATGAGGTAGTGCTCCAGGTTCAACTCCCCCAAACCTTTTAAAACAAAGTGCTTAAATGTGGATGATGGAAACCACCCAAGGAGTGAAAAAAATGTAACTTGCATGGCTCGTACTTATGCTGACCATTCCAATTCCATAAAAGCTATTGAAAAAATAGAGAAATATGCTCTTGAAGGTGTTGCGCCTACAACATTTTCCCAAAATTCTAAAAAATTTCAGGACCCTCCTTTACTTTGAGTTATCCATTTTCCTTGCTTAGTTTCATGCTCTTAAGTTTTGCTTATGGATTTATGGCTCTTTCCCGAATTTTGAATGCTAGAAATTGACTGGTTTTTTCATAGTTAAGATGCTTAAAGACGTCCATTGAAATTGAGTCCCTGTCATTTTGCAAAAGATTTTTGAATTTTCGTTGCGAAGTCTCCATGTCGGACGCATTTCTCCTTGTTTTTCCACCGTTGCGGGCGTCTTTCGGTTTCTATCTCTCTTGCCCAACCCGCCGTTGCAGGTGGCCTTCAGATCCTCCTAGCCGTCTATCGCGCCGCCGTAGCAGAGGCTTTTCGAATCATAGTTGGCCATGTCGAGCCCGCCGTTGCGGGTGGTTTTCAAGTCCGCGTGGGTTTATCGCTACCGCCGTTGCGGGTGGCCTCCGACTCTTGACGTTATTTCCCGTAGCGGATGTTTTTTTTTTATGCCCGTCGCTGCCGGTGCGGGTGGTGTCATGATGGGAGCGGTCCGCCGTTGCGGGGGACCCCAAGCTCCAGGCTTCCAGTATATTTTCTGCCAGCGCACGAGATTTTGTTTTGAGCCATATTCGCCGTTGCGGGTGATAGAGTGGTAGGAGGGGTCCGCCGTTGCGGGTGGTATGAAGCTCGTGCTGCCCGACATAACTTTCGAAGCCGCCCCGATTGATGTGACTTCTCGCACGTGTGGATGTGTTTATATATGAGGGGCGAAAAATGGGGTTTTTTGTTGTTTTCGAAGGCGTGGTTGCGGTGAAAGCGAGCTGTTGAGTTTACGAGCGCATGAAAGCTAGCTATTGGTACCGGTGGCCAGGTGGCAGGAGAAGAAGTCTAGCTATCATCAGCTCCCTCATTTGGTGGATTTCCAGGTAGGACTTTGGCTCTTATGATCGTTTTTCGTTTTTTTTAGTTTTCTTTCACGCGGTGGGGGGTTTTAAGAGTTGGACCCGTCGTCCCGTCGCGCCAGCGGGGTTTTTTCTTCCTTGGTTAGGTTTTGTTTCTTCAGTCGTCCACCTGGCGTTGCGCGCCATTCAGTGAGGGTTCCCGGTTGAATTTTTTTGGACGGTTTTAGCGGAGGGGTTTTCACCTTTTCCGTTTAAAAGGCCCGCGTTTCCTTTTCTGTTGTTTCAGTCCTTTGGGGGGAAGCGAGGTGTAGGAGGCCTTCGTGCCGCCTGCACCTGGTGGTTATGATGAAGGTTTGGGGCACCAGAGGCCGTTACGCCATTCTGCGCTAGGTTTCATTGGACGGTTAAATTGATAGGAGCTGCATTACCTTTTTCTATCTTGAGATCGGGTTTTGCATTATCCACAGTCGTCGCGGGGTTTTTTTCTGACTCTCTATGTACAGTCCAGGGTTGTGCGTCGTTTCGGTGAGAATTGGGGATGGCGCGACCTAGTTTTGGCTATTGAACACTTAAAGCCTTGGTAGGTTAAAAAGAGGGGTAGCGTGAGTCGGTTTTGGTTAAGATGCCGGGTCTAGAGATGGGCTCGTTCCCCGTCAAGGTGGGGGAAGAAGGTTATCATCATGATGCGTTTACTCCGCTGATTAGTCGTTTGCGTTCCGTGGGCAGTAGATCTAAAGTATCGACTGGTTAAGCCTGGGGTTTTTATTTTTCTCTCTGGGTGATAGGAAGAGAAATGACGATTGTATGCGGCATCTGCATAGATTTTGCTCATATCGCTTCTATATATCATTTTCATAAAATGACAAGCCTTGTAATAGTGTATTTTTATTGCCAACCTCAATATGAATGATAATGTAATGCATGTGAGATAAACCATAGAACAACTCATTCATAAAACCTGGTGAAGATGTGCTACCATAAAAAAGTTACCATGCTCATAACACATTGCACAGCACTTCATATTAGTGAATTGTTCAGTACGAAAGCTGAAGGTTGATTGTATGCACTAATATAATTCTGATATACCTCAAAGAGAGTAGACTGTTGCACAAAGTTTATAAATTGGAATTACACAATACTATGATGTTGTTTAGTGCAAGAAGATCTGGAGATGTCTAAAAGACAGAGAAAGAAGGCCCCAGCAGTAGAGGAGGTTCCTGCACCAGATGCAGAAGCAAAAATTGAATACATTTATGAGGACACTCAATGTGTCACAGGGGTGGAGCCAGAATACAAGTGGGGAGATATTTACAGGATGATCTCCCGAAGAGAAGTCCCAGATATGGGGCTTGAGGAGGCACCCATATATGCCAATATAGAGAAATCAGCTATTATGAAGGTCTCCACCAGACCTGAGTTGTTCCCATGCTCCGAGTTAATGAGATGGGTGTTACCACATACAAACCACAATTCAATGCTTATCTGTAACGTCGATGGCCAGGGCTATACTGCATTTAGCCCTGGATATGTAGCTTTAGCCTACCATCTACCAGAGCCTCAGCTTTTCCTTACAGATAGATGGCTGGACGACCTCCGGATGGACCTTGTAGAGACCTTGAAAAGAATGCTCTTACCGGGCAAGATCTTCTGACATAGGGTGACTGAAGATTATGACACAGCCACTCTCAGGCCCACTTATCGGTTCATAGCTTTAATGTCAAACAGAATCTTTGGGAGGGAAAATGGCAGATTGTTTAAGTTAGAATGGGTACCCATAATGTTTTTTATAGCAACAGAAGGAACCATTTTCAATTGGGCGAGCATAGTCTCCAGCAACCTCTCCTCCTGTGTGGCTGCAGCTTCAGAAGGAAAGGAACGGAGAAGGTCTGAATTTTACATGAGCTAAATCCTAATCGATTGCATACTGTGCCACCAGTCTTTCGCCGGGCTTAAATGTCTTTGGGAGAAGAATAGGATGCCCGTATATGCAGCATATAGAATGTTGGGAGCCAATCAATACCATACTTTCTATCGAGAGATCTGTGAACAGTTCATCATGCCTCTGAACACCCTCATATTCAAAAAGGAATCCAACTGTATGTTAGAAGAGGCCATGCAGGTCATAGAGGAGTTTGGTGACTATTTTTTGACAGAAAATGGAATGTATTTGAGGATGTTTGGTGGGTCAAAGACCCCTTATCTGTTGCCCAAGTATGCAACAGATTATATCATACGCAAGGAAGCTGTCAGACAAGTGTATATAGATGGAAATGGGCATTTCCTATTCCAGAAGAAGAAGTCTTCCTATCCTCCCCTGCCATTCAAGCTAGGTAGTTGCATCTTTGCAAATGTGAAGCAGGCTCCCGAATTTATACAGGAACTAGAAAAGTTCCGTTTCGGGGAGATGACCTTTAGACGGAATGATACTCACGAGAGGATGGCTGAACACTGCAGGAAACACAAAGTATTTTATGAGTACACTCATCACATTGACAGGGATGAATCTATTTTCAGGAGGGCTGCTAACATGACAATGCTCGGTAAGAGGTTCAAACCACAAGGTGGATCTGAGCAGGAGAAAGCGGAGAAGGCTAAGGCTGAAGAAACAGCTAAAAGAATAAGGGAAGAAGCCCAGAGACTAGAGCAAGAAGCTGTAGAATGGTCCCAGAGGGGAGAAGAAGAAAAGAAGAAAGCTGCCCAGGAAGCAGCTGAAAAGGTAAAGCAAGCAGCTGAGGAAGCTCAGAAGAAAATAGATGAAGAGCTTCGACAACAAGAGGCCGAGAAGATAGAGATGACATAGCAGCATGCTTCTGGATCACAAACAGAACAAAGTCAGGGTGGGGAATACCCTGAGGTGCAGACCATGCAAGTGTCCACTACCATCGTTCCTTCCACCCCTATGCTCCAGTTAGTACCCTTCACACCTAAGAAAGGGGAGGAGGTCCCTGATTTTAGCACAGTGTATTATGACAGGGCAACCAAAAGAATCATGAGAAGAACTGAGCAAAAGGTAGGGGCTGAAGGGATGGCCAGTACCATGATAACCAACAAAGATGTGATGGTCGGAACGGATAAAGATCCCAAGTTTGTCATAAGGGCTGGCAGAGCAACAATAGATGCTACAGAGGACAATGTGGATCAAATGATGAAAGAGATAGACTCAACCAGGAAAACCTCCGCTCAGCTGAAGGACACCTTGAGAAGGGAGAGAGAGGAGAGCAACAGATTAAAAAGAAAATACGAGCATGCCCTCAAAGAGGTGGAGGTCACAAAGCATGAAATTCATGCTATCCAGCAGGAAGCGCAAGCGAGAGAAACTACCCAAGAATCCTTGAGTAAGGCACATCAAGAAATTCAGGACTTGAAAAGTGAAAGGGAACAAATGAAAACAAAGATAGAAGAGCTGACGGAGCAGCAGAAGGACATCTATGAATCCAATACCTTATATGTTAGAGATCTGCAGGAGCAGCTGAAGGCAGCCAAGGAGCAGCAGGTAGATCTGCAGCCCGTCAAAGATCACATCCTGGCTCAAAAGGCAAGGATGCTGCAACTGCAAACGGCCTTGGAAGAAGAAAGGTGTCAAATCTTGCAGATTGATGGCAGACTGGATGAAATATTAAATACAGCATCTTATTTCGTGGACAGATCACAAGACATCCTGGAGGTGCTGACTTCAAGGATGACCAGAGTAGAAGATGATCAAGAAGTCCCAGCTGAGCTACCAGTTAAAGATAAGCAGGCTTTGAAGCGGGACCACGATCTGATCGAGTTTGCTGTTATCACTGCAGAGGACTTTCAGAAGACAGTGAAGAAAACAAAGGGAGCATGTACCGAGTTCTTTAGAAGAGCCTTGGTCACCTATAATCGCTGTCAAGTGGAGGATGAACATAGGCTACACGAATTCCCTGATCATGATACAATTGCAGGGATGTTGCAGACTAGGCAGCAGGAAGATGAAGCCAGGGTCCAATGTATAAGAGCCATTGATGAGCCATTCCTAAAGAATGAAATTGGACACGCAGCCATTAGTATTCAGCTTTTGGAGGAACAGGTGCACCTGAACAAGGCCAGAATAGAAGCTATTCAAAACCAAGCAGATAAGTTCGAGCTGAATATACAGTTCTTGGAGCCACACTCATTTGAAGAACTCGCGGCCGAGGCAGTAGCATGGAGGAAATTTTTGGAAGACCAAGCGGGCCCCTCCGAGTGAGAAGGACTGGTCAAACTTTGTATAATGTAATATTTTGTAAGAGGTTGAGAGAAATGAAGCATTGGGGAGCCCAAAGGTCACTTTGGGCAACCCAAGCATTTTTTGATTTTTGTATAAAAATAGGGAAGAGAGACAAAGAGAGGGCTTTTTTTCCTCGGTCACACTGGATGACCTATTGTAAAGAAGAACTATTTCCTTTTTGCAATAAAGAATTGTAGTTTTCCTGTTGGAGAAAGTGCTGTGGGATTTTCCAAATGGTGTGCAATGGATGGCAGAAAAATCAATTATTTTGTTTTTTCAGCATATGTCCATGAATTGTGAGATCGTTCTAACTCTATGACTTATGTCTTGTTGAATGACTTCCGGTTTATTTTGTGGAAAATTCACTTTTAGTAATGCTCGTGCTTCACATAACAGTTAGCTATCTGACTGTTGGAATATTTTCTCTTTCATGTGCTGTAAATACAAGTATCAGTTACCTGTGATTGTGTTTGTCCTACGTGAAGTTAACGCATTACTAAATAATAGTTGTTTCAGCTCCCCGGGGATAGGGAGTTAGTCACCTTAGTCAATAGTTGCATATGTGGTTTAGGTGTTGTGAACGTAATACGAGAGGTAAGAACCTGCGCAGCACATTGTGTGGTTCCTGGCATCCTTATCACCCTGCATGGTTTAGATAGGCATGTGCATTGCATACTAAGTCAAAAATACAAATTCCGGTGGACCGGGCCGCAACCGGTAAACCCTTGTTGTTATTTTGACCTACGGTAGCCGGACCGTAAACCGGACGGATTCCCTATACCAAACAGTCAGCGGGCTAGTTGGGAACGCTGATTGGGGAGAATCCCTTACTGTTGCCGCCTGCGATTTCCCAGGCCCCAACAGAAGGTAAAAATAAAAAAAATGCAACGAGGAAAATTGTTTCTTGAAATTATGCCTCATTCATCATACTTTTGATCAGTACAACATGTTAAGATCTATAAGATTTTTTTTATTTCTATATTAGGAGTTGTCTGTATCTTTAGCAAGACCTTTAAGTGATAAGAAGCCCCAAGCTATGGAAAACCCTACCTCTTTTTAGAGGCCTTTGTTTCCAAATTTTCATCGTCAAGCTGGGTATGGTTACAATCCAAACATGTATGGTTTTTGCTCCATGGGCTATACTCGGGTAAAAATTAGTATTTTTGTTTTGATTCTGCATGCTTACGCTTGCAAGATATTTATAATTATTTTGGTGTTTATTTCTGTTGTATTTTACAAGCTTTTATAATTATCTTTATAACCTTCCACGTGAAATTTCTCATAAGGTTTTTCAGCCTTTTATCTATGGTAGATGTAATCTCAAATATTCTTTTTTCTAAGCTTTTTCATATGGTATTTCATCCTGTCACCTAAGGAAGAGGCTCGACACCTGAAGGCATGACGATGGTACCCATGCAGATACTTCCAGATGGGCATGTTGGATATGTATTGTAAGTACTTATTTCATGTTTTCCTTTATCTTACAGACAAACACTGTTTCTTGAAATTTATTTCTCTTTGTTGATCAAGCAACAAATAGGGAATGGGGTAAGAGGATCTTCCCCATATAGAGCAGAAGGGTCCACTTCTTATAGAGGAGGGTCTTCATCATATAGATCAAGTAGAACTAGTTCAGGAAGTAGTAGGCAAGGTGCTGGAAGGAATTCTGGTAGTGGGGGAAGTCGACGTTATCGACCCTATTAGTGTTCTGTTAAATATGTTTTTAACAGAGCAGGACAACGATATGTTTAGAAAAATCCCTATTAGTGTTCTGTCAAATATGTTTTTAACATACCAAGACAATGGTAGGTTTAGAACCCCCTTTGTGAGAGGTGATTAACAACAAAGAGATACTTTAAAAGGTCATTAGAGAGTGAAAGCAATATTCATAATGATGATATACTATTTTTAATTTTTATTCTTACCTTGAAGAAATTAGGATACAATCACCAGCTACATGCATTATTTCAGAGTAGACCATGAGTGAAAAATAGTTTTGTTAGAAAAGGAAAAGCATGGAAAAATAAATTAGAGGTTCTCGATTAGTGCCTGAAAGTGAGTTACTAGATCATAGAAAATCAGTGACAGGCAATATTGTCAGCCATTTTGAATCTTTTAAACATGGTAACACTGAAGAGAGCATTCATGTTCCAGACTGTAAAAAAAAATTGAAGGCTGATATGTTCAGGAAGCTATGTATGCATGTGTTGCAGAGGCTGCAACTGGTTTAGTAGAGCCAGTGGAAACTGGTGTGACTAGACAGGATGATGCATACAAGATTTATGTAGATGAAAAATCTTATACTAAATGCTTTGATAATGACAAGAAGTCAGTTAAAGGAATTGAGGGAATTTGCAGTGATTTTGAAATTTAAATCAAATAAGGAAAATAGATAGAGAAGGAAAATGTTTTTCATATATATTTTAGAAGATCATGTGATCATGGTAAAGATTGAGAATGCATATAAATCAAATGGATGAAAACATTGAATTTATGTGATGCACCACTTGATTTTAAAGCAAAATGCTCATGCTTATAAAAAGGATCAGTAAAAAAAGTGTGATTCCAACTAAGGTAGCATTGAGGTCTCAAAATTGGGTTGTTCATTCAAAGTAGTTTGATTACTGACATGGATGTTTATGGAAATAAATTAGATTGGATTGTAAAATGCTAGAGATAACTGTAACTTCCAATATTATAATTTTACCTATAAGGCTGCAACTTTTGAAGAATCCTAGTATCCTCCAACAGATAGTCCCATAGAATCAAAATATAAGTCATACAAGTTAGGGAGACAGTGGACATCCTTGTCTAATGGATCGGTGCAGCAAAATCAAGTCTAGGAAGGAACCATTAACTACAGAAGCATGAGAAAAATGAGTGTTAACCATGGAGACACATATGAAGCCAAAATCGGGGAAGCATTTCTATAATAAATGACCAATCAATCCTATGATATGGTTTTCCAAAATTATTCTTGAGAAAAAGAGAGACTCCTTGTCTCATTCCATGGTCACCCATACCAAAATGACAGTGTCTAGAATCTCCCCTGTACAAATCAAGTCTGCTTCTGCCTAACCACTCAGACAGAAATGATCCAACTGTGTAAAGGTACAACCTTGTCTAGGATTATGTAAGAGATATTCAAGAAGCATAATCAAACTCCAGTAAATGATCAGAACGGAAGGCTTCCCTTGCCATTTGTAACAAATCATCAACCAATGTATGATCCTCCAATAAATGAAGAATGGTACATCCTAATATGTGATGACACATCCTTTGTTAACATAACATTGGAATGGTCACCTTTTGGTAAACAAGGCACATATACTATAGAATGCATAACAAGTTTTATAAATGTTATATAATATGAAAAAAATGAATTATCAAACTTCATATAATGACAATTAGTATTAAATATAGTTCTAGAATTACTCTTGTTCTATTAAATAATTTAGCTATGTAGGAGATATGCTATGAAATATTCTCTGTCAACATTGGATTGGTCACCTTTTAGGTTGTAAGAAAGGGGCATATAATAGGATGCATAAAATCGTTTTTTAAGGTTATAATATGCCAAAAATGAATTATCAAACTTAATATAAATACATATAGTTCAGAGGCTCTTCCAGATAGCTACATTGATAAGTTAGATAACCAACTTCACCACCAAGATCAAAATACCAAGGATTACATCCCAACTTCATCCTGACTTCAAAATATGTCTACAAGGGAATACAAGAAGAACCTAGTCATGGCTTATCCAGGGAGGCACTTATGGACCTGCCAAGAAACTAATACAAGAGGAGATCAACGTCTACTTCAGACATCCAAAGGATGTGAAAAATCTAAATTCTGTCATACTCTTGAAAACATAAACATCAAAGATGTCAAA
This sequence comes from Pseudotsuga menziesii, assembly GCA_001517045.1. Taxonomy (NCBI): domain Eukaryota; kingdom Viridiplantae; phylum Streptophyta; class Pinopsida; order Pinales; family Pinaceae; genus Pseudotsuga; species Pseudotsuga menziesii. The sequence goes on from LPNX010836080.1 coordinate 218,529, forward strand.
GAGATTAGGTCAATTGTAAGAGGCCAGAGGCCATACAGAGTGCCTCCTTGGATAATCCATCTACCTTCTTGTTGTATTCTCTGTAGACATGAGAAAAATCAAGGGAAAGAAAGGATGATTCAAGATTCCTGATATTTTGACACCATGCATATTCCTGATTCTTGAGAAGAGTTATCATTTTCAACAAAGCTACTACTTCCCTCACTTTGGGTTTAATCCAAAACATGGAGGGCTTACCTAAGAGCAACTAAGTTGTAAAGATAGATGTAATTTCAGAGAGACTTAGGTTGCTACATCAAATATGAATGATTTCTTGTTGTAAATCAAGTTGATGTTAAATACGTGTTTTCAGAAAGATGTTAGTTTATGTTAAGTTGATTTCAAAAATGATGTTAAATGATTTCATAAATGATGTTAAATGATTTCAAAACTATTTTCAATGTTATTTATTAGTGCAGAGTTACAATTCGAATATTAATTAATGAATGTGTAAATTCTCTCAAATTGCAGATCTGAATTATTAATTCAATTACTACAATAAAACCTTCCAGAAATGTGTCTTTTCAAACAACTATGGTCCATTTTGCATATTTTGTAATATCTTAGCTCTTTCTAAGATGAAGTTTACATTGTTTGTATGATGCTTATTGATGCACAATGTGCTATGAATCCATAAGACACCAACATTATTTTTTGGTGCTAGTTTAATTAGGTGAACCATGGCTTCAGTATAAATGTAGAGGAGCCTAGTTGGGAAAGAAACTTCACAAATATATTCACATCTCCCCAAAAATATTCATATAAGATTTAAATATTAAATGTTAATGATAAAAAGGAAACATACAATAAATTCCTAAACCAAATAACAATGCCATTTTTTAGTAAAAAGTCACTTGAATCTCCAACCCAACAAGATGCAACCAAAAAGAAATATTCAAAATTGAAAATTCTAAAAAAAAAAACAAAAAATATTCATAATCCCCCAAAATATCTTCTTAGGATATTTAAAACTAAACATGAATGATGAAACAGAAACATAAATTTAAACCCTACACTAAATAACAATGTTTTTATAGAGTTACAATGCACTTGTATCTCCAACCCAACAAGATGCAACCAAACAGTAGTCTCCAATGCAGGAAAGTAGCTGCAAACATCACTCTCTCTGAATCCAAAAGATGTAAAACAAAACAATACACTTTTTTCCTCCAAACATCACACTTCCTGCATCCAAACAACAATCTCAACTCCAAATAGCATTGTCTCAGGTCTAGAAGATGAAAGAGTGAATGAATTTCGGGGGATTGCCACCAAGCAACACCATGTCACCCCAAAACAACAATGTTTCACCTTCCAACATTGACATCTCGTTGAGTAGAGAGAAGAAAGAATGAATGAAAATGGTTGGGCAGGTGTTTTCAAACAAATTTGTATGTTAGGCCGGTTCTTTAATTTATGTAATTGGATAAGTCAACCCATAATGGTCTTGTGCTTTTCCAACCACCAAAACTGGCCTTTTTTGGCACCTTTGTAGGGATGTCGGTCTTGGGGGCACCTAGACACCCCTAAGGCATACCTTGTTTTGGAAAGGAATTTCTTGGGGATGTCAAGAACATACCCCATTTCCCCAGGGGTGTACAAAAACCTTCAAGGACACCCCCAAGAATGTCCATTGTCAACCACCCATCAAGGAAATCTAGATCATGAATTGATGAAAGCTTGAAGGATTCTACAGAGGAAGTACAATTTACAAAAAAGATAAAATCCAAGAAGCAACTGATGAGTTAGAGGAAATGTTGAGGATATTTCATTTTGGAGGATTTCTAGAAGAAATGATAATAGTCTTGTAGAGTAGTGATGATTCACAGCACCTATGTGGTTCATTTAAAAAAAATATTATTATCCTAGTCTCAACATGTAGTTCAAGAAGCCACCTGAGCTTGATTTTCACTCTCTATTTAATAAGAAAATCTGTCTTCTTTTTGTGCAGTAGCGATATTTTTCCCTAGAAATGAAATGCTGTAACACAGAAAGGTCTATACTATTAGAATAACACTCAACAAGTGGAATCATCTGAATTCAACAAGTATTGAAACTTGGGCATGTATTACAAAATGGCATCAGCGAGTAACTTGGGTGACACTTTGGGTGCACTAGATGGTGGTGGTGGAAAATCTAAGATACAGGTTTTGAAGGGAAAGTGGCAGAGTACATGTTTACATATTTAGTTTTGTTGTTGTGTGCATTTAAGTAGTCCTTGTGTAAGTTGTAAATGCCCATTTTAACATTAGAATATTTGACAAAGTGATGGAAAATTAAAGAACATGTAACTTAAGTGACATGAAGCTCTACAATTACCTATGGATTTCTCTTTCACAATATTTTCTCACCATGCCAATTAGAACACCATGGCATATGGATAAAGGATGCGTGGATAGTTGATGTTGTTTGTTTAGTGGTTGTTTGTGCTTTGCTGGAATGCCACTCCACCAGTGATAAAGTACACGATGGTATTCACATTAGTCTGTGTAAAGGGGGTCAAGCATTAGATGGAAATGGCAGATGGTAACAGAGTTTAGAAGCAATTAAAACTTCCAATTAATCTAACCATTCCACCACGAAGATAAATATTCATGGAATTGTTGTGAAAGGGGAGGGGATTTTCATGACAAGTTCTCTATGAGACTTGGCAGTAAATGGGGCTTTTCCTCTATAAATACCTCTGAGTGTTTTATTGTTGCTCTGCAATTTAGCAACCATCCTGAGAGATTTCGACATGATTTAATAGGAGAATAACAGAGTTTATAGTTAGCATTTAATCTCTATTGTGATAACCTCTATTATAATTAATGCATACAGATGATGATGAGTGATTCCTTTGATAAATTAATTTGAAAAAACATATGCATTTGAGTTGTCATTATTCCACTGTGTTTGCACTTTTCTCCAGTTCACAAGGGGCTTAGTCTCTTTGCATCAATTACTATCAGAGAAAGTATAGTGAGGTTGGAGGCTTCGTGTTAACTCAGATGATCCCAACAAATAGTTGTGACATTGGAACCTATTGTTAAGGAAAAAAACAAGTGAATCCTGAGGAATGAAGGGATTCTAAATAGAGTATGGAAGAAGTTTGTGAAGAATAAATTGCACAATGGAAGGATAAGAAATTCCAATGAAGACAACTGTTGTGAAGAAGAAAATAGAAGATAAAGAAGCCAGCAAAAAAGGTTGAAGAGGACCCTAGAGAGGTTTGTAGACCAACAATATTTCAAGAAAGAGTCAAAGATGAAAAACCCATCACAATTACCCCAAAGCTTTTAGGGAAACAGAGCACATAGTTGATCTTGTGGACACTAAAGAATATTGAAAACCCCTTCAAGAGTAACTTTGCTTATTTGAAGATGAGGGGATATGCAACCATGAGTTGGATAGATCTCCAAAAAAGGAGATAAGAAAAGGAAAATAGGTGAGAAAATGGGTACATGTGATTTTCAAGTGGAGGGGGAAAAAAGTGTAGCCAAGAATGCAGTCGGAGTGGTTGAGAAACTTCAAGCTTTGAGATTTGAAAGTGGAGATAGATTTCCCTAATAGGCAATGCAAATATGTAGTTGTAAAGAAACTTCAAACATAAGTTAGATAGTGGAAGAGGCTATAAGAAGCCTATGGACGTTGGATTCCTCATGGAAGAGGATGATGTTGATGAGCTTGTGGTAATAGATGAAGAGGGAGAAGCATTATAAGACTTCAGATCTATAGAGGTTTTGATGATGGCAGAAATAGTGAAGGAAATGTTGAGTGGGATTTCGTAAGAAGAGTGACTGAAGACTACTTTGAGAAGCAGAGATGTTGGTGTAAGATAAGATAAGATAATTTTATTAATGGGAACCCAAACTTGATAAGATAAGATAAGATAATTTTATTACTGTCCAATAGATGACCACTAAAATACGTCAAAGGGACTAGTGGGTACCATGATGTCAATAAAAAGTTGGAGCGCAAAAACAGCTCCTATAAAATATTATGCAAAAAGTATCATGTCAATTCAATTAAGAAAAGTATGGAGGAGAAGAAATTCTATGGAAGATAGATAAAGTGAGAAGATAGGTCATTGCAATTGACACGGTAGGGAGAAACTATTGAAGACTATAGTCTTGTAGTGGTTTCCAGAAAGGAACCAAAAGTTGAAGGAGTGGTGAGTAGAAAGGAATTAAAGAACTATTTTCAAGAAGACAAGAGAAAGGAAAAGACAACAGCATACTGTTGTCACGAGAAAGCAATAAAGAACGAGAATGCAATTATTAGTTTGTGGTGACAAAATAATAGAAAGCAAAAGTAATGACGATGTCGCTGCAATCAAATAGAAAACAAAATTTATTGATCCCATGTCTAATAATTGATGTGAAATACAAGCAAGATTAAGAAATGCCCCAAATTAACCTAGAATTAGAAAGAATCCTATTTTTTATAGAGAAATCCCACCACATGCTATAATATCTTCACATAATACTATGAAAATCCATCAACAGTACATAAAATGTATTCATTAAGACATATTTATGCAGCAAGGTCCATCAAGTAGTTATTTAGGTATTTAATCATCGTCTTACACATATATGACACCAGATGCTCCATGAACAAGCATCAAAGATCACTTAATTATAATCTCCATGGGGTACCACATCATCGCAAGGGTAACAGAGCTCGATTCACATATTGGTTCGACCAAGAATTCCTTTCTGACACTTTGTGGGTATAGCCTGACCATAGTTATGCCAACTATGGTTACATTTGTAGGTAGCTTGGTCCATATTCATTTCATTTAATATATGTTCAAGTACCAACATAGCCCTTGATTAATGTGTTATTCATCCATTCCTAATTTTTTACACCAATGTCCGTTACCAAATATAAATTTATTCAATTATTCCAGTGATGGGAGGGAGTAGGACTACTATCATATTGTTAATTAATTCCCAATCCACACAAATTTACATAGATAAAGAAAGTATCAAAGCTATTCTTGTAAATTGAATAGGTGATTTTGGATCATCTCTTGGCATTTTGGGTCATTTTACTCTCTTTCAAATAGTAGACTCCCAAACCCTTTCTCCTCATGCTAGTGCCTTTTCTAAACCCCAAAATTATTTTATTTCTACAATATTATATTTCATTCCATAATTGTTATTTGTATCTCACCCTCTAGTTGTGATGTTGGAAAATCCATATAGATAGGATTGCATACTCGGTCACCTAATGTAATCAAGCAAAACACCAGGAACATGTCAGCCCTGCTAAAGTGTGATGAAATCACAAGTGGACACCCATGCAAAATGAGGGGTGACAATATGGACTGTGGAATCAAAATAAAGTATTTGGGGGGTTGTTATACCTCATCCTCTATTTAATAACTTTATCCCTAACCCTCATGAAGACAAGTTCCTTCATAGCATTTGACAGATTAAATTTCAACTAGATTGATCTAGGGGGGTAGGGTTAAAAAAATGATGAGAAACATGATAGATAAACCCCCCAATTAAGACAAATGATATCCAAAAAGTACCAAAATTGCATGGGAATACCATGAAATTCTATGCTCACAGAGAAACATGGTTGAACAAATTGTTCAGCTGAGAAATTCTAAACCCATATAGACAACACAACTAAGGTGTTATAGAAAATCCAAGGGCCATGATACATAATATAGGGACAATGACTCTTATTAAAATGAAAAAAAAAATCCTTTTGTTGGGATTAGGGTACTTGGAAAATTATGTTGTGTAGCCTCTACAATTCAATAACCCAAGCATTATGATGGCCTTGAGAAAAATCCATAGAAGTGTGTGCTTTCTAAACTTATCACAAAAATTGGAATACTTATGAATAGAACTATCCACAATAATTTCATTAGTGTGCAGTTCAATTCCTTATGGGAGACCTTTAATACAAAATTTAGCAAGAACTCCAATGTAACCATGCTCACAACCAACATACAATGCTTCTATCGATGAAAATTGCCTTGAAAAAATCAAATGACCCATCCTTAATACCAAGGGATGTTTTTAAAAGTCACCCAATAGCCTTATGACATGCAAATGGCCACTCATGGTCCTTGTAGGATGTATAAGCTATCAATTCTAAGAGAACAAAGGATGCTCAAACCACATAAACCCTATCCAATGCACAAAGAAAGAAGTGTTGGATATTTACTCCAAGATTTGATATGTTGTTTAATTCAAAGGATGTGGATCCTTCCTTGAGTCTGCTCATTCCTCTCGACTCTATCTAAGTTACTAATTTTTCTGTATATTTTTCAACCATTATTATATAGATTGTAACTTGCTCAATGATGCACACAGATAATAGTATCCAAGGCTTTGTAAATTTGTTCGATCTTCCCTTAACTCATCAAAGAATAATAATTTCATATGTAAGGATTTGATTACCAACAAGACCTCACACACAAACTAATTGAATGTGTTTTCCACCAAAGGCTGATAAATATTGTTTGTGAAGTAGCCTACTGAGTGATGAAGTTTCCCTGCCTCCCTTTAAACGACGTCACCGAGCTCAGGACATTGTGTCTGCATGTGTTGCAGAGGCTGCAGCTGCTTTAGTGGAGCCAGTGGCAACTGGTGTGACTAGACATGATGATGCACACAAGATTTATGTATATGAAAAATATTATACTAAATTATTTGATAATGACAAGAAGTCAGTCAAGGGAAATGAGGAATGTGTCAAAGTAGACACATTGATCCAAAAAGAAGCAACATAAATAGGAGGTAGTAAGAAACTTGTGGTGTATTCAGATTCTTATCAATCCTTTATAAGGTTTTTTTCATAACCTGCTAAATGGGTAGAGGAGAAGCAGATGGATCCATTGTTTGAAGATTCAATATCCTCTAAGCATATGGATAAATGGTAGAATGGAGATAAGGATGAGAGGAGTGCAAATGCTGATGTTTGTAAGTAGTTTTTTTATCAATGAAATATTTCAAAATACAGTAATTTCTATCAAAATCAAGTGAAAGAAATGGATCTCTCTAAAGCCTCAATTTAACAGTAACAAAAATATAAAAATAATCTGGCTAGGAATTCGGGAAAATTTTAAGGAGCTATACAAAAAATTTTAAGTTGTGAACTATTTATTTATTTGACAAATCTGGGAAAATAGCCCTGTGGATTTAGTTATTTTTTCATAGGAAGAACATTAGAAAAATTAGGCAAATAGTAAATATTATCCCTAAATTTTCTCCTCTAATAATACTTCCGAAGACAATCAATATTAACTGTAAATTATCATCCCTGGGTAGCTATGAACTCTAACATGGCATTATCATGGTAAAGTCCACTTGAACTAGGGGCCTGTCAAACACAATCAATTCCACATGATGAGGGCTTCAAGCTCACTGCGGTCACTATTGTGTCCATTATTGTGGTGACGCCCTGTCTCAACCATAGTATTGTCGATATTCAAGCATGAATATGGATATGGATGCTTTTCAAACCAAACATCTGGAACTGACTTAAAGAATGTTATATTGACAGTAGTGTTTTAGAGTGTTTAAAAAATATTTCATAGGATTTTCCCAAGATACATTAGAGTTCTAGGAAACCTATAAAGACTTGTAGGAAATTATGCTAAAATCATAATCTATTGAAAGAAAGAAATATTTTTAACATCCTAATTTCAACAGTCAAAAGACTACAAAGAGAAGATATTTCAGCAAAATCAGAGTATAAACTAGAATATATGCTATATTGAGAATTCTAGAAGTAAAGGATCACAGAGGAGACAAAAAAGATCTATTATTAATGCCAGAACAATGGGTTTGACAAGTTTAAGAGTCTCTGAAATGCATCTCTAGATAAACATATATATTTTGCACAACATTATTAATAAAATGTCAACTCAAGTCATCAGCCCTTAGTATTGAATGACACAAGGAAACACTCCATATAGTACCAAAAAGCTACCCCAAAAAGTAAAAACTCTGCATACTGTTGTGCTAAAGTCATCTTATTGGAACAAAAGCCTAGGCAGCCAGAGCATGATTTTGGCTTTGTTCATTATGATGACCATTCCAATGCCATAAAAGCTATTGAAAAAATAGACAAATATGTTCTTGAAGGTAAAAAGGAAAAAAAGTAACAAGGACAATTGTTTCTCAGAATTCTTCCTCGTTCATCATACTTTTGATTAGTAAAACATGTTAAGATCTATAAGCTTTTTTTTTATTTCTATATCGGGAGTTGTCAGTATCTTTAGCAATACCTTTGAGTGATAAGAATCCCCATGCTATGGTAAACCCTACCTCTTTTTAGAGGCCTCTGTTTTCAAAATTTTAGCCTCAAGCTGGGTATGGTTACAATCCAAACATGTATGGTTTTGACTCCATCGGCTATACTCAGGTAAAACAAAGTATTTTTGTTCTAATTTTGCATGATTACACCTGCAATAGATTTATAAATCCATTGACTACAAACAACAAAGAAAAGTACCAATGAGATTCGAGCATTATATATTTAATGTATTAATTGTAAGTCTTTTCTAAGTCAACATGCATTATAGATGTGACACATATCACCCACATGTAATGTAAAAACCACCTCTTAGCACAATAAATACCTAGATTTATACTACCACAAGCCTTGATCGATGCTAACATTCATGTGATGATGTTATTGAATTGGGTTGGATGGGAAGCAATCCACATGAAATCTAGTGCTCGGCCAACTCAACCCCTATATTTGGAAGAGTTGTTGACTAGATGTGGAATGATGTTATCCTGAAGCCACTCTTGTGCATATTTCTTGTGTGTGTTATTTATGTGTTCACTTTCTCCATTTTATTTTAATTTGTATCATATGCAAATGAATGAGTTTTCTAATGCCCTAAGAAAAGTCAAATCAACCACCACAATTAACTGAGATCTGAATTCAATTAATGTATAACATGGATGGCAGATGGAAAATATTGTGAGGGGTCATGAAACGTACCATTCCACTTCAAATTTTAATGAGATAATATCAATATGCATCATTATTAAAAAACAAAGTCGAGTGACTACAAACCGATGTTTATGAAGTGATTGCACACTTTAGTGATTTTGGAAGGACTATTAAAATAAAAAAGTACTCAATTGTCCTAATTGAGATGTATGCAATAGGTCCTACTTTCCATATATCTAGAAATTGGCTTACAAGACTTAATCAATAGCACGACAGGTCTTGTCCAGGTAAGGATGCTTTAAAAATCATTAAAATTAAGAAGAGAACAAACTACGTAAATCATGAGTTCCAACTACAACAATCAGCATGAAATGTTATAGAATCCAATGATACAGTAAGTTTTACAAATGTGATTTGAATTTCCCCCCTGCACAGGTGGCACATAAAATTAGATGAAGAGAACCAACAGGCTCTCTAAGATTAAAAAGCTTAACAATGCCATGTATTGAAAAAGGAAACCCCTGGGGATTTTTTGATAGAGAAAGCCAAGGGGTACTATGTTTATGTGGTGCTCGCATGGTATTTTTCATAGACACACAACATTATTTCTGTTTAAATATGTTGCTGGGCTAGGAACTAACAATCGTGCAGAATTCTATGCACTGTGGATCCTTCTGAAATCAACATTGGACAATGGTTGGAATCAATTAAAGTCTTGTAGACTCAAAGATTGCAATTGAGTGGGCGAAGCAACGTTATCGCATTAAATATATAAGGCTAATTCCCATAATCAATCCCCGATGTGCGTTCTCCCCACTCTTGTGTCCTTGTAAACTTGGGGGACCATTGTATAATTCCATGATTATTTGAGTACCCCATCAGACACTTCTCTGAAGCGTAAGAAACCCATGAGAACACATTAATATTTAGTCGATATTGCCCCACTCAGAATGATTTACAAACTTGTAGCTGAATTAATTAGAAAGAACTATTCAACTGACCTCAAGGGAAGTGGCCATAATTCCCATACTCACCGATGAAAGTGACTCGGGGTTATCAATACACTGGGCATACTTGTCCTTCAAATACTTGTACTCAATATACTCTCCAGGACAAAAAGATACAAATAATTACATTTCTAATGCAGGAAAAAGTGCTTGTGAGTACTGTAAGTATTGTTACTTGGGATACTCAACATACTCAGAGAGTACCAGCCAATATTTGGGAGTCAATAGGCCGACTATTAATTGTACAATACTTGATCAGCAGTAGTATAGCAAGCAGCGAGTATTGTAACTATGGAAATTGCCCTAAATCCAACGAATTCCTACATAGTCACTGCAAAAGTTTGACACAGAGCCACTATAAAGACACAATTTTTTTTATTATTTCTCAAGTCAAGGAATATTAGTAGTAGATTATCTTTTGGGGTTCCAAATTATGCAATTTAAAGAATAAATTGAAGGCTAGTAAGATGATTTCAATCCTCCAACAGCCCTAGCCCAATAAAACTTAAAATATATCACCATTCTACTGTATCCAGAGATGAACAAGATATGAATCAACAAATATTTCTAAAGTAAACCATTTCCAACTGATTTGTTTATTCAAATTGAGATGACACCATTCAAAAAAACCTCCTACACAATATTTAATTCATCAAATGATACATGACATCCAAAAGAAAAATGGGGAAATTTAAATTGGGTTTTGAGTGATTTTATGAACAGTTGAAAAGAGAAATGGAGTGAAGATGGCTTCTAGCTTGCAAGGCTTGGCCTGGGTTTCATTCAGTGTGAGAAGTGATTGAATCTAAATTGGTTCTTCTTGATTCGGTTGCTGTTGTGGCCAACTGCTTCCAAAGGGATCCTCCTCTAAGAGGGAAAAAATTGCTATGCACCAAAAAAAATAGAGAAAAAAAACCTATGCAGCATGCATGCAGCTTCACACAGTCATATGGAAGGTGTTTGGAGCTAATGATAAAAAGGGCTGCCGATTTGTACCATGTGCAGGGAACAGAGAGAGGACACCATTGGGTGTGGAAGAGGAGGATATAGAGGAGGATACCAAGGTCGAGGAAAAAGGAGAGCATTGAATTACTACAACTATGGAGAGGTTGGACACATCACATGGTCTTTTTAGAAACCCTCCACGCCTATCAATATTCTATTGCAGAGGCATGTGGGCCAACATCTCCAATAAAATATGCCTCATGATATTAGATATTTATATACTAAATAAAAAACCTTTTTACCCTTAATATAGCACAAATATATTGGTTTAAATTTTTTTATTTTTAACCCCCCCAATATGAACGAACATGATATCATATTGGTCCCTAAGTGACGTCCCCATGTATATCCATCGTCCACGTGCACAGAGCTGTAATATTTCGTTAGTTTTATGGGGCCACTTACCTTGTGCTAGTCCCATCGATGAAGGCGTTACCCATTGTAGATCTTTTCTCGACGAGATCCAGGCCATCAGATGTTGTGTTACTTTAACCAATTTCATGGATTGCAAGATAAAAAAACCAGCGAGCACTTTGATCCAGCGAAATCAATCCTGCCTGTCGATCTATCTTCTGTTGATCATGACCCTTGGAACTTGCGGTTGATTTAGTGTCATTTCATGGAAATGAAGAGGAATTTTTGGTCACACATGTGGTTCTCACAAAAAGCACGTCATTCATCAATATAACTCGCTTTTAGATCCTCATTGTAGAAATGCCCTCCCTTTTAACTTGATTTTTCAGCAACCCTGAGACTAGAAATTTATGCGTGTTTTGAGCCCTTTTCATTGCTTTTCCTGACCTTCTCACCATTTCTTGCTGAGCAAAAAATGTTTATAACAAGTGGCTCCAGCTAGGGATTATATCCTCCCTGTGAGTTAGCAAAGAACAATCGTAGACCAAGTGCCATATCCATTGGGAGTCCCCCCAGCTCTGCTGCAATCTTTCAAAAAATGCTCCAAAGAACAAAATTAGGCTGAATGATGGAAATAATTGAAAAGTTAAGCTGATACTTGAGAAACAATGATTAAAATGGAAATTCTCGTCATGCTGAGATTATTTATTCCTACCTACACTATCTAATGGACTTCATCACCTAGTTAAGTGATTTCCAACTTCCAGGGAATCCATCCAAGAAAATGGTCCCAGAAACACCATTTACTCTCACACGGTGTAGAGAACACCACCAAGAGACTCAATGATACTGAATTATAACAAAATAATTGATATTTACAGTAAATATCTAACCATACATTACTATTTCCCAGATGCTCCATGTATTCCCCTACAAGATAGTAGAAACTAGGGTTGTTGCCGATCTCTTCAGCTGTTAGTAGGGCGTGGCAAGAATGTCCCAATTTATATTATACTATCATTATATAGAGGTGATTCCTCAAAAAACTATGAGAGATAGCTATTGGATCCTCTTTGTCCATGACACCGATTTTATCGCACGATATTCCAGAACTCATGGCCTGCTCTATCATAGGTGTCGCAAAAAGGGTAACGCTGCTTTCTTCAGCAGATCTGGGCTGGTCTAATTCTTGGAGACCATCCCAGTCGAAAAATCCCTTTGTGTACTTGGGGGCATGATCACAAGGAATACTACATCCCATGGAGAAATATGTCCTCTGCCTTCCTTGAGGAAATCACTCGAGAAATAACCCCTCTTGTTTGCAACTGGATTGGTTTCCAAAGAAACCATGCACATATTCCTCTAGGTAGTGTTTGAATGATGCGATTCACCCTTGGATTTGTGAGTCAGGAAACAAAATATCATCTTTCAGCCTCGTCCCTTTATGGACGTGTTGCTGCCGCAACTTTTTCTCCCCGATTTTATTTTTACTTAAACTCTGGGACCCCTCCTCATCATTTTGCTTGGACTGATTGTTAAAGGCTCATCCCATCGAGCATATCTGTTCATCTTGAAGTTGAATGCCCGCTATTTCGTTGCTTCTTTCAGTTTAGTTTGGGTCGTGTGGTCTGTTTAATACCCATAGAACATGAAAATGTTTCCTTCAAAAAAAAAAAATGTTTGTTTTGGCTGCGATTGATCCTTAACGCTGTTGGTTTGCGCTTTGGATCGGACCTCTTTCGGAAGATGCTGAGCCTCAACTCACCCGCCATTGCGGCTCCTTGATCAAACTTTACGCCTGATTAGAGTTTCACCCGACGCCCGATTCATTGTTTCGATCGCTTGCTCCTAAATTTCTAAAGGCCCTCCATTGCGGCCGAGAGGATAAAGTCAGCTCTCGATTAGAGTTTCACCCGACGTCTGACTCATTGCTCTTTTCTCCCGCCCGTGTCGCTCAACCTTTGCATCATTCGCCGTTGCGGGTGGTAGAGCAATCTAGCCTCCGATACCCTCCTTTCCAGCGTCTAGTTGCCTTTATCACCCGTGTTGTCACTTACCTGGTTCTAATGCTCCTCCGCCGTTGCGGCTCCTGAAAGCCTTGTCCCATCCGATGCAGAAGTATTTTCTCGTCCGATCCAAGTATTGCCCGACCGCCGATGTATTTTTTTCCGCGAGTTCTCGCCTGGATGAACCAGGCCAGCCCCTTGTGGATTTATCAGTATGGTTAGGAATTTTAGATGCCTAACATCTCAATTTAGTGGATAATGCACCAAAGTTGTATGCAGAGAGAATCCCATGGATCGCTAAAGCAACGTATCGTGAAGAAAAGGACAACATAAATGAATGATAGAGGCACCGACGAGGCATTTTCAGCAGTTACTGTTAGAAGATAAACGCCTGTGGAAATGATGGGGAAAACGTAACGACCAGAGAGGAAACTAAATCGTGAATGGTTCTGAAAGATCACACGCTGAGGGCAGCTCAAGAGACAGTAGTTGTGGTTTAAAGAACGGGAATCCTGACTGAAAGGGGGCTTTTTCCCCTGGAAAAAATTGTAAATGTTTGCTTGTAAGAGGAACTACTTCATTTTGCAAAAGGAACTGCAATTCTACCTGGTTGGAGAAAGTGAAATGGAATGTATCAATGCGTTTCGATGAATGATGTTGGAGAGGAACTATTTCGTTTTCAGCTGCATTTCATTTACTATGAGAATGTTTAATTTCCTGAACCTATGTTCTTATTGAATGTTCTTTGGTATTTTCATGATCATTCCATGTGAGTAATAATGGCATTCATACAGCAATTGGCTACCTGGTTATTAAATATTGGTGATTGTTCATGTGTCTGAAAGGAGTATCAGCTAACTATAATTCTTCATACTGCATGTGCAAAAAATTGAATTACTCACTTAAAATTGATGGCTCGCTCCCTAGGGATAGTTTAGATAATTAGTTTGTTTCTTATTGTATGTGATTTGGTTGCCCGCGGGTCTAAGACGAGAGGTAATAACCTGCGCATCACATCGTGACCGCCCCTCATAGTCTAATCACCTTGCACTTAGTTAGGCACGTGCATTTCATCTCTTAAATTAAAATACAAAAACTCGGTGGACCGGGCCGCAACCGGTAAAGCTTTGTTTTTGTTAGTTGACTCACGGTAGCCGGACCGCAAACCGGATGGATTCCCTATACCAAACAGTCAGTGGGGTAGTTGGGAACGCTGATTGGGGAGAATCCCTTACTGTTGCCGCCTGCGAATTTCCAGGCCTCAACAGTTTTGGTGCTAGAAGGAGGGCCGCCAGTGCATGGCTAGCCGAGGAAACCCGTTTTACAGAGAACATTCCGCTGGTTACAGTTCTGAAAGTAGTGGACCACGTAATCCATTTCCAGAAGAAGAAAATAGAGAACATCTATATCATGTTTGCAACAAGATTGTGAATGATCAAACAAGACATACCCGTGCTTATGTAAAGAAGATTGGAGGGTTGCCAATTATTCCCGAATTGCCTAGAAGAGAGTACAAGAAGAAATACCGTCCTCTAATTGAAGATTCAGTGTTGGTTGGAGACTGGGAAGAGCTTGTGGAAACTGCCTTATAGGAGGTCAAATTGCCTTTGAACCAAATAGGTCCAGACACTCCGTACAGCTCTCCTGTTCACACCCCCGTTGGTTCACGTCCTCACACCCCTGCTGTTTCACCTCCTCACTCCCCACCCAGACTCATGGCCAGTTTTAACGCCAATCAACCCCCACCTAATCCTCCACCACCCGCATGGAAAGCCAGATCGCCTTTGAATCTGACCCCACCTTTGCATGACCTACCCCAAGCCTTTGAGAAGCTACTACCCAAATTTGACCCAAACGAAAAAATCCTGGTGGATGATCATCTACAGAGTTTCTACTTGGCATTAGAAGGACTGAGGGCAGGGGAGCATGAAGATGTGGTTTGTAGACTATTCCCGCATACCCTCAAAGGAGCTGCGGCCTCATGGTATTTTGGATTTCCCGCCAATTCAATCCCAGACTGGGATACTTTCGAGAGGATATTCAGAAGTAAGTATGCCGTCCAAAAGACTCACGCTGCCCTCATGAAAGGACTGTGTGCATTGAAGAAAGAGAAAAAATAAAAGGTGCACATCTTTACACAAAGGTTTGCAGCATATCTAAAAAATTTCTCTGAAATAGATAAGCCTTCAGACAAAGTACTGATTGAATACTATACTTCAGCTTTGGGTCCTGATTTAGCCATGTTTGCAAAATGTAGGGCCAAGCCTACTTTGACGGAGACTTATGAAGAGGCAAAAGTGGTGGAGGATGAAAGGGAGAGCGTTGAATATTATCCTGAATAGTTAGGGGAGAAAAGAAAAAACCTTACTGTTTACTAAGCCCAAAGAGGAGAAAGCACCAGACTATGAAGGTATGGCCAAAATGGTGCAAAAGCTCTCTAACAAGATCATAGATTTAGAGAAAGAAAAAGAAGCACAAAATTTTTACAGGCCATACTATAAGAAAAGAGAAGACAGCAATCAGGCCCAACCTCCTCCTCAAAGGAATGCATCCATGAATTTGACAGACATAGGCATGGAAAATTTCTGTACTTTTCATCAGCAGCCTCACTCCGAAAAGAACTTTCCGCAATGGATAAATTCCATGACATTGGTCATGAATCAGATGTTGGATTCCAGACTGACAGAAGAAGATGAGGAGGAGAGGAAAGAAAGTGTTTCTTCCACTTCTACAAAAGAACAGGAGGAAGAGACTATGGCATTATGGAGTTCTGTTTCTGTGCTCGACGCTGAAGAGGAAAATACTCAAGGATGCAAAGGGGTAAGAGAGGCAAACGTGACAACTAGAAGTAAAGGGACGGTTAGTGATGACAGCCTTTTACTCCCAAAGATCAGGAGGCTGCAAAGGAATGTCAGGAAAAAGTTTCAAGATAAGGCCTTGGCCGATCAGATACCAGAATTCACTATTACCAGCCAAGACCCTAGACAGAACAAAACATCGCCTGAGTCAAATCAAGAGAACGTAAGTGCTAGTAAATCTCATCCCACTAGATCACAAATTGAATATGACATTGTTGAAGATTTGAAGAAGGTAAAAGCAAACGTCCCATTTTTCGAAATGTGCAAAGTACCTCAACAGAAAGAAAAACTACTGAAAGCACTTGAAACGTCTGAAGAGAAACTTCCCACTGAAAATCAGCCCTGGGATGAAGAAGAAATCAGAGAAGCAAGCACCGGAGGTATGTCTAAAACTAAACATCCACCTTTCCTCCTGACATTTGAAGTTTTCAATCATAACGTGCACAATTGTTTTAGTAGACTCAGGGGTGTTTCCTGAACATTGGAGTTCCAAACAAAGAAGATATTTGCATCTAAAGTCAGCTTCCTACCAACTCGTAGAGGGCATATTATTCAGAAGAAACTATGATGGGGTCCTCCTAAGATGCCTGGAAAGAGAAGACGCTGAGAAAGTAATGTCTGAATTGCATGATGGTCCGGCCAGCGGACATTATTCAAGAGACACTACAGCCCACAAAATCCTTAGGGCCGGTTACTATTGGCCAACACTCTTTAGGGATGCACATGCACACGTCAAAAAATGTGATACTTGCCAGAGATGTGGTGGAAGACAACCTAGAGCAGCAGCACCTCTAAAGCCTATAATGATCACAGAGCCTTTTGAGCAATGGGGAATAGACATCATTGGAGAAATAAAGCCAAATTCCTCCCTGCTACATAAGTATATTCTCACTGCAACTGATTATTTCACTCGCTGGGTCGAAGCCATCCCATTGCGCAAGATAAACAAAGACGAAGTCATCAGTTTTCTGCAAGACCATATCATGACCAGGTTTGGGGTTCCAAGTTCATTAGTTTTTTATAATGCTAAATACTTTTCATCCATTAAAATCACTGCATTTGCTCATGAGAAAGGTATAAAATTACATTATTCTGCTAACTATTATCCGCAAGGGAATGGCCTAGCTGAATCCTCAAATAAAAACCTCATTAGAATCCTGAAAAAGACTGTCATAGAAAACCAGCGAAGTTGGCACTCAGCCTTACCCAATGCCCTGTGGGCTGACAGAGTCACCCCCAAGTCTGCAATAGGAGTGTCACCCTTCACCCTTGTATATGGTAAGGAAGCTATCTTGCCCCCAAACATCATGCTCCCATATTCCATACTAGCTCAGGAATCTCAAGGGTCAGATGATGAGGTTCTCCAAATAAGAATATACAATCTTCTAAAGGCAGAGGAGGCCCGATCCAAGGCTAGAGAGCATTTCCAACAGCAGCAGGAGGTAGTGAAGAGATGGTTTGACAAACATAAAGCTGGAAAAAGGGAGCTGGAAGTGGGAGACCTTGTTCTCAAATGGGATCATCCCCATGATGAGAAAGGGAAACACACTAAGTTCCAACAGTTATGGGTAGGTCCGTTTCAAATCACCGCTAAACTTAGCCCTGCTACTTATATGTTACAGGATTTACAGGGGTGGGAGGAGAACCTGCCAGTTAATGGTCTAGTTCTCAAACCTTATTTTTCTTAAGTTGTTTTTGAGCTTTCTGAATTGTACATAAATAAGCTGTGTTGAGTTATGATTTCATTTGTTTTAATTTGAGTCTTTGTTTTCAATAAAGGTGGTTAACTCGTGGTTATGTGGGGAACTCCAAATTTTTGGAAATAGTAAACATTTGTTGAATAGTTAGACTGTGGGCTTCCATGTGAATTCCTTCCACCAAATAGTTTCTCGAAATCTTTGTGTGCATTGAGGTCCGGTTTAAGCCCCTGTAGCGTCAATCAGATTCAAAAGTCTGGAATACTATGCTGAGGTTCCGCACACTTTACACTTAAAATTATAAGGGGCGATGACAAGGGGACCCACGGAGAAGAGCAAGATGAATAGAGTGTTAATATAAATGATCCCATGCTAGGAAATGAATGCCAAAAAGCAGATAAGAGTCAAAATTCCTATGAAAACATCATGCTTCAAAACTAAATCTAAAGCATAAAGTACTAATTTGCCAATGATCATCTCCATCCGTGAGCTGAAACTTTAAGCACATCGCTCGCACAAAAGGGAACTATGGGATAGAGGATCCTGAATTGAAATTCAGTAAGAAAGGCACGCACGAAGACTCGCATCATAAGGGGACTAAATCCAAAAAGCACAAAAGTTGCCAAAATGGCATGGGAGTGAGGAACAAATGAACGTTTCTGTTCATCACCTGCTACAATCCTATGGTGTCCAATGTCGTCGGCTACCTGAAAGCAAAATTAATAATGAACTCATATTTTGGCCTCAGCAGAGTTATCCGGACTCTAAAATCTTGACTTTCATCGTCCGAACTGGACTGATATCAATGATTAAGGTACACACTTCTGTTATTGAGAAATCTGTATAACTGGAAGAGTTCAATGGATACATTTGTTACGGAACAGTCTGCCATTCAAGAAAGAAATCACCCAGAGATCTAGGTTCACCAGGAAATTGCCAGTCGTTGTTGCCGCAACTTTTTCTCCCCGATTTTATTTTTACTTAAACTCTGGGACCCCTCCTCATCATTTTGCTTGGACTGATTGTTAAAGGCTCGTCCCATCGAGCTTATCTGTTCATCTTGAAGTTGAATGCCCGCTATTTTGTTGCTTCGTTCAATTTAGTTTGGGTCGTGTGGTCTGTTTAATACCCATAGAACATGAAAATGTTGCCTTCAAAAAAAAAAAAAAAATTTGTTTTGGTTGCAATTGATCCTTAACGCTATTGGTTTGCACTTTGGATCGGACCTCTTTCGAAATATGCTGAGCCTCAACTCACCCGCCGTTGCGGCTCCTTGATCAAACTTTACGCCCGATTAGAGTTTCACCTGACGCCCGATTCATTGTTTCGATCGCTTGCTCCTAAGTTTCTAATGGCCCGCCGTTGCGGCCAGGAGGATAAAGTCAGCTCCCGATTAGAGTTTCACCTAACGTCTTACTCATTGCTCTTTTCTCCCGCCCGCGTCGCTCAGCCTTTGCATCATCCGTCGTTGCGGGTGGTAGAGAAATCTAGCCTCCGATACCCTCCTTTTCGGCGTCCGGTTGCCTTTATCGCCTGTGTTGTCACTTACCTGGTTCTTATGCTCCTCCGCAATTGCGGCTCCTGAAAGCCTTGTCCCATCCGATGCAGAAGTCTTTTCCCGTCCGATCCAAGTATCGCCCGACCACCGATGTATTTTTTGCCGCGAGTTCTCGCCTGGATGAACCAGGCCAGCCCCTTGTTGATTTATCAGTATGGTTAGGAATTTTAGATGCCTAACATCTCAATTTAGTGGATAATGCACGAAAGTTGTATGCAGAGAGAATCCCATGGATCGCTGAAGCAACGTATCGTGAATAAAAGGACAACATAAATGAATGACAGAGGCACCGACGAGGCATTTTCAGCAGTTATTGTCAGAAGATAAACGCCTGTGGAAATGATGGGGAAAACGTAACGACCAGAGAGGAAACTGAATCGTGAAGGGTTCTGAAAGATCACACGCTGAGGGAAACTCAGGAGACAGTAGTTGTGGTTTAAAGAATGGGAAGCCTGACTGAAAGGGGGCTTTTTCCCCTGGAAAAAATTATAAATGTTTGCTTGTAAGAGGAACTACTTCGTTTTGCAAAAGGAACTGCAATTCTACCTGGTTGGAGAAAGTGAAATGGAATGTATCAATGCGTTTCGATGAATGATGTTGGAGAGGAACTATTTCGTTTTCAGCTGCATTTCATTTACTATGAGAATGTTTAATTTCCTGAACCTATGTTCTTATTGAATGTTCTTTGGTATTTTCATGATCGTTCCATGTGAGTAATAATGGCATTCATACAGCAATTGGCTACCTGGTTGTTAAATATTTGTGATTGTTCATGTGTCTGAAAGGAGTATTAGCTAACTGTAATTCTTCATACTGCATGTGCAAAAAATTGAACTACTCACTTAAAATTGATGGCTCGCTCCCTAGGGATAGTTTAGATAATTAGTTTGTTTCTTATTGTATGTGATTTGGTTGCCTGCGGGTCTAAGACGAGATGTAAGAACCTGCGCATCACATCGTGACTTCCCCTCGCAGTCTAATCACCTTGCACTTAGTTAGGCACGTGCATTTCATCTCTTAAATTAAAATACAAAAACTCGGTGGACCGGGACGCAACCGGTAAAGCTTTGTTTTTGTTACTTGACTCACAGTAGCCGGACCACAAACCGGATGGATTCCCTATACCAAACAGTCAGCGGGCTAGTTGGGAACGCTGATTGGGGAGAATCCCTTACTGTTTCCTCCTGCGAATTTCTAGGCCTCAACAGGACGTAATCATCTTCTACAACAAGGCCTGAGAAGGAAAAAAATATCTCCCTAAGGTGGTGTCCTTGGGCTTCGGATGTATCGGGAGGTCTTTCCCCTCACAATCTTGTCTTGTTCTCTGTTAAGCATCTGGCTTATAGGATATATAACCATTTCTTCATGTACGTTGCCCCAATAATCATCCTCATATTCGTCATATATAGACATACTGTAATCCTTTTCGAGGCCACCCTGGATGTAACTCCCAACATGCTGGTTGCGATTTTGTAAGAACGAACTGATAAAAATTTCAACCTCTCCATCCCTTTGTTGATATTCTTTCTATATATTGGAGGACAATGTGGGATGACAAGGGAATTCTTCCCCTGTCTCATGCATCTCCACCTAGTCCAACTCCTCGCCATTTTCATTAGCGCAACCATGGTCTAGGACATTTCCTGACAACCTAAAATTTTCCTCGACATCCAACGCCTAAGAAAACATTCCTTATAATGATGTTGAATTTATTTCCAATAGAAACAAAGACAAGTCGTGGGGGAAAATAGAAGCATAAAACAATTTTTCTACACCCTCCAAGGGCTGAATTTCTTTGGTCATGCCATAATAGGAACTTGTGAAAATCCTATTAAAACTTGACATGGCTTTGCCTTCGTGTTTCCTCATAGAATAAAAATCCGAGAGAATCTAGTCCAATGACCTCTTTTCACCCCAAAAATCTAGGAACATATGTGAAAATTCATCCCATGTGTTGATGGACTCTGGCTACAAATTCCTAAACCATTTTTTTAGAAGGCCTTGCAAATATTGGGAGAAATCTCTCATACAAACGTCATCATGCTCTATCTTGAAAATATTAAGAAAATACTCAAAACCATGTAGATGTTTCTCAGTTGTCGGTATTCAGATTCTTCGTCAAACTCAGGAAGGTATTTATAATGTTTTGCAGGGAAGTCATGCAAGATCTGAGGCAGGCAAAGGGGCATGTATGGAATTTGGATATTGGGTGCAACGGGACCTTGTGGAAAAAGGTTCACTCTTGAAAACTACATCATGGGGCTCATCTAGCGACCTTTTAGTATCAGGGATTTTAGGTAGAGGATCTAGGGTAAAATCAGATGTACAGGATGGGGAGATATTCTCCATATGTAGGGAAGGATATACAGGATTGAACTTGTGTCTTTGCTTGAAGTGAAATAAGTCGTCGAAAACTATCTTAACAGACTTACGAAAAAAGAAAGAAATTTTCACAAGAAGAGCCAAGACGTTCTGGAGGAAGCTAGATCTTAAGTACCTCGTGTTCTCTTCAAGCCTACCCATGTCTTCGCCGTGAAATTACACACATTGTGGAGACTTTCCAACACCTCCTTGGAAACTTAATCTTCAGTACCACGGCATCGGTGGAGCTATCATAGTATTAGAAGCACAGGTTTATGAAAGTCGTAAGGTGAGAGATTTATTTTCTTCTGGATTCCCGATCGCCATTCACCTTTGACATTCTGGTCTATGGCCATATAAGTTTTAGGAGGTTTCGAAACTTCCTCCCTGTATCGATATTTTTTGGCCGCTGATCTCCCCAATGGAGTCATCCTTCAGAACTTTTAATGTCGAGTCACCAGGGAAAATGATACAACCTTTTCACATGCAAGAGCCTCTCTTTTCCCACATAAACCCTTTATCCTTTGAATCTTTGTCGTTCTTCCTAGGGATGATCTTCAATTTCATCCCTGGCAATGGCACCAGTTTGTTAGCACCTAGAATCACATCTAGGGTTGTAGGAAGGAGGATCCCAAGGTAAAAAAAGAACCAATTTAGAAAAGGGATATGGATCCTCTGATTCCAGAGAGGGATCTCTCACACATACATGAACAAGGCCATATTTATATTCTCATAATTAGGTATCGAACATGTGGTGGTTGGAGGTGAAATAAATATATATCGAGCTATGGAGTCAAAATAAAAAATCAAAGAGACAAAGTGGTTTGTATGGGAGAATGCTTACAAGAGAGAGATGGTGCTTCCATTACTGTCATTGTATTTAGGGTTTGGATAAAAGTAGAACAATGACAGAATGCTAATGTGGAGCACTACTAAGATGAATTCCCTGCCAGCTTTGGAAGAAGAATTTTGTGGACGTCACATTCAATGGTAGGAGAATATGATTATGAATTTCTGGTCATTGTACACTAATCCTATGACATGAATAAGACATAATGTAAAAAATAGATAATTGGAAAACATGCACATAAGAAAGAAAGCACAGACTGTAATTTTGGAAACACACAAGAATTCTTGAAATGAGTACAACCAGCATTCGACTCTGTATATTTCTTCAAGGTATTGTAGAAATGATAGTCTTAGAAACTTAAAAATATCTTAACCCACCAACCTCATCTCCCTCGGTGGGGATATTTTTATAACGTTTCATACCCTCAAGGCTAATCCTTGAAATAGGGCCTGAAATTGTTTACAGTCATAATCAAAATACTAACAACTAGAGTGTGGTATTTGTTGATGTATGTGTAACTTCGAAATGTATTCACTTGTTTATCTTATGTATTGTACCCCAATGTTTATTCCAGGAAGTATATGTAATGTAATTGAGTCATGTCATGCCCTGATGTTCTGATCGGGATTTCATAACCCTAATCCACATAGAGTACTCAAGAACAAGACACCTAAAGAAGTGTTTTTAGGCGAGAAACTGGAAGTCAGTCATCTCAAAATATTTGGCTTTCCAACGTACATACAAATTCCAAAAGAAAAGAGGAGAAAGTTAGATCCTTCATGAAGGAATGGTATACTTGTGGGACACTCTGAAAGCTCGAAGGCTTAGAGAATATACTTCCCATGATTCAAGAAGATCAACATCAGCAGGGACATAACATTTGATGAAGATTCAGCTTACAAAAAAGCCAAAAAGAGAGCTGCTGAAGAACCTAAAGAAACAGAAGTACCTAGAATTCATGACACAACCATGAACGAAGCAATTCCAGAAGAAGATCGAGAAATAGAAGAACCTCAAGAACTTGTAGATCCATGTCATGAGAAGAATCCTCACAAAAGGAAACTTGATTGGGTATGAGAAGCTATCCAAGGTACAAAAAGATATGAGGCTCCAGAAGAAATACATAGAGAGAGAGGAAAAGAACCAGGTCCTGCTCTAGTTATGTAGCCTTATTATGTGACCTCATTGATAAAGAACCTTACAACTATGAAGAAGCGACATAAAAGAAAGAATGGAAGGATGCTATGATCGAAGAGTATCAATCGATTATGAAGAATGATGTTTGGGATGTTGTCCCAAGACCAGAGGGGAAGTCTGTTGTGACTTCCAAATGGATCTATAAGATCAAGCATGCTGCAAATGGTAGCATAGAGAAATAAAAATAAATATTTGTGGCTCATGGTTTCTCCCAAAAAGTAGGAATAGATTATGAAGAAATGTTTTCTCCTGTAGCCAGATATACTTTTCCATCATATTAGTACTTGCTTTAGCTACAATAATGAAGTGGAAAGTACACCATATGGATGTCAAGACAACTTTCTTGAATGGTGTAGTAGAAAAGGAATTATATGTGGAGCATCCACTCAGTTTTGAGACACATGATAGAGAGACTTATGTGTGTAAGGTAAAGAAATCCCTGTACGGTTTGAAACAAGCACCCAGGACATGGTACAACAGAATTGATAGCTTCCTATCCAGTTTGGGATTTACCAAGAGTAAAGTGGATTCCAACCTTTACTACAAGGTTGAATAATGGAACCCAGTGTACTCCTACTGTATGTAGATGATCTATTTATGATAGGTAAGGATGGGTTGATTGCTGATACAAAGAGGAAGCTTGCTTCCGAGTTCGAAATGAAGGACTTGGGTATGATGCACTATTTTCTAGGCATGGGGGTGTGGCAGAATGTACATGGAATTTTCTTGGGAGAAGGGAAGTATGCAGTAGATATCCTAGATAGGTTTGAGATAATGGACTGCAAGGCCATGACCATACCTATGGAATCGAACCTGAAGCTATTGAGTGATGCTTCATAAAAAATGGTTGATGCTATGATGCATTGTCATATGATTGGGTCCTTGATGTACCTGATGAATACGACACGATATATTTGCTTTGCTATGAACACATTGAGCCAATTCTTGATGGACACAAGACATGTTCACTTGATTGTTTCAAATCATATTCTGAGGCACCTGAAGGGTACAATTGATTATGGGCCAAAGTATGAGGCGAATCAAAATATTAACCTGGAAGGTTATGTGGATTCGGATTGGGCAGGTAGTTCCATTGATAGAAAGAGCACTTCAGGGTGTTGCTTCAGTTTGGGATTAGGTGTGATCTCCTGGTTTAGAAAGAAGCAATCCTGTGTGGAACTGAGTACAGCGGAAGCAGAGTATGTTGCAGCTTGTTTGACAAGTTGGGAGGTAGTATGGCTGAGAAAGCTACTGTCTAACTTATTTGATCTCCAGATGGATTCTACTTGTATATATTGTGAAAACAAAAGCTGTGTGAAGCTGTCAGAGAACCCAGTGTCTCATGACAAGTCAAAGCATATTGAGATCAAGTATCATTATATCAAGGATACAGTGCAGAGAGTAGCAGTGAAGCTCCAGTATGTTGTGACAGACGAGCAGATAACTGATGTACTGACCAAACCATTAGCTAGAGTAAAGTTTGAGTACTTCAGGGAGAAGCTTGGTGTTCTCCATATCAAGGTTCCCTCCAAAGGGAATTGATGTGTCTGTTGGCCTTTCTGACATGGTGGAAGGCTGAGCTTCACATGGTCAGATGTAAGTGCAGAGATGCTCTGATGTTATTGTGGGTTGTGTTACCACATGATCAGTGAAAAGATATTCTGATGTGATTGTGGGATATGTTCCCACATGATCAGTGCAAAGCCATTCTGATGTCATTGAGGGATGTGTTCCCACATGATCAGATATAAGTGCAGAGATATTATGATGTGATTGTGGTATGTGTTCCCACATGATTAGTGCAGAACCATTCTGATGTGATTGTGGGATGTGTTCCCACATGATTAGATGTAAGTGCAGAGCCTTTCTGACAAGATGTAGTTGGATGTAAGTGCAGATCCTTTCTGACAAGATGAGGTCAGATGTAAGTGCAGCGCCTTTCTAACAAGATGAGGTCAGATGTAACTACAAATCCTTTCTGACAAGATGAGGTCGTATGTAAGTGCAGTTCCTTTCTGACAAGATGAGGTCAGATGTAAGTGCAGAGCCTTTCTAACAAGATGAGTTCAGATGTGAGTGATAGGCCTTTTTGAAATGGGTTTTGGATGTGTTCCTCCCATGGTCAGATGTGAGTTCTGGGAGTTCCTTTATGACATGGTTCTTGGATGTGTTCCTCCCATGGTCAGATGTAAGTGCTGGGTGGGCCCTTTTGACATGGTTCATTCCATGGTTAGATATAAGTGTTGAAGACAATGAAGACCTACATGAAGGCTAGGCCTACAACCAGCATGAAAAAGGGCTAGCTATATAGAACTTCTTGTGACAAGTAAAATTGAGATAGCAGTAGTGATGATCCAGACTTGATGATGATCCAGTGATGCTCCAGATCAAGTGATGATCTAGACTTAATGATGATCCAGATCAAGTGATGATCCAGACTTGATGATGATCAAGTGATGCTCCAGATCAAGTGATGATACAAACTTGATGATGATCCAATGATTATCCATATTCAGTGACGATCCATAATTGATGAAGATGACTTAACGATGAAGATGACTTGACGATGAAGATGATTTGAAGATGAATATGACTTGAAGATGAAGATGACTTGATGATGATCCATATGATATAGAGAAGAAGACTTGTGCTGATAAATTGTGTCAAGAGATTACCTTCCTAGTTAAGAGGGAGTCTTGATGTATTTGTAACATCGGAATGTATTCACTTGTATATCTTATGTATTGTACCCCGATGTTTATTCTGGAAAGTATCTGTAATGTAATTGATTCATGTCATGCACCGATGTTCCAATCGGGATATTCAATAATGTAAACAAGTCATGTAAATTCATAGAGTGAAACCCTCCTTATTGATCAAGGGTTAAAGTCCCTCCAGTTGTGGACCCTAGGGTTATTAGACTCTCTTAGAGAATTCGGCCCTAGTGATTTATTGTCAAGTCAGGAATTAGTATAAATAGAGAGGGAGCCTCTCTATTTAGCACACATTCATACACATTAACTCACACTTAGTTGTAGCACATAACTGAGAGAGAGAGAGAGAGAAGAAGTTGGGACAACAGAGAGAGAGACTACTAATGTCGGGAGATCATCTTACTATATTTGGGTTTTACTTTTGGTGCTAATTCTATCTCTGAGAAATTTGTAGGGTTTTCTCCTTTATGATTTCCTCGAGGAAAATATTTGTGTCCATTGTCTCTTGTGATTGATTGCTTTGCTTGTTATTCTCTCATATAAGATCCTAAGATCATATAGCTTAAATGTTCAAAATTGAATAGTATTTTCTCCATGGTTTACATATATTAAAAAAAATCATGGAGCAAATGTGCATGCTTAGTTTTGAAGGCAGCACGACACTTCTAATTCTGAGCTCACGAGCCATGAAAATGATGTCTTGGGATGTTTCTGGTGGCTCTTCACTGACTAGGCCCAAACCCTTTGTCTGTCTATTGATTCAGGAATGTGTCTTTTCATTTGTGTTCATTCCATGCTCAAAGGAACCTTTCTATATGGGCTCAAATCCAACAAGGGAGTTTGTGTCCCTTCCTTGCTCAGCCTTCTCCACAACTCCCCCCTCTCCTGGTAACACTGTTATACAAGGGGACTTGAAGAAGGGCTGCATTTCTCATGTTAGTGATAAGCCTCTACAATGGCTTATCATTCTTGTACTCCTCACCTCTCATGAGGAGGGTTCTCCTATAGGAAATATAGTGGGGCGCATATTCGATCTCATCACCACCTTAGAAAAAGTAGACATGTGGAATTCACAAAGGTGGTGATGAATAGTTTGGACACCCACTAGTACAAGCATTCGCTCCTACTGGCCACGACTAAAAAGGGTCATCACATATCGAGGATTTGCAAGCAGCGACTATGTCTAGAGGCTTTGGGGGAACATCCATGGGACATGAAAACCCAGGTATGACGCCCACAGTGGTATGGACTTCTGTTAAGACAATAATGCCTTCACCAGCATTAGCATGTCCATATAATGCAATGAATGTCTTTGTCTTAACGTTGATGATGCTGGAAAACATCTATAATGCAACGAACATCTCTACCATTATGTCTGGAATTTCCTTGGCATGAGGATATAAAAGCGGTGAGATTCTGGACCAAGGCTTATCGACTGGGAAAAAATCCTGATAGATCGTCTTTCTAAGCACAAAAAATGTAGCAGGACTAACCCAAGTATTATAAAATTTACAGTAAACTGACACCTATTCTTCCTGAATTTCATTCGAGGCACAGCAAGACTCTACCTTCTATGGCCTCAGAAATGGCTCTTTTCTTAGAGCAGGAGAATTGGATATGACTATTGCTTGTCATTACCATCACACACTTCACCATCGAGTAGTATGGTGAGAGAAAGAGCGAGCACGTGATATGAGGATTTATTTTCCCGCTAGAGATCTAGTCATGCTTCCTTATCTGCTGCAGTATTTCATTGTTTGCTACGGAAAATAATTCTGGGGTTATTCTGCCTTTTCGACCATACGCTTCAAGGCATATGGAATTGACGCTTTCTTATAGTTTTGTTCTTGCATACGATGATATCAAAACCGCCTCTTTTTGCTGTGTATCTCCTGCTTCATGTAGAGATCATATATGCTCCTCATATCTCAGACCTTCATGATGTCCTTCTAATTTCACACGCAAGATATATGATGGACCCTTGGTTTTGGGATATCTGGTGCTGCCGTGGGGATGATTTCCACCCATGGTCATGTCAAAAATGGCGTTAGGGAACTCAATTACCTATCGAGGAAAATAGACCGCACGTGATGGCATCATTTAGGCCTTTGGACCGATCTTAATGCAACCTTTATAGCCCCACTATGTTTTTCACCGTTCGATCTGAGAACCTTCCATATCCATCATCCACATGCACAGATCTGTAATATTTCGTCAGTTTATGGGGACACTTATCTCATGCTAGTCCCATCGGTGAAGGCATTACCCACTGTAGATATTTTCTCGACAAGATCCAGGCCATCAGATGTTGTGTTACTTTAAACCATTTCATGGATCAGAAGATAGGAAAACCAACAAGCACTTTGATCCAGCGAAATCGATCTCGCTCATCAATCTATCTTTCGTCAATCATGACCCTTGGAACTTGTAGTTGCTTTAGTTTCATTTCACGGAAATGTAAAGGCCTTTTTGGTGGCACATGTGGTTCTCATGAAAAACACTTTGTTCGTCGATCTCATTCACTTTTAGATCATCATCATAGAAACGCCCTCCCTTTTAACTTGATTTTTCCGCCACCCTAAGACTGGAAATTTATGCACATTTTGAGCCCTTTTTATTGCTATGTCTGGCCTTCTCGCAATTTCCTACTGAACGAAAAATGGTGATAATAGGTTGGATCGTTTTCTTTCTCCCAAAAAAATATTTAAACAATGCTACAATTGAGTCACATAGAAAATAGAAAAAAACACACTCCTCTTTCTATCTAACTTGGGAATTTGTGATGGGGGTCCAACACATATATGATGGGGGTACAACATCATACAATGATAATATACATCATAATTTCTTCCAAAGTTGCAATTACAACAACACTCCCTGTTAAATAGGAAGGTACTCTATCTCTCTCCATAGTCATCAACACATATTTTCCCATCATCATCCTCGTTGCTTCGATAGTCTTCATATTTTCAATCATAAAAAAATACTATCTGTCATTAGAATTTTCTATAGACCCAACCCTTTTTCATGTTGGGTGTAGGCCTAGTCCTCATCTAGGTCTTCATCATATCCATTAGCAATCCATTGCGTAGGTACATCCCATGACCTTCTTTACATTGAAATAACAATAACCTGTGTCTCCTACCATGATCTTGTTGTATCCATATCATCTCTTTTTTCCATTCCCCCCCCCTAAAAAAAAACACAGAGAAAACATAGCACAACCCAGATGCAGAGCACCTACGTTTTATCAACATAGGATCATGACAGGATATTTCACGTCACAAAGACAACCTGCATATTCCACTATGCGAGAATCACCTAAGATCACACCAAGTGCATTACATCTCTACAGTCAACCTGTGTTCTACCAACATAGGATCATGCTAGAATATTTCACGTCACTAAGACAACCTGCATCTACCACGATGCGAGAACTTCCTAGGTGCAAACCAAGTGCCTTGTGACCTCGTCATCTCCAACATGGGAATACACATATACAAGGACTGATTACAGCCAAATAACCTTCATACCATGGCAATACTTTTACATTACTAATCAATCTCAAGGACTTATTACATACGAACAACCTGTGTCCATTATATTTTCTGTTCATAAAACATTCTAGGACTTATTAAGTCCAAGTAACTTGCATACTGCACTAGGACTCTTTTACGCTCCATAAAAGCCACACGACTCATTACATATGAATAAATAGCATAGTACACCAAGATATTTTACGCTTTGGATAACACGTATTAGGACTGATTACATCCAAGGATAACTTGCGACCTTTACTAGGAAATATTACATCTAAGGAAAAACACAGAGACTTCACTTAGTGAACCTCTCACATAGCACGTGCGATCATGGGATATTAAAGAATACCCTTAATTTCTAGAGATATTGACCCAAACTCTTTTTATTGAAACCCCCTCCCAATACTTAAAACCTCCTCCCCAGCCCCTTTTATAACTCAATCCTTATAACCCACCCTACCCACCCCCACCTTAAACCCCTCATCCCCCCTAATACCTGCGATATGTTGGTTCAATTTTTGATAATTTTAAAACCCACAATTTGAACTAACGCGATAGGATATTGGTCAAAAAGTGAAGCCCCCATGAGGAAAACCTAAAGGAGCGATTACATCTGAGCAACATGCGTCCTACGCCAAGATCTTTTCCTCTTGGAGAACGTGTCTCATTTCCCATGTAATATCTCATGCATCTGCATGTTCTGGTCTTATGCTATTAATAGCATAGGAACACACAAGGATGGATTACGTCAAAGGATAACTTGCGATATTTTCCAGGACTTATTGCATCCAAGGACAACCTACATGACTGATTATGTCATCAAGACAACCTGTCTCTCCAACTATGCTAGAACTCATCACTCCCTCTTTCAAGGGGTCTCGTTCTATATCACACCAAGTCTTTCTCATAATTACTCAAACTTCACTCTAGCTAGAGTTTTGGTCAATACATCAACAATATGCTCATTCGTTTCCATGTACTTGAGCTTCATTTCTCTTTTCTACACCATATCCATGATATAGAGGAACTTGATCTCTATGTGCTTCAACTTTTCATGGAAAATTGGGTTCTACGACATCTTCACGCAACTCTGGTTCTCACAGAAGATACAGGTTGCATCTAAATGGATATCAAACAAATCAAACAGTAACTTTCATAGCCACACTTCATCACAACTAGCTAAGAGAGAGGAAATATAATCTTCCTCTTGTACTCATCACCACGCAGGATTGTTTCCTGCTAAACCAAAAGATCATACTGGATCCGAAACTAAAGCAACAACCTAAAATTATCTTCCTATTAGTGGCACTACCTTCCCAATATGAATCAACAAAATCATGCAGGTCAATATTCTAATTCACATCCTACTTGAACCCATACTTGACTGTACCCTTCAGGTACCTCACTACATGATTTGCAGCAACCAGGTGAACATGTTTTAGATCTATCACGAACTAGCTTAGGTTTTTCACAACAAATCATATGTCTGATCTCGTATTCGTCGGGTATATCAATGATCTAATCATCTGACGATACATCGTGGCATCAACTGAATATAATGAAGCATTACATAGAAGCTAAAATTTTGATTCCATAAGTGTGGCTATCGGCTTGCAGTCCAGTATTTTGAATATTTTCATAATATTTACTCTAAGGAAATCCTAGGCTCATCAAGAAGCTATACATTTTGTTGTAGCATCCCCTTGGTGCATGTTTCAATCCATACAAGGCATTCTTCAATTTGCACAAATGAGTCTGCCTAACATGTGTCTCGAATCCTAGAGGATGTTCTATGTATACTTCCTACTCTACTACACCATTTAATAATGTTGTGTCGACATCCATTTGGTGTATCTTCCATCTCATAACTACAAGCAATGCAAGCATAGATATAATGGAAGTGCACATCGCTATACAATATGTCGAGTTCATAAATTTACAAATATAGACAATGATAGAGAGTGATATTCGTATATCTCTATGTATTTTTGGGAACCCATTTCCTCAATGTGGCTTGGGAGATCTATGCAGATATGAAGTGTCACAACAAAATATTGTAGGCTTAAACGTTTCATCTAGATTTATTGGGGCTATTGCATTGTTGAGTGTTTTCTAGCTTTGTTCATTGATGCTTGTTTTCTGTTATCTTTTTATATTTATTTCTTGTCATTGCTAGTACAACTAGCATTTTATGATGTATAATGTAAAGCAAAGAAGCTACTTCAATGGCTAGCACAAATGCAACCAACAATGAGTAGAGTCAAAGAAAAATAAGTTGGAGGAATTTCTTCAATGAATGCTCTAGGTTATTCCTAGATCAAAAATACATTGCATGGATCTAGTTAAATCACATAGGGACAAAGTAACATTCATTCCTTTACTACTTTCATTGTGTATATCCAGCAACAAATGGCTTAGAACTTACACCATCCAAATAAAAAACAATGAAAAGAAGAAACTTATTTGGATGTAAAATTTCTAAAGAACCAAAGATAGATGAACATATGCTAGATTTAGTCCATGAGGATTATTATATCCTTTTGATATATCAACAAAAAAATAACATCGACAATGCTAACAAAATGGCATCAAACACATAGGAACAATAGAAAAAAGAGAATTATGCACTCTAGCAAATAATAGATACTTTGGAAAATTTTCTTTGAGAGAAGATGTCGACTAAGTTGAAAAGAATGTAAAAAAAAACAATTTTGAGTTTAGAAACTATAAATAGCTTTTTTTTATGTATAGGTGGTTAGAAATTATTTTAGATATAGAAATATTTAGGCATTCCTATGAGCTAGCATAGAATCAGATGCAATAAAGCTGCAATGGAGGTAGGCACAAAAAAAGAGACAAGTACATATAAAGGGGCATAAAAAGCCCCACCAATAATAGAGGAAGGAGAAACAGCTTCAGTCGATGGCCAACAAGGCACCATTTTATTTAATGAATGTGCCCTTGGATTAAGTTTCTTAACTAGTATTAGTAAATCTAGTAAACCCAATTGTTTCATATCTACTGCCAACTCCTATAAAAAGATATAGTATGTCTTTGATTGTCTTTAAACCCAATCCAAGTGGAGTTACAAATAAAGTTGGAGATTTCCTAGTTTAGTATGCTCAGTATATTAGGTATTTCAGTTCTTTAGGTGATCACTATGTGGTGACGTACTCTCCTGCTTCAACTAGAAAGCCTCTATCAAATACAATAGGAAAAAATTGTCACAACCACTTGTGTAGAGCACAAGATACATAAAATCCATAAATGAAAATTGTCCCCATTAAGCGATGCAGGAAATCCAATTACAGATTCCTTGAACACTTGTAAACATTAATAGGGATTCTATAGAAATAAACCAAAACAGATAGAAAATAAACTTAGGTTTTGGGATTAATCTAAAAAACAAATACACAAGGCTTCATATCCCTCTTCTTTTTAGGAAGATGATAGACATGCATGCCCCATAACAACCTCAATGTTAGCTCACATTTCTCATACAAAAAGAAATTGTACTCAATGCTCCCATATTGATTCATAGTCAAATATTGATACAATTTCTTTCTAAAACTCATTATGGGAACATAGAGCACACTATATACTAGCTAACTAGACATAGGCCATTGGATCTTGTCCCATCCAAATGAGTTGGATCTTTTTTTCTCTCACAAAAAAAAATTTAAACAGTGCTACAATTGAGTCACATAAAAAATAGAAAAAAGTACACCCTATTGCTATATAACTAGGGCATTTGTCTCATATATTGGTGTTCTTCCAAGACCAATCGCTAGAAAATACACAATAGTGTCTACTCGCCTAATAAAATTCAAATAATGGGTACATGTTCCTAGACTTAGAGAATTGTATTTGTACAACTTTTTCTATTGGAAAGACCAAACTAGGATTCAAGAAGGGGTTCTATTATTAATGCTTTTAAAAAAGGCACCATTATTCATAGTCTAGATGATATTCATTGCTTGTCATTTGACATGTTTTATAGATGATTTGTATGATTGAACAAACAGACAAAGGAAAAAAGATGATGGTGCGTAGCCTTAACACATATTTTCAAGAAAATACTCTACGAAGCAATATACTCAAACCAATTCATTCTATTGAAATATAATTCCATGTAACCAAATGATGTCCACATGGCTATAAGATAGGTGCATTCCCTCTTTCAAATGTCAGTGGTCAACAACAAATGTGAAATAAACCCCATATCCATGTACAAAAATATGAACGTGATCTAAGGAACCACCAAACATTCAAGGAGAAATCCCTTCGAAATGAATGCTAATCAAAGTAAAAAGCCAAGTCCTACAAATTCCATGAAGGACTTTGCTCCAAGATTCCATTGGCCTTCAATAACTTGTTAAAACATCTCAATAGAGTAGCTCCGAAGGGTTGCTTTTTCCACAAATTCCACATCAAAGTATCTAGTATGGGTTTTGTTTTTCATTAGATAAGATAAAGGTAAACAAAAAACGATGAAAAGATCTTATGTTCGTCATATATATTGTAGATGTAGTGGTTTGATTCTTCTTTCTTCTTGGATAATTCATTGTGATTGATATGCTTATAATCATGTGTGTTGAATAATCATTCTCCTAACATAGGAATTCATGTCGTCCTTTGTCCTCGGTCAATTGAGTATGATATTTTTCCAGTATTAATAAATTGATTAGGATATTTATCTGAAAGAATAAAAAGTACAACAAGATACAGAATATAGAGTAGATACAAAAGACACAAATATTTTCACCAGGGAAACCATAAAGGGGAAAACCATGCAAACTTCTATAGAATAGTTCTTTCACTAAGACAATATTACAAGATGGGCAAACCCAATAATAAGAATTCTTATGTGCCTCCCTTTTTACACTTTTGAAGTGATTTAGCTAACACAAAACTGGGGCCGAACTCTTACCATAGAAAGGACGAATTCTCCTATAGAGACTTTGAAATCACATTACAATATATTATACTAGGGACTATTTCTTCGAATTACAGTGGAGGTTGTACCTCAAGGTCCATACACAATAATGACATCCCGAAAGGAGGAAAAAACATATATGATGGGGGTACAACATCGTACAATGATAATATACATTATAATCGTACAATTACAACAACAATCCCTCTTAAATAGGAAGGTATTCTCTATCTCTCTCCACAGTCATTAACACATCTTGTCTAGTCATCATCATCATTTCTTCTATATTCATCATCTTATCGATCATCGAATAATACTATCTGTCATTGGAATTTTCTAGAGACGTAACCATTTTTCATGCTGGGTGTAGTCCTAGTCCTCCTCCAGGTCTTCATCATATCCATGAGCAAGACATCGCGTAGGTATATCCCATGAATTTATTTAAATTGCGACTACAATAACCTACATCTCCTAGCATCATCTTTTTGTGTCCATATCATCTCTTTTGTCCATCACAAAACCAAACAAAACACATAGAGAACACATACCACAATCCATATGTAGAGCACCTCATTCAACCAATGTAGGAGCATGACAGGATCTTTCATGTCACTGAGATAGCCTGCATATTCCACTATGAAAGAATCACCCAAGAAAATAACAAGTGTATTATGTCTCTATGGTCAATCGATGATCAACCAACATAGGATCATGCTAGAATATTTCAGGTCACTAAGAAAACCTACATCTACCATTATGTGAGAACTGCCTAGGTGCACACCAAGTGACTTGTGACCTCATAATCTCCAACATGGGAATACACACATACAAGGAATGATTACGACCAAACAATATGCATACCATGTCAGGACGTTTGCATTCCTAGACAACCTCAAGGACTTATTACAAATAAATAACCTCCATCCAATATCTATTCCATTCAGACAACCTTCCATGACCCTTTTACAGTCCATGACCCTTTTACACTCCATATAAGCCACAAGGCTCATTACATCTGAATAACTTGTGTACTACGCCAAGATATTTTACGCTTTAGATAACCTGTATTGAGACTGATTAAGTCCAAGGATAACCTGCGACATTTATGAGGAATGATTACATCGGAGGAAAACCTATAGGAATGATTACATTCGAGCAACCTGCATCCTATGAGAGGAGCTTTCTTGCTTGAACAACCTGTCTCATTTCCCATGTGAGATCTCATGCATATGTGTCTTCTGGCCTCTTGCTATTTCTAGAATAAGAACACACCGGGACTGATTACGTCCAAGGATAACTTGCGATATTTACCAAGACTTATTACATCCAAGGAAAACCTACATGACTGATTATGTCACCAAGACAACCTATCTCTCCAACTATGCTAGAAATCATCACTCCCTCTTTCAAGGGGTCTTGTTCGGGATCACACCAAGTATTTTTTCTGAAGTACACAAATTTCACTCTGGCTAAACAATTGTTTAATACATTGACGATATGCTTATTCATTACCAGGTACTAGAGATTCATTGCTCTTGTGTACACCATATCCTTGATATAGTGGAAGTTGATCTCTATGTGCTTTGACTTGTTATGGAACACTGGGTTCTACGATAGCTTCATGCAACTCTAGATGTCACAGAAGATATAGGTTGCATCTAAATGGATATAAAACAAATCAGATAGTAGCTTCCATAGTCACACTTCATCACAAATAGCCAAGCAGGATGCAACAAAATCTTCCTTGATTGTACTCAGGACTACTCCCTACTATACCAGAAGATCATACTGGATCCCAAACTGAAGCAACAACTTGAATTTCTCATCCTATTAGTGGTGCTACCTTCCTAATACGAATACACATACTTATGTAGGTTAATATTCTAATTTACATCATACTTGAACCCATACTCGACTATACCCTTCATGTACCTCAATACATGCTTTCCAGCAACTAAGTGAACATGTATTAGATCCGTCAGGAACTAGATCAGGGTGTTCACAATAAAGCATATGTATGGTATTGTATTCATTAGGTACACCAATGATCCAATCATCTAATGATTCATCATGGCATCAACTAAATCTTGATTCCAAAAGATTGGTTATCACCTTGTATTCTACTATTCTGAATTAAGAACAGGTCATCAACATATAGTCGGAGAATCACTGGTATTTCGCCTTCAACCTTGAAGTAAAGGTTTGAATATTCTTTACTCTTATGAAATCCTAGGCTCATCATGAATTTATCCATCCTATCGAAGTGATTCCTCAGTGCATGTTTCAATCCATACAAGGTCTTATTCAATTTGCACACATGAGACTTCCTATTATGTGTCTCGAATCCTAGTGGTTGTTCTATGTACGCTTCTTCCTTAACTACACCATTTAAGAGTGTTGTATTTACATACATCTGATGTATCTTCCATATCATAACTACAACCAATGCAATTATAGATCTAACAGAGGTGTACCTCTCTACAGGTGCAAATGTATGCTCATAGTCTATGAATTCTTTCTGTTAGAATCCCCGCGCCATGAATCTTTCCTTGTGTTTCTCAATGCTACCATTTACATCATGGTTAATATTGTAGATCCACTTTGAATTCAAGATAAACTTCCTTTCCGGTATCGGAACTATCTCCCATATTACAATATTCATAATTCATTGATACTCCTCGATCATTGCCTCCTTCCATTCTTTCTTTCCTGCAGCCTTTTCATAGTTGGAAGGTTCCTTGTCAATAATGTCACACAACACAACCAAATAGTTTTTGTAAGCTTTTGGTAATTTATTTTTTCTATGTATCCCTTCTGGAGTGCAATACCTTTCTTACTCTTGTATTAGTTCCCATTTCCATGATGGTTTCCTATTATGGGAGTCCTTCTCGTGAAGTGTCTCTATAGGCTCTTGTGGTTTTTCCATGTCATGATATTCACAGTCTTCTATATTTTCCAATTCCATTGTCATATCTTGGACTGTTCGTTCCTTCATGTTCCTTGACCTTTTCAATAGGTATCCTTCTCGATATGGAGTATGAAAAGTCTTCATCAAAGGTTACATATCTACTAATGTTGATATTCCTGAATCATAGGAAGTATATTTAATAGGCCTTGATGTATCACTGTATCCTACGAATATTACCTTTCTCCAAAAAAGATCGAGCTTGGTCCTCTTCTCCTTTGGGATATGTATGTACATTGGGTAGCTAAATATTCTAAGATGGATGGCTTCTGGTTTCTCTCATGAGAAATCCTTTTTAGGAGTCTTGTTGTCAAGTACTCGATGAGGAGTATAGTTCTGTACATACACAACTTTCCTTACTTCTTTTTCCCAAAGGTGCATTGGAAGATCCCAGTCATGTAGCATTTCTTTCCCTGCTTCTATTATGGTTCAGGTCATTCGTTCTGCAATGCCATTATTCTAAGGATTGTATGGAGTGCTTAAATCCCTACTAATCCTACAATATCTACAGAGAATTCTTCTAAGGTGAATTATCCACCATTATATGACTGCAGAGTCATGATCTTCCTTTCATTTTGGTTCTCAACCAAGGATTTGTTTTCCTTGAACTAATTTAATACTTTATTTTTCCCTTTTAAGAAATATATCCAATTCTTACATGAGAAATCATTTATAAAGGAAACATAGTACACATACCTGCTTAGTGAGATGGAAGACAAGGGCCTCCATACATATGAGTGTACTATCTCGAGTAGTTCATTAGCCTTGGTTTCATTGCTGGGGATTGTCTTTTTTTCGTTCTTTCCTTTTGCACATCCTTGACAAACCCCTTCATAGTTTTCCTAGATTTATGGAAATCCTAAGACTTCTTTTCTTGTAATCAGTAGTTATCTATAGTGAACATGTGTAAGCCTTCAGTGACATAGTTCACTTGGTTCTATTGACTCATGAACCATTATTGTTCAGGATGTCCCTTTAGTTTGTAAATCCTTCATCTTGTTCTCCAATCACTGTTGCATCATCGATTGTCTTTCCTTTAGGCCACATTCGAACTTGGCCATCAACAAATACAACTCTCATTCCCTTTGCTCCATTGCAGAGATGGAGAGAATATTCTTCTTCAATCCTTGAACATATAACAGATCCTTCATATTTAAATATTTTCTAGAATCTAGCTTGTATGAAGCTTCTCCACTTCCTTTTATGGAGTATTGATAATGATCACCAAGGTTTACCTTCTGAGGCGACTCATGCTCAGACATATTAAAAAATTGTTTGTATCCCATCATATGTTTACATTCCCCACTATTCAGAGGCCATTCATTACTTCCATCAGAGATAATTCCCATGAGTGCTAATATTAGCACATACTCTTAATTAGAATCATCCATCTCTCTTCTAAATATTTTTTTTCTTGGTTCATCATGTTTGGCGGTGTGAGCATAGTGTCTTTTCTTCTTGTTGAAGGAGTCCCTTTTCTTGGTACAATTTATTGCAAAGTGTCCCTTTTCATCACAAGTATAACATCGAACGTTGGAAGGATCTCTTATGAATTTATTTTGTTTCTTGTCCTCTTGTTGCTGTGATGAAAATTCTCCTTCTTCCTGTAGTTCTTTCTTGTGAACTATGAAAGATTGATATTCAATTTATCCCATCTTCTCTTCTCTTGTTATGAGTCGAGATTCTTCTTGTGTGCATTTTTCTTGGAGTCTGTTGAAAGAGATCAAATTTCTTCTTGCACATATTCCTTGAATAAATGAATCCCATGATCTTGGGAGGCCATTCAAGGTAGTCATCACAATCTCACCTTCTTCTACATTCTCTTCAATTGCTTAAAGTTTTTCCTTGATTTGAGAAACCTTTTTGAAGTATGGTTCTATAGTATTTGAGTTCTGTATCCTTGCATTCTTAAGTTGGTTCCTCAAATTCATATTCTAATTTATGTTCTTTCTATTGGAGGTTTTGCAGTCAGAGGGGGACTGCGGGAGGATTTGCGGTCATATGGAAAACATATGAGAAACTGATATGGTTTTCGTTGATGGAAACATAGTTCCAAGCATGATCCAGATGAATAGAGGACTTAGACGACTCCATGTATGATGGCACAACATAGTTCCAAGCATGATCTAGATGAAAAAAGGATGGAGAAG
The DNA here is from genome assembly GCA_001517045.1 of Pseudotsuga menziesii. Lineage (NCBI taxonomy): Eukaryota > Viridiplantae > Streptophyta > Pinopsida > Pinales > Pinaceae > Pseudotsuga > Pseudotsuga menziesii. Next base: position 258,678 of record LPNX010836080.1, read on the forward strand.
AATCCATGGATGATGGCACAACATAGTTCCAAGCATGATCCATATGAAAATAGGACTCAAAAGAATCCATGGCTGATGGAACAACATAGTTCCAAGCATGATCTAGATGAGCAGAGGACTTAGAAATGATACATGGCTTGTGCACAAATCTGACGAACATGAATGAATTCGTAAAAGAAATTAATGGTCGGAATAAAGTACGCAAAGTTTGAAAGAAGATCTAATGAACATATATCCTCAAAAGAAATCAACGGTCGAGAGAAAATCCAAAAGTTTTGAAAGAAGATATGATGAACTGATCCGACGGACAGGAATGAATCTGCACAAGAAATCAACGATCAAGATAAAATATGCAAAAGTATGAAAAGTAATTGAATGAACCAGTAGAAGAAATTGATGGTGCAGAATGAGTGTTGCAGTACACGAGCGAAAAAGAGGAAATCCAAAAGTTTGAGAATAAGAAAAGTTATATTTTCAATTTTTGAAGTCAGAAAGCGAAAAGTGGAAAGTGAGAGAATAGGATAGGACTAAGAATGGAAGTTGGGTTTTTTGATCTTGAAGTGCGGAAGTTGGAAAGTGGAAATCCAAAATTTTGAGAATAATAAAAGTTAGATTTTCGATTTCTGAAGTCGGAAAGAGAAAAGCGGGAGAACATGAAAGGGATAAGGCTGGAAGTTGGGTTTTCCAATCCCGAAGTCCAGAATTCGGAAGTGTAGAAGTATGAAAGTCGGAAGGAAGAAAGAGAAAAGTGGAAAGAGGAAGTCGAAATTGCGGAAGTTGGAAGTCAGAAGTTCGGAAGCATGGAAGTCAAAAGTTGGAAAGTACAGAAGTTAGAAAGAAGAAAGTGGAAGTCAGAAGTGCAGAAGTCGAAAGTCAAAAGTGCGGAAGTGCAAAAGTTGGAAGAAGTTAGTTTTTTGATCCCGAATTACAGAAGTCGGAAGTGCGGAAGTCAGAAAGTATGGAATTTGCCTAAACAAATATTGAAACCCTGGGATCTCCATCCCACACCAGATTCAGATCAATGGTCATGTAGAGCTCGAAGAACATCAATGGTATAGAATGATTGGGGTAGAACTTGTACTACATAACAAGAACAACAAAACCAGGAGTGCGAAACCTCTATTTTCTTTCCATAAAATGACAAGTGTGGAAGAGGCCAAAGGATGAATAATCGTCACATAAATTCATGATTAACCAATGATTGGACTTCTTGTCTGTCATAAGGCATCTAACAGTTTGATCAGTTATGGAAATAGACCGTTGGGAACATAAGAAGCTAAAGAAGTTACAGATTCACTTCTATAAAAGGATGGGAGATATGAAGAGAAGATTGCGCTCTCTATAAACAGAGAACTGGTCCATGGATCATCGTCAAAGTGGAGATTGCAAAATGACAAAGGACTCTGAGCTCCTTCAAGAATATCCAGAACAAAGATAATGAGGGGAACCAAGATGCATAAGAAAATTCAAGAGCATATCTAAACATAGTCGGTTTCAATTGTTATATATGTTTTTCTAAATATTGTATTGTACATGTTTTAAGTTTGAGAAACAAGGGTGGAAGGTTGGTTCTAGGGAAAATTTGTTTTTTTTCTTCAAAGAAGTTGGATCCTTTACAAGTGGAAGTTGTTGCTTCCACCCAGTTGTAGCTGGAGAATTTTATTCTAGTGGGTGGTAGAAAAAAATGAGAGTGGGTGCTCTCTACAAGAAGGAATTTGTAAATAGAGGTTGCGGCCTCATTTGAGTAGGTGCTCAAATAAACATGAATATTTGTTTGTATATATAATCTGTATGTGATTGATGATCACCATTCCTTCTGTTATACTTGGTACGTTATTACAATTCTAAATCTGTAATCAGTAATAATACTTTAAATGTTGAAAATGGTTTAAGTTTTAGAAGAAACTAATTCCCCCCCCCCTCTCAGTGTGCCATTGTGTCTAAGAATTGGTATCAGATCCAGGCCTTCATCACAAGCCTAACTAGCTTAAAGGAGATCCTTAGACACATGGATTATTCAAAAAATGAAACACCTCTCTTTGATGAGAACATATATGCAGTATGGAGTGTAAAGATGAAGTGGTACTTGCAATATATTGGGTATGATTTATGGAGTTCAACTGTAAATGGTTATGTCCCTCCAAATAAAGTGAAATTGACAACTCAGAAAGAAGCTAGAAGTTACAACTCTAAATCCAAGGAGATTATACTAGAACTATTACCTGAAAATGTCAAGAGAAGGGTAGGACAATGTGTCTCGGCTAAATATAATTGGGACAAACTAAAGGATTTATATTCATCCAAAGGACAGGAAACTGAAGCCAGTATTATCTTGATGAACTCAATCAACCATGAAGGTAAAGGCTCTCCTAAATACTCTATTTGTAATGACTCAGAATGTGACAATTGCCCTCATACGACTGAAGAAGTTGATTAAGGTATTGTGAATTATGAGGCGGAACTTTTAGCTTCACTAGAAGAGATTGATGACTTAAGAAAGAAAATAAAAAAGCAAGCTGTAGAAAAATGTCAAGAAATAAAAGCAGAAAAACTACTTGAAGAATTCATGTGAAGACAATTAAATGACAAATAAAAGGTAGGTAATACTAAGAAAGCTAAAATTGATTCCCTGAAAGAAGAAATAGCAATATTGAGCATGTGTCGAACTCTAGTAGCTAAATATGAAGGAATTCTTGAACAAAATAAAAAAGAACTCTCAGAAATCATAATATAAAACCATTCTCTAAAGGATCAACTGCAAAAATATCAAGAGGAATGTCAACTCTTGATGATACAAATTGAAAAAAACTTTGAAGAATATCTAAGGAAACTCAATATGAATCTTGAAATCTGCCAAAGATAGGAACAAGAAATTATTTCTTTAAAAAATTTGGTCATGGAAAATGATGAATTAATAACTAAGTCAAAGTTTGGAAAATTTTCTATGATCTTGGATCGCAATCTCAGCCATCAGATATCTCCACATGACCAGACTGGACTAGGATTTAAAAAGTCACCGAATAAATATGAGGAAGGAGAAATTCCCCAACCATCTCAAGAAACATTTGAAGAGAAATCTAGAAGTCATAAAGTCAGTAGAGAAAAGTGGCATGATCAACAAGGATAAAGAAGGATACAATCAACAAAAATCTCTATGCTACAAAAGGGACCATTTAAGTCCAGGTATGAGAATAATTTTAATGGGTTTTTCTATGCATGTAGTTGTATTGGTCACATGGCTATGGACTACACATTCCATGGAAGAAGAAGTGTTGGAATTCGAAGTAACACAATTAGATGTTGTACATGTGACAAAATTGGACATTTTGATGCCGACTGTCACACATTGAGGTGCTTCACCTGTGGTGTCTTTGGTCATAAATCCCAAGTATGTGCAAGTACACGAAGACAATCAATCAGGATTCTTTCATCTCCATCAGCAAGGAAAGTAGATAAATCTTGGAAGAATAATAATGCAAAAATATTTGAAGACAAAAGGAGTAATGATAACAGCCAAAGATATTCTAAGGAATGGATGGAAAATAATGTTTTGTTGTATGCAAATAAAGTTGATCGTTGCACATAAAATGGTTACCATATGGAAATCCATGTTTGAGGTCCTTCAAAGACCTTGATACATCTTGAGTCCATGAAATTGGAAGGTGGACTCAAGGAAAATGGATGACTACTCCAAGTAAAATAACAGGTCTTGGGATCAGATTGAAAAAATTGAAAAAAGGAAGGAAGGAAGACAGGGATAAAGCTTGAGAGCAGACGTAGTAGCAAGAATGAAAATTAGGAGAAGAAGGATGAAGTCTAAAAACATTTCTATGCAGTTTGTGAAGGTTATTGATATAAAGAAGAGATAATCTCATATCTGAATAGTATGATGACTGGAGAATAAGACTTAGGAACATGACACAACTTTTGTTAATAAGAAATGAATGGTGACTGAGGTGAACTCGATATATAGTAAGTTCAGTAGCATTTTCGAGTGGCTAAAACCTTTCATTTTTTAATTTCTAGATATATATTTGGATCTGGATAAAGCATTGAGCATGAGTTCCATGATCGATGATGCACAATTATGAATCATTCAATTATTGGGAGATTATCAATACCTAGTCTTAATTCATAGGCTCTGGGGATTCCATACAATTCATCCAGGGTAAGATCTTCTAGCTTTTGCTGGTCTTCAAGAGTGGATAATTTGGGATAATATTTCATAGGCAGTTTTCTTAGTATCTTTTCAACTAAACCATAGTATGGTACTTCTACTTCCAAACATCATTAAAAATATTCTCAACTCTTTCAAAGTACTTTGAAATATTTTCTTCATCCTTCATTTTTAGACTTTCATATTGTAGTTTGAGATATTGAATTTTTTCCATCTTTACTTTGGAGTCTTCTACATGTATGGTTTCGAATTTGTCCCAGATCTCTTTTGCAATTTTATACGTCAATATTTTTGCAAGAACTTTCTTACTTATTCTAGCTTTTAATGTATTCAAGGCCTTTGCATGTTCCCACAATTTATTCCTTTCTTCTGCTTCTGTGGGACTGACCTCCTTTCTTTTGCTTCTGTGGGAGTGACCTCTGGAACTTTATATCCTTCTTCAACTAATTCCCAAACTTCCAGACCGATGGAAATCAGATAGTTTTTCATTCTAATATTCCAGAAAACATGGTCTTCACCATCAAATATGGGGACTCTATGTGACATGTTCATTTTTTGATCCATAGTGATTGTAATAGGATATTCCTTCCAGTGGTTAAAATGTGGTGAAGGATCCTAATCTGATACAAATTGATGAATCAGGTCTTGTCACTGAGAGTGGGGCGTGAATCAATGACAGAATCTAAACACGATTTATTTTATTTTAGAAAATGTGAAAACAAATTTGGACACAATGTTTTAACATGGAACCCAATAAGGTAAACCACCAACATGTTTCTATTATTTGCAAAAAAAAAAATTATAATTACAATAGTTATTTTGCAAGAAACCACTTTTTGGAGACCACAATCCCCAAGTTTCTCATCCACTACTGAAGGATGCACCCACACCCTGGTTTCTTCCTACACCAACATATAAGGATACACCAATACCCTGATTCTATGACTCCTATTGGAAGGAGGATAAGAAATCCTTCCGAGCATGTATCCTTCCCTAGTACCATGCTTCCACCCTTGTATGCATTTTTATCAGACTCCTAGATCTTCTTTAAAAACTTTGTCTATTGTTAAACTTCTTGATATTTGTCTTATGGTCTGGATAAATAGATCTATATGACAGAGACACTCCACTTCCTGTTCAAGATTCAATTTATATAATATTCTTAAACATCAATAAAACAAAATACCTTTTCAAATAGTCATGTCCTTATGATAATCTAACTCTGTTTATGTTCCTTTTTTTATTCATAACCGTCGTAACACTGTTAACCACACCCTTCATAATTCAGTTTATGAACATTTAATTATTTTTCAAAATTAAACCTATCTGATATTTATCCAACAATGGCGTAAATTCTCTTCATACTTGCAGTCATCATATTCAAGGATTGTAGGAAATATTTAACTTCTTCCACAACCTGGATTTCACAATTTTCTTATTTCTGTAACTTTACTTTCCACACTAGCCTTTTCACACCAATCGTTTCACATGCGGATTGCAGAAATCGAGAAACCCAATCTTTCCAAATCCAAACTTTTGATCTTCCATTTTATCGCTTCTGCACTGGCCTACCTACAACTTCTTTGCTGGAATGCAGAAGGCAAAAATTAGAAACTCAACTTTCCAGTTTTTCAAACTTATTCCTTTCATCCTTTCCACTCCTGCAACGGTCCTTCCACTGTTGTCTTTCCACAAGGCAGAATGCGGAAGTTGAAACCTCAACTTTTCATGATTTCAACTTTCTGCTTTCCGGATTGGCCTATCTACACTGGCCTTTTTGCACTGTAGAATGTGGAAGTCGGGAACTTAATTTTTCATGATTTCAACTTTTTTTATTTTTGTACCCACACTTCTGCTCCCACATAGAAATTGGAAAACCACTTCTCTGATTTTCAATTTTAGAACTTCTATGCTTCCACACCCACACTTCTCCTTTCAACTGCACCTTTTCTCACTTCTGATTAAAAAAGAGAAACTCGACTTATCGATTTTGATTTTCCCCAAATTTTCCACCTTACCAGATTCCGGCTTTTGCACTTCTCTTTCCACCTCAAATCATGGGAAACAGATCTTCGTCAACCTTATCTTTGAAGTTGTGTTTCCTACGCCTCAACTCCTCTACGTCATCGAACCTTCCTGACTTCTGGTTTCTGCACTTTTCTTTCCACCTCAGATCATGGGAGTTGTATCTTCATCCAACTTATATTTGAAGTTGTGCTTTCCACACTTCAACTCTTACACACCATTGATTATTTTTGGACTCGCTCTCCATCGTCAATCTGTGTAGATCATATATATTTGACTAACTTTACGGATCACATATCTTTGACTAATTTTCTGGATATGTAGATCAATCTCTGCGCAAATCTTATGTATTCAAAATATGGGCTCCTTCATCTTCAACATGTGAGCTTCCATCTCTACTTTCCTGTGGGATCCCTCAATTTCCATCAATGCCAACCTATATTATCATATTTCCAACAATAGGATCTTTTACATCACCAAGACAACCTGCATCTTCCACTATGCGAGAATCACCTAAGAGCGCACCAAGTACATTACTTCTCTACAGTCAACCTATGCTCTACCAACATAGGAGCATGCTAGAATATTTCACGTCACTAAGACAGCCTACATCTACCACTATGTGAGAAATTTGTAGGTGCAAACCAAGTGCCTTGTGACATCATCATCTCCAACATGGGAATACACACATACAAGGACTGATTACAACCAAATAACTTGCATACCACACCAGGAATTTTACACTTTAGGTCAACCTCAAGGACTTATTACATACGAACAAGTTACGTTCAAGATCTTTTTCAATCAGAAAAACTTCAAAGACTTATTGCATCCAAGTAACCTGATTACTACACCTGGAGTCTTTTACACTCCAAACAAGACACAAGACTCATTACATACGAATAAATTGTGTACTACACCAAGACATTTTAAACTTTGGATAACCTGTATCAGGGTTGATTACGTCCAAGGATAAATTGTGACCTTTACTAGGAAATATTACATCCAAAGAAAACCTACAGGACTGATTACATTTGAGCAGCCTGCATTGTACTCAAGGATATTTTCCTCTCATAAAACATGTCTCATTTCCCATGTAAGATCTCATGCATCTACATCTTCGGGTATCTTGTGAACACACTAGAACTGATTACATCCAAGGATAACTTGCAATATTTTCTAGGACTTATTACATCCGAGGAAAGCCTACATGACTGATTATGTCTTGAAGGAAACCTGTCTCCCCAATTATGCTAGAACTCATCACTCCCTCTTTCGAGGGGTCTCATTCTAGATCACACCAATTCTTTCTTGGAAGTACTCAAAATTCACTCTAGCTAAAGGTTTGGTCAATACATTGAATATCTGCTTGTTTGATGCCACGTGTTGGAGCTTCATTGCTCCTTTCTACACCATATCCATGATATAGTGGAACCTGATCTCTATGTGATTCGACTTTTCATGGAACACTGGGTTCTATAACAACTTCATGCAACTCTGGTTGTTATAGAAGATGCAGGTTGCATCTAAATGGATATCAAACAAATCGAACATTAGCTTCCACATCCACACTTCATCACAACTAGTCGAGTGGGAGGAAACATAAGCTGCCTCGGTTGTACTCAACACCATGCAGGACTGCTTCTTGCTAAACCAGGAGATCATACTGGATCCCAAACTGAAGCAACAACCTGGATTTCTCCTCCTATTAGTGGTGCTAACTTCCCAATGCGGATCAAAATGATCATGCAGGTCAATATTCTAATTCACATCTTACTTGAACCCATACTCAACTATACCCTTCAAGTACCTCAATGCATTCCTTGCAACAACTAGATGAACATGTCTTGGATCCTTCAGGAACTTGCTCAAGGTGTTCACAACAAAGCATATGTATGGTCTCGTATTTGTTAAGTACATCAATGATCCAATCATTCGACAATACATCGTGGAATCAGCTAACTATGATGAAGCATCACACAGAAGATTCAAGTTTGATTCCATAAGTGTAGTTATTTCCTTGCAGTCTAGTATTCTAAATATTTTCATAATCTCCACTACATACTTTCCTTGACCAAGGAAAATCCAATCTACACTCTGCCACACCTCCATGTATAAGAAGTATTGCACCATCCATAGTTATTTCATCTCAAACTCAATAACAAGTCTCCTATTTTCATCTTCAATGAGTTCATCCTCTCCTGCCAAGAACAGGTCATCAACATATAGAAGAAGCATCACTGGTCTTTCTTCTTCAACTTTGAAGTCAATGTTGGAACCTACATTACTCTTAGGAAATCCTAGGATCATCAGGAAGCTATCCATATTGTTTCAGCATGCCCTCGGTGCATGTTCCAATCCATACAAGGAATTCTTTAATTTGTACACATGAGTCTTCATTTCATGTGTCTTGAATCACAGTGGTTGTTCTACATACACTTCCTCCTCGACTACACCATTTAAGAATGTTGTCTTGATATCAATTTGGTGTATATTCCATATGATAACTACAACCAATGCAAATATAGATCTAATGAAAGTGTACCTCTCTATGGTTGCAAATGCCTGATCGTAGTCTATTCCTTCTTTCTATGAGAAGCCTCGTACCATGAATATTTCCTTGTGTTTCTCAATGTTGTCATTCACAGCATGGTTAATCTTGTAGATCCACTTTGACATCACAAAATACTTCCTTTTCGGTCTCAAAGCTATCCACCATACATCATTCTTCATAAATTGATACTCCTCGATCATGGCCTCCTTCCATTCCTTCTTTTCTATAGCTTGTTCATAGTTGTAAGGTTCCTTGTCAATGGTGTCACACAACACGAAAAAATAGTTGTTTTAATATTTTGGTATTTTCCTTTCTCTATATATCCGTTCTAGAGTGCAATACCTTCCTTCTTCCTGTATTAGTTCCTATACGCATGCTGGTTTTCTCTTGTGGGATTCCTTCGGGTGAAGTGTCTCTATAAGCTCTTATCGTTTTTCCATGTTATCATCTTCATGGTATTCTATATTTTCCAATTCCGTTGTCGTATCTCGGACTCTTTTTTCCTTCATGTTCCTCAGCCTCCTCAATAGGTAGCCACCTCGATCTAGAGTATGCCAATTATTCATCAAAGTTTATATCTCTACTGATGTCGATATTCCTGAATCCTAGGAAGTATATTCGATAGGCCTTTGATGTATCACTGTATCCTATGAATACTACCTTTCTCCAAAAAGGATCGAGCTTGGTCTTCTTCTCCTTTGGGATATGTATGTACACTGGGAAGCCAAATATTCTGATATGGATGACTTCTAGTTTCTCTTGTGAGAGATCCTTTTCAAGAGTCTTTTTTTCAAGTACTCAATGAGGAGTACAGTTCTATACATACACAGCTATCGTTGTTGCTTTTTCCCAAAGGTGCATTGGAAGATCCTGGTCATGTAGCATTTCTTTCGCTGCTTCCATTATGTTTCGGGTCATTCGTTCTACAATGACATTTTTCTAGGGATTGTATGGATTTCTTAACTCCCTACTAATCCTAGACTCTCTACAGAGTTCCTGGAATTATTTGGAGGTGAATTATCCACCATTATCTGACCACAGAGTCATGATCTTCCTTTAATTTTGGTTCTCGACCAAGGATTTGTATTCCTTGAACTTATTGAATACTTTATTTTTCCCTTTCAAGAAATATATCCAAGTCTTACGTGAGAAATCATCTATAAAGGAAACATAGTACACATACCCTCTTAGTGAGATGGAATACATGGGCCCACATACATATGATTGTACTATCTCCAGTATTCATTTAGCCTTTCTTTCACTACTGAGGAATGTATTCTTTTCATTCTTTCCTTGTGCACATCCTTTGCAAATTCCTTCATGGTTTTCCTGGATTTCTTGAAGTCCAGAGACTTCTTTTCTTGTAATAGATTTTTTTTGTAGTGCACATATGTAATCATTTGGTACCATAGTTCACTTGATTCTATTGACTCATGAACCATTGTTGTTCAGGATTTCCCTTTAGTTGTTAAATCCTTTGTCTTGTTCTCCAATAATTGTTGCATCATTGATTGTATTTACTTTACGACACATTAGAACTTGGCCATCAACAAATACAATTCCCATTCCCTTTGCATCTAGTGTAGAGATGGAGAGAATATACTTCTTCAATCCTAGAACATATAGAACATCCTTCATCTTTAAATATTTTCAAGAGTCTAACTTGTATGAATCTTCTCCACTTCCTTTTAGGGGATATTGATAATCATCACAAAGTTTTACCTTTTGAGGTGACTCATGCTCAAACATATTGACGAATGATTCTTTGTATCCCATCATATCTTTAGATGCCCCACTATTGAGAAATCAATCATTGCGTCCATGTGAGATAGTGCATGTGAGTGCTAATATTGGCACATACTCTTCATTAGAATCATCCTACTCTCTTTTGAATATTTTGTTTGTGTTGAGGCCTAGAAAATCGCAAGTAATAATAGTTAGGAATTCTCCCCAATAAACATTCCCAACTAGCCCGCTACTGTTTGGTATGGGGAATCCGTCTAGTTTACGGTCTGGCTACCATAGGTCAATTAACAAATTCAAAGGTTTTACCAGTTACAACCTGGTCCACCATGTATATTTTTAGTTTTTGTGTTTAATTTATGATGTGCAAGTGCCTATCTAAAATGCAGATTGATAGAGATAACGAGGAGTGTCACGAAGTTATGCGCAGGTTCTTACCTCTCATCTTAACTCTCTCGCATCTAAATCACACACAGTAAGAAACTAAATATTACTAACTAACCTACCCCTAGGGAGCAGAACTAACATTTAACAATGAGTAATGCATTCCTACACATGTATTATGAACTATTACATATAGTTGTTATTTATTTCAGAACACATGAACATAAATAAAAATATGAATAACAAGATAGCTTATTGTTTATGACAACCTTCATTACTCACAATGGAAATTTCATAGAATAAACTAGAAGACATTCATAACATAAACAATAATGCAATGACTTAGAACGGTTTCATAGTTAATGGACATAAGCTGAAAACGAAATAGTTCACATTCAACTGATCCATAGCAAAGCATTTGAAACATTCCACCAAACGTTTTCCAACAAAAACTTGTAATTCTTTATTGCAAAAGGAAATAGTTCTTATTACAATATACTCTAAAAAATTGTTGGCAAAGAAGTCCTTTTCTACATCTAACTCTCCTATATTTGTACAAAAAAAACAAAACCTTTGGGCTGCCCCCAAATGAATTTTGGGCTTCCCCAACCTTTCGATCCCAAAATTTGGTCCTGTAGTAAGTGCTCATAATTTATACAATATTTTACATTTAAAATCAAAAATTAAGAGAGAAATTTATGAAGAGGGGCCCTCTTGGTCATCTATGAACTTTTTCCACGCCTAGGCCTCTACTGATATGCCTTCATAATCAGAGGGTTCAAGAAAATGGATATTTATCTCATACTTAGCAGCCTAATTCTTAACTACTTCTATTCTTGCTGGACTCAGGCGCAGCTGGTCTTCTGGTAAGTGAATACTTACTACTGCATGAGCCACTGCATTATTCAGAATCTATTCATCTAGATCCTTAACTTGTTGGATCTCCTGATCATCTTCCCAATACTTATTTTGTAGATGTTCAATGAACAAATCATGTTCTGGTATCATATCCAATCTTTTTTCTGCAGAAATATGGCATCTATTATATGTGACCAGCACTCTTCTGCAGTATGCCATGCATGCTCCTCTCATTTTATTCACTCTTTTCTTAGATTCTTCTACAGTATTGATTGCAAACTCTAACAAATCACAATCCTGCTGTAAAATTTGCTGATATTTAACTGGTAGCTCCGCAGGGGGTTCCTCATTTGTCTCTATCCACACTATTCTTCCTGTCAGAATCTCCAGAATCTCTTGAGATCTGTCCACAAAATAAGATGTGGTGTCCAAGATTTTTTCTAATATTCTATCCATCTGTAATATTTTGCATCTTTCTTCCTCAATACACATTTACAGTTGGTGGATTCTTCTTCTTTGAGCTAGCATGTGTTCCTTCAAAGGCTAGACATCTGTCTTATGTTCACTGGCATCTTTCAGTGATGCTATCAATGAAGCATTCTATCCCTCCAAAAATGCTGCCTGTATTTGATACTGTTTCTCTTTTTCTTTTGTGGAAGCCTTCTCTAATTCTAACTCCATGACCTTGTTTTGCAACTGGGTCTTCTCTGCACTTAGATTTTCGTAGGACACCTGGAGGTTATCTTTCTCAAATTTGAATACTTGATGCTCTAACCGCAGCCTTTGTAATTCTGCTAAGTTGTTCTGAGCATCTTTTTCCATTTTTCTTGCAAAAATTTCTAAAGCCTCTTTATTAGCTTGTAGAGTATGGAGTTCAGTCTTTGAAGTACTCACTTCATTCTGCATGTCCTCAAATTTCCTCTTCAACTTATGGCCCTCATCTCTCTCTTTCTTCAGTGTCTCTTTTAATTGAGCTGCATTCTTTTTGGACTGCTCAAGATCCATCATCATCCTATCTACATTATCTTCAATAGCTTGGGTTAGTGCTACCCTAGCTCTCACTGTTAATCTTGGATATGCATCTCTTCCATACACCATAGTCTTATCGGTGATCATCTTTCCTGATTGTCCTCCTGTTTCAACCTTTTTCTCAGTTCTTTTGACAATCCTTTTCTTCTCTTTGTCATATAAAATGGTGCCAAAATCACGTATCTCCTCCCCCTCTTTCTGCATGAAAGGTATCAAATTCATTCCAGAAAACATAGTTTGCTCTTGAGTGCTACCAGAAGTTGCAGCAAGCTCCCAGGAAATAGGATTATCTTGTCCATGCCCTTGACCTGTATGATCATCTTCCCCCTGTGTGTCTATTGGGTTAGTAGTATGCTGATCCTTTATAGATCCTATTAATCTTAGACTTTCTTCTTGTCTTTTATTTTTCTCTACTTCTTCATTTCTTTTTCTCTCCTCCTCTTCCTTCCTTGTTGCTTCCTTTGAAGCTCTCTTTTTTTCTTCTTCTTCATTCTTTAGCTAGCTTTTTGCCTCTTGTGCTAGTCTTCTAGCATCTTCTTCCCTCTTTTTGGCTTCTTCTTCTTCAGCTTTCTTTTATGCAGTTTTGCCCTTTCCGCCCACAATGGTGATTTTCTCTTTAAATCTCTTCTTTAAGGCAGTCATATTCTTTGCATTTTTGAAGATTTCTTCATCTTTGTCCTAGAAATTTGTGTATTCGAACATTTGCCTCCTTGCAATGCTCTGCAACCTTATTTTGGGACTCATTCCTGTGACAGTTCATGTCACCAAAACGAAAGTGCTCCAACTCCTGCATGAATTTTGCAGTCTGTTTTACCTTTGTAAACTTATAACTCCCTAGCCAAAAAGGTATGGAAGGATATGATACCTTCTTATGTTCGAACAAGAAACTCCCTACACCATCAAGATATACTTGTCTAACTGATTCTTTATGTAGAACATAATCAGTGGAATATTTAGGTAGCAAAGAAGGTGCTCTAGAGCCACCATACATTCTGATATACATTCCTTCTTCAGTCAAATAGTAACTCTCATATTCTTCAATGACTTTGAACACTTCCTTAGACATGTAGTTGCATTCTGTCAGGAAAATTATAGTGTACAAAGGCAAGATGAAGTGCTCACATACTTCTCTCTAGTTGCTATAGTATTTATGTGCCCAAAATAATTTATATGCAATGTATATAGGGGTCCTATCCCTATCCCAATTACACCTCAAGGCTGGAAAAGATTGGGTACATAATATACAATCAACTAGGATAGAGCTCATGTAGAACTCTGACTTCTTCTGTGACACTCCTCCGAAGGCTGAAGATATGCATGTTGAGAGGCTATTGGACACTATGTTTTCCCAATTGAATATGGTTCCTTGAGTGGCCACATAAAAAATAATTGGTATCCATCCCAATTTGATGCTTTTTCCATGAGCTCTCCCAAAAATTCTATTAAGCATCAATTCTATAAATCTATAAGGGGTCCGGAGAGTGGTTGTATCATATTCTCTTAATGGCCTGGTTCGAAAGTTCTTCCCTGGTATCATCATTCTCTTAACTGTTTCAACTAGGTCCAACTCTGTTTCCTTCAACCAGCTTTCTGTTATGTAAATCTGAGTAGGAGGCAGATGATATGCCATGGATACATAAGCAGGGATGCATGCAACATATCACTGTTTGGCATTATTTTCCAGTATCATCGTAGTTACATATTCCCTGGGAAGAATCCAACCGATCACCTCTGAGCATGGGAGCAACTCAGGTCTCTTGGCTACTTTCATAAGAGTCGATTTCTTGATGTTTGCATATATAGTCAGCTCTTCGAATCCTGCATCAGGAACATTCTGATTTGCAATCATCCTGTATATCTCACCCCATTTATAGTCTGGTTCAACTCCAGTGGTAGCCTTGGTATATTCATATATGTATTCCACCTTGGTGATGACTTCCACCTCTGTTTCTCCCTCTGCAATAGGAGCCTTCTTCTTTTGTCTTTTAGACATATCTCCTTTGACATAGTTACCCTATCATAAACACCACATGTTCTTAGACCTTTTGAGCTTTTAGTTAGTGTTTCAATAATGAAGAAAAATGGTAACAACCTATTTACCTCTTCCATATGCATTCTCATAGATAAACTATATAGACTATTAATGCATAAAAGAAAATGACAAGGAAAAATAAATCTTCTTAGTCCATTGTCTACACTAAAATGCAACCCTGATAGAAAACACATCATTTAAACCGGACTACATTCTAAGTCTTCGCTAAACATGAACCACCCAATCAGTAAGGATAATATTTGAATGTGAGGCCCTATCCAGATATTGAAAAAGCGAAAATCCCCAACTTGTCCAAAAATAAAAAATGTTCTGGCATTCCATAAAAATAGGGTAAGTGCATATGCAAACCGAAAACTCCCCCCGAACGGCCATAAACAACCCCAAAATAGTCGGTGCAGACAACGTAATTCTTGTCTGCACCAACTACCTAATATTTCGTAATGGGGTAGAGCATCCATAACAGCTCAAAACACAGGATCAAGAAACCCCCACTGCCAAAACTCCCCAACTAACTGATATGCCTCACATCACGAGGATAAATATTCATTCTAAATGTCTAATCTACACAACTCTGAGAAAACCTAACCAGGGGAAGACCCTTATTCCCAAACAACCAATAAAATCAAGAAAAAGGAAAAACTATGGTTGGCCTACCTGGCCAAAATGTTGTAGAGTCGAAGGGACGATCAAAGGACCTACACTATAGCAAACCAATCAAATCAAATCTGAATAGCTGGGCACCGTGGTAGAGTTTTATCAGTGAGGATGGATTAGACGTGATTTTTCACAAGGGTAAGAATAAAATAATACCGCGCCCCAATATATAAATATTTTGGTGAAAAAGACGAGAGGAAAAAACCTTATCACCGGTCGGCACCACTAATGCATCGGCAGGGTAGTTCACAAGATAGCCGCAACGACAGATAGCACACAAACTACGGATCCCGCGATAACATAAAATCATCAGCGTCGGAAACTCTAAAATTATCGGCATTAGAACCTCAACTCTAAGCACATTCGCAGTGTCGACGAAACAAATCTAAGCATTGCCATAGTGTTGGCGATGCCAAGCACTAAATGCCACCGTAGCATGTATCGAAGGTCGAAACCACTGACCAATAATGCATCAACAGATGAAAACACTAAACATCAGAGAAATAGTCTGGTCGGCAGCCGCAACGACGGATAACAAACTAACTGTAGGTTCCACGGATCGCAAAACCGTCGATGATCAGGAGCTCTAATAACTATGTATCGACAACTCAAAACTCAACGCTACTTCCATGTCGGCAATGCAAAGCACTATCCCTCCAATAACAGTAAAAAATCGTTATGATAGCAATGAAATAAACATTGTCGGTAAAAAAGTTTAAAAAATAAACGACAAAGAGGTAAGGCCATGGATCAACAAAAATAAGAATTGTTCGTTATTTCCCTCTCGAAACGTTGGAGGCATAGATAACTAATGCCCCGATTCATTGTTCAACCGACTTCCGATAGCAATAAAATCATCTAAAAATTAAAAAAAAAAAACATTAAGTTATGAGAAACAAAACTCTACAGTCAAAAGTATTGGCTAGACAAAAGGCAGTTTTAGATCATTTAACTTCCAAAATGAAGGAAAACAGTTTATCTCACTTCAACCTCAAAAATATCCAACATTGTAGCAGAGGAAAGACAAAGTTCAGGAAACCAAACAATCCCAGACTACTCAAGATTGAAAGGAGGGTCCAAAATTTTAAAAAATTTGGGAAACCAAGGTTGCAGCTACAACAATTCGCGACTACCTGGTGAACACAGATCTCTGGACAACTTCTTCTTTGAGCAATAGACTGTTTTGACAATAAACACTAGCATGTTGAATTCTTCTAGATGTCTGGATTTCCCTAATGACATATATATGTACTTTAATCATTGATGATAGTCCAATTTAGGGATAATGGGAACCAAGATTTCAAAGTCTAGATAACTCTTTTGAGGCCAGGAATATGAGTTTCATTTTTACCTCTTTCTTCGAGTAGCTCCCAGCTTGGACACCACAGGATTGTAACATATGGTAAACATTTGTTTGTTCCTCATTCCCATGCCATTTTGCACTTTTGTGCTTTTGGACTTTTTTGTCCTTTCTGAGTCCTCCTGCATACCTTCTTTCTGAATTTCTTATTTAGGCTCCTCTATCCATAGTGTCCTTTTGTGTGAGATATGTATTGATCTTTCAGCCCAAGGACAGAGAAGAACTTTGGCAATCTTGTACTCATATGGTTCAGTACTTTGTTTTGATACATATTTATTTCTTAGGAGATTTTGACTCTTATTTTCTTTTTTGGCTTTCAATTCTTGGCATGGGATCATTTATATATAATATACTTTTTACCATGCTTCCTCTCCATGGGTCTTTGTTATCACCCCCTAAGACATTTTAAATGTCAGATGGATGGAGCCCCGAAATAGTATTCCAGATCTTTTGACGCTGAGTTATTTTACAAGGATTAAGTAGGACTTCAATGAGTTCATAGCCATTTAGGAAAACTGCTAAACTAGAAGAAGTTCTTTCAAATAAATCAATAGTACACAGTCTTATAATCAAGGATTTTAGTTATTCTAGAATTCTGATGGACTCCATGCAACCAAAAAGTTGTGCTTCTTTATTGAAATAAACCAAAATATAACTAAAAAAAAACAAAATAAAATAAATCCAAAAAAACACAAAGAAATCAGTTTATTTATGTACAAGATAACCAAGAAATAAAAATCAAGAAAAATAAGGTTTGAGAACTAAACCATTAACTGGTAAGTTCTCTTCCCACCCCTGTAAATCTTGCAACTTGTAAGTTGAGGGGACAAGCTTGGATGCAATCTGAAAAGGGCCTACTCATAACTGTTGAAACTTAGTGTGCTTCCCCTTTTCATCATGTGGATGATCCCACTTAAGAACTAGATCTTCCACTTCGAAATCATTGTTTCCAACTTTATGCTTATCAAACCAATGTTTCATTACTTCTTGTTGATGCTTAAACCGTTATCTGGATTTGGACCTAAACTCTTTCGACTTCAAAAGATTATAGATTCTAATCTGTAGGATTTCATTATCGGTACCTCTAGACTCCTGAGCTAATATGGAAGAAGGTAACATAATGTTGGGAGGAAGAACAACTTATTTTCCATAAACAAGGGTGTATGGTGACACACCTAAGGAATTCTTGGGTGTGACTCTATCATCCCAAAGAGCATTAGGTAATGCTAAGTGCCAACTTTTGTGATTTTCTATCATGGTTTTCTTTATAATTCTAATCAAATTCTTATTTGTAGATTCTGCCAAACCATTTCCTTGTGGGTAATAGTTTGTAGAATAATGCAACTTAATTCCTCTTTCATTAGCAAATGCAGTTAATCTAATAGAAGAAAAGTGAGTAGCATTATAAAAAACCAGGGAAATTGGAACCCCAAACCTGGTTATAATGTGATCTAGTAAGAAATTCATGACCGCATCTTCATTCACTTTGCGTAACGGAATGGCCTCAACCCATCTGGTGAAGTAGTCAGTTGCTGTCGAAATGTATTTGTGCTACAAGGAAGAAATTAATTTTATTTCTCCAATGATATCATTCCCCCATTATTTGAATTGTTCTGTTATCATCATTGGTTTTAAAGGCCCAGTTGCTTTAGCTTGTCTTCCAACACACCTATGGCAAACATCACACTTTCTGACATGAGCATGAGCACCTTAAATTAGTGTGGGCCAGTAACAACCAGCTCTAAGAATCTTATGGGCTGTTGTATCTTTGGAAAAATGACCTCCTACAGGCCCATCATGTAATTCTGTTACGACCTTCTTTGCATATTCTTGTTCTAATAACTTGAGAAGAACTCCATCATAATTATTTCTCAATAATACTCCATCAATGATCTGATATGAAGCTGCTGTAAGGTGTAATTCTCTTCGCTTTTTGGAATTCCAATGTTCTAGAAAATATCCTTCTTGAAGGTAATGAACAAGGTCTCAGTACCAGGATTCTAGAGGTGTGAATAGAGGACATACATCCACCATATGTAACTCAGCTTCATTGTCCCAATTGTTTTCTTCATTGTCTTTACCTTCAGCCATTAGTTTGCACAGTCCTTGCCCTTTAACTATGGATGCTGGTTTGAATTCAAGGTCATATTCTTGTAAAGCTGTTACCCAGTTACCTCTTCTTTCTCCTAATTCTTTTTGTACAAAAAGAGATCTTACAGCTGGGTGTGGAACTATTACCTTAGTACGATTCTTAAGTATGTATGGTCCGAATTGATTTACCGCTTTGAAAATTGCATAAGCCTCTTTATCAATAGTTGGATAATTCAATTCATCTCCCTGTAGACTAGTGCTCATAAATGATATGGGTACTCATCTTCCCCATCTTCCTTTTGTGTAAGCACCGCTTCCAATGAATCATCGGATGCGAAAGTGTACAAAATAAAATCTTTTTCGAAATTTGGACTTTTGAGAGATGGTGCATGAGCAGTAGATGTATTTATCTTACTCAATGCATTCTTCTCCACATCAGACCATTTGAATTGTACACTTTGTTTCACCATTTGCTACAAAGGTTTGACAATTTGAGCAAAATCCGGTACAAACCTTCACACAAAATTAATTGTCCCTATGAATGAGTGCATACATTTTTTGTTATGGGGTAAAGGGATCTGTTCTATGGATTTAATCCCTTCTAAGTCTATGGATATCCCTTTCTTAGAAACAACGTGACCCAGTAGCTTTCCTTCTATGACTGCAAACACACATTTCTTAGGATTAAGTGAAATACCATATTTTCGACAATACTTGAAAATTTGTCTCAGATGGAATGCATGTTACTCTCTCTTTTTTGAAAATATTGTGACATCATCGAGATATACCACAACACTACGGCCAATCAGACCACAGAAATCTATATCCATGACCCTCTAGAAAGTAGCTCCAGCATTGATGAGTCCAAAGGGCATTCTGTGTAAGCAAAAGTTCCCCACTTTTTTCTGAATGTAGTTTTAAGTATGTCCTCTTCATCTACTAATACTTGATTATAGCCAGAGAATCCATGTAATAATGAAAATAATTTAGAACCTGAAACCATCTGCAATATTTGTTGCATGCGTGGAACTAGATAGTTATCTTTATCCAAAGCACAATTGAGGTTTCTGAAATCTACACAGAGCCTGATTTCTCTATATTTTTTCCTTACTGGCACCAAATTTGAAACCCATTCTGAATGTCTGACTTTGAATATAATTTTATCATCCAACAATTTTTTCACTTCACTCTCAATTAAAGGTTCCAGTTTTGGATGTATCTTCCTCAAAGGCTATTGATAAGGCTTGACTCCAACTCTAATAGGGATGACATGTTGTATAATATTTGTTTCATATGTTTTAAGCTCTTCATATGTCAAGGAAAACACATCTTTGTACTGTTTGAACAAACTAATGAACTTATTTATTTCACCGGGAGAACAACACTTTCCCAAATTTACATATTTAGGTTCAACTATAGTTCCCAAATTTATTAGTTCGAATTGTAAGGACGAGCTATGAGTCTTGACATTTGCTGGCCTTATGAATTTGTTGTCTAGATCAAACATTCTCTCTAAGGTCCTGACTCCTTTAGGAATAAAGTTGTCAAATTTTAATTCAGCTTGGTGTTCTTCATCATCGATTATTTCTCCTTTGAAAGTCTCATCATTCATCAAACATTCCAAAAGTTGTTGATCATCATCAAAAACCCATAAATTGGTGATCATATCTGGAATAGAAGGCCTGAAAGTAATTCAATAGAGAATTTATTATTAGAAGGTACTAGCCTTGCAGCCGAGGTAGCTAGTAAATCAGCTGTTGCATTCTTTAATCTAGGAATGGATACAATATTGAATGCATGAAAGTTTATAAGAAAATCCCAAACTTTGTTTTGATAGGATTTTAAATGTGGTGAAATACAATATATATTATTTTGAATTTGCTTAACAACAATTTCAGAGTCTCCATATACTTTCAAATTTTTTACTTTTAGTTCTATTGCCTTTTTTAGTCCCCGAGCTAGTGCTTCATACTCGGTTGTATTATTCATACATTCGAATTATAATCTACAAGAAAGAAAATGTTTATTTTTCTTTGGATCAATTAGGACACAGCCAGCTCCTGATCCTTCCAATGTTTTAGATCCATCCAAATAAAGGGCCCAAAAACTATCTACTTCTACTGGACTTGAATTAAAAAATTCATCTGAAACTAAATCTACTATTTTACAGTCAATTTCATCAGCTTGTGAAAATCGAAGGAGATCGGGGCTGGGTGTCAGATAAAATGATGGCTTCTTCAGCTTGGTAATTTCCCAGTTCCAATTCAATGAAGTAATTTCCCAACACGAAATTCACTGGTTCATTTTTTCCCTCCAATTGAGTAACATTGTGCTTCGTTTGAGGTTCTCTTAATATTTTTATCTGATTGGGAATTCCCTTATGAGGTAACCACATATGTGACCAATCTGATGCGAAGTATCCATTTAGCCTTGCTGACCAATCTTGACTCAAAACAAGTCCATAAGCATCTGGAATGTCTGCAACTACAATATCAATGTACTGACATACCTTCTCATTTGCAAATAAGCGAATCAGGACATCTTCCATTTCCCCGACTACTTTCACAACTGTCCTGTCTAATTGAATAACTTGCCAAGTGGATGGTTTAGGCTCTCCATTAATTCTCTTGCATACTGAAAGTGTCATAACATTGATTGATGCCCCTGAGTCTACTAAACAGTTGTGCACATTATAGTTGAATATCTCAAAAGTTAGAAGAACTGGTGGGGTTCTAAACTTAGACTTACCTCCCACACTTGCTTCACCAAATTCTTCTTTAGGTTGGTTGTTAGTGGGCAACTCTTCCTCTGGTACTTCAAGTGCTTTTAACAATTTTTCTTTCTACTGAGGTACATTACACATTTCAAATAATGAGATATTTGCCTTAGCCTTTTTAATGTCTTCCACAATATCATACCCCATCTCAGGTGTTTTGATATTCTTCTTGACATTATCAACCTTGTCTTCAATAGGCTTAACAGGCATGTTAATTATCTTAGGATCTTGACTTGTAATGGTAAATTCAGGTATTTTATTAGTTGTAGTGTTCTTCTGTACCTTCTTCATATTTTCTTGAAGTTTCTTGATCTTCGGAAGTATTGAATTGTATTATTTTAACAAACTATGACTTCTTGTTGTCACATTGATTTCTAATGTTTCTTCTTGTTTCAGAGAACCTTCCTCTTCTGTATCAAACATTGAGACACAATCCCATAAAACCAGAGCATCCTTCTCTTTTTTTTTCTGTGGATTGATTGTCATTTTATTCCTCCTTATGAGTTTCTGTTAGTTTGGAGTCCAATAACTGATTCATTACCAATGTCATAGAATGTATCCATTGGGGGAAATTCCTCTTAGAATGTGGCTGCTGATGAAAGGTGCAAAATTTATCCATGCCTACATCAGTTAAATTCATTACTACTGGACTGTGTGGAGGTGGTTTAGATTGATTGTTTTCCTCCTTGCTTTTATAGTAACGCTTATATGATTTATTAGCTTCCTTTTCTTTTTCCAAATCTATTGCTCTATTGGATAGCTTCTGCATGATCTTCACCATCCCTTCAAAATCCTGTGATCTCTCATCCTTAGGTTTAGTCAGTAATAAATGTTTCTTACCAAAAGTTTTTTCTTTCGACTGTACAGGATAATTTTCTATGCTCTCTATCTCAGCCTCTACCCTCTCATCCTCTTCATAGGTTTCTAATAATGTAGGTTTGACTGATATCTTAGCAAACATGGCCAATTCAGACCCTAGAGTGGAAGTATAATATTCAATCATAGCTTTCTCATATGGCTTGTCAGCTGCAGTAATTTTTTTATATAAGCAGCAAATCTTTGAATGAAATTATGCACCTTTTCCTTCCTTTCTTTCTTTAAAGCACATAACCCTTTCATTAAAGCTACATGAGTTTTCTGAACTGCATATTTACTTCTAAATATTCTCTCAAATCTGTCCTAGTCTGTGATTGAATTTTCCAGAAGAGAAAAATACCATGAGGTTGCTTCTCCTTTCAAGGTGTGTGGAAACAATCTATAGACCACATCTTCATGCTCTCCTACTCGTAGTCCTTCTATAGCCAAGTAAAAACTTTGCAAATGATCATCTACCATAATTTTTTCACTTGGGTCAAACTTAGGTAACATTTTGTCAAAAGCTTGAGGCAAATCATGCAAGGGAGCTGCTAGGTTTAAAGGTGACCTAGCCTTCCAAGCAGGTGGTGGATTTGGTTGGTTTGGATTTAGATGAGCCATGATTCTGAGTGGAGAATGAGGTGGTGACTGAACAGGGGTCTGACAAGGTGAACAGTAAGGTGAATCTAGACCCAATTTATTCAAAGGCTGGTCAAATTCCTATAGGGATGCTTCTACTAGTTCTTTAAGGTATTCTACCAACACTGAATCTTCTAATTTAGGGCGATCTTTCTTCTGATATTCTCTTCTGGGTAGGACAAAAATGATAGGTAATCCTCCAATCTTTTTTACATATTCCCTAGTGATTATTCTTAAATCATCAACCACTTCATTATCTAGAGGATATAGATACCCTTTCTCTTTATCTTCAAGAGTGGATGTGTGAAATAAACTAATTTCAGAACTATCATCGGTGGAGTAATTTTGAGGAAATGAGTTTCCTCGGCTAGCCATGCACTGGTGGCCCTCCTTCTAGCACCAAAAATTGTTGAGGCCTAGAAAATCGTAGGTAACAACAGTTAGGGATTCTCCCAATAAACGTTCCCAACTCGACCACTACTGTTTCGTATGGGGAATCCATCTGGTTTACAGTCCAGCTACCGTAGCTCAAGTAACAAATTAAAAGGTTTTACCGGTTACGGCCCGGTCCACCGTCTATATTTTTAGTTTTTTGTGTTTAAGTTATGATGTACAGGTGCCTATCTAAAATGCAGATTGATAGAGATAACGAGGAGTGTCACAATGTGATGCATAGGTTCTTACCTCTCATCTTAACTCTCTCGCATCTAAATCACACACAGCAAGAAACTAAATATTACTAACTAACCTATCCCTAGGGAGTAGAATTAACAGTTAACAATGAGTAATGCATTCCTGCACATGTATTAGGAACACTTACAGATAGTTGTTATTTATTTCAAAACACATGAACATAAATAAAAATATGAACAACAAGATAACTTATTGTTTATGACAACCTTCATTACTCACAGTGGAAATTTCACAGAATAAACTATAAGACATTCATAACATAAATAGTAATGCAATGAGTTAGAATGATATCACAATTAATGGACATAAGACGAAAGTGAAATAGTTCACATTCAACTGATCCATAGCAAAGCATTTGAAACATTCCACCAAACTTTCTCTAGCAGAAACTTGTAATTCTTTATTGCAAAAGGAAATAGTTCTTCTTACAATATACTCTCAAAAATTTCTTGGGAAAGAAGTCCTTTTCTACATCTAACTCTCCTATATTTGTACAAAAAAAACAAAACCTTTGGGCTTCCCCAACCTTTCGTTCTCAAAATTTTGTCATGTAGTAAGTGCTCATAATTTATACAATATTTTACATTTAAAATCAAAAATTAAGAGAGCACTTGATGAAGAGGGGCCCGCTTGGTCATTTATGAACTTTTTCCATGCCTGGGCCTCTATTGCTATGCATTCATAATCGGAGGGTTCAAGAAAATGGATATTTATCTCATACTTAGCAGCTTGATCCTTAACTACTTCTATTCTCGCTGGACTCAGGTGCAACTGGTCTTCTAGTAAGTGAATACTTACTGCTACATGAGCCACTGCATTATTCAGAATCTATTCATCTAGATCCTTGACTTGTTGGATCTCCTACTCATCCTCCCAATACCTATTATGTAGATGTTCAATGAACAACTCATTTTCTGGTATCATATCCAATCTTTTTTTATGCAGAAACCTGGCATCTAGTGTATGTGACCAGCACTCTTCTATAGTATTCCGCACATGCTCCTCTCATTTTCTTCACCATTTTCTTAAATTCTTCTATAGTATTGATTGAAAAATCTAACAAATCATAATCCTGCTATAAAATTTGTTGATCTTTAACTGGTAGCTCCATAGGGGGTTCCTCATTTGTCTCTATCCACACTATTCTTCCTATCAGAATCTCCAGGATCTCTTGATATATGTCCACAAAATAAGATGCGGTGTCCAAGATTTCTTCTAATCTTCTATCCATCTGTAAGATTTTACATCTTTCTTCCTCAATACACATTTGCAGTTGGTGGATTCTTCTTCTTTGAGCTAGCGCATGTTCCTTCAAAGGATGGACATCTATCTTCTATTCACTCGCATCTTTCAGTGATGCTATTAATGAAGCATTCTGTCCCTCCAAAACTGCTACCTACATTTGATATTGTTTCTCTTTTTCTTCAGTGGCAGTCTTCTGTGATTCTAACTCCATGACCCTGTTTTGCAACTAGGTCTTCTTTGCACTTAGAGTTTCATAGGACACCTAGAGGTTATCTTTCTTAGATTTGAATACTTGATCCTCTAACTGTAACCTTTGTAATTTTGCTAAGCTGTTCTGAGCATCTTTTTCCATTTTTCCTGCAAAAATTTCTAAAGCCTCTTTATTAACCTGCAGAGTCTGGAGTTTAGTCTTCGAATTCCTCACTTCATTCAACATGTCCTCAAATTTCCTCTTCAACTTATGGCCCTCAGCTCTCTCTTTATTCAGTGTCTCTTTTAATTGAGCTCCATTCTTTTTGGACTACTCAAGATATGTCATCAGGCTATCTACATTTTCTTCAGTAGCTTTGGTTGGTGCTACCCCAGCTCTCGCTTTCAATATCAGATCTGCATCTGTTCCATACACCATAGTCTTATCAGTGATCATCTTTCATGTTTGTCCTCTTGTTTCAACATTTTTTCCAGTTCTTTTGACAATCCTTTTGTTCAATTTGTCATAGAAAATGGTGCTGAAATCAGGTATCTCCTCCCCCTCTTTCTACATGAAATGTATCAAATTACTTCTAGAAAACATAGTTTGATCTTGAGTGCTTCCAGAAGTCGCACCAGGCTCCCAAGAGTCAAGATTATCTTGTCCATGCCCTTGATCTATATGATCATGTTCCCCCTGTGTGTCTATTGGGTCAGTAGTCTGCTGATCTTTTTTAGATCTTGTTAATCTTAGACTTTCTTCTTGTCTTTTCTTTATCTCTGCTTCTTCATTTCTTTTTCTCTCCTCCTCTTCCTTCTGTGTTACTTCCTCTGCAGCTCTCTTTCTTTATTCTTCTTCATTCTTTAGCCAGCTTTCTGCCTCTTGTGCTTGTCTTCTAGCATATTCTTCCCTCTTTTTGGCTTCTTCTTCTTCAGCTTTATTCTGTGCGGTTTTTCCCTTTCCACCCACAATGGTGATTTTCTCTTTAAATCTCTTCTTTAAGGCAGTCATATTCTTTTCATTTTTGAATATTTCTTCATCTTTGTCCTAGAAATTTGTGTATTTGAAATGAACATTTGCCTCCTTGCAACGCTCTGCAACCTTATTTTTGGAGTCATTTCTATGAAATTTCATCTCACCAAAACAGAAGTGCTCCAACTCCTGCATGAATTCTGCAGTCTATTTTACCTTTGTAAACTTATAACTCCCTAGTCAGAAAGGTATGGTGGGATATGCTACCTTCTTATGTTCGAACAAGAAACTCTCTACACCATCAAGATATACCTGTCTAACTTATTCTTTATGTAGCACATAATCAGTGGCATATTTAGAGAGAAGAGAAGGCATCCTTGAGCCACCATACATTCTGATATACATTCCTTCTTTAGTCAAATAGTAACTCCCATATTCTTCAATGACTTTGAATGCTTCCTCGGACAAGCAGTTGCATTATGTCAAGAAAATTAGAGTGTAAAAAGGCATGATGAAGTGCTCACATACTTCTTTGTAGTTTCTATAGTATTTGTGTGCCCAAAATAATTTATATGCAACATATACAGGGGTCCTATCCCTATCCCAGTTACACCTCAAGCTTGGAAAACATTGGGTACATAGTATACAATCAACAAGGATAGAGCTCATGTAGAACTCTGAACTCTTCTGTGACACTCCTCCCAAGGATGAAGATATGCATGCTAAGAGGCTATTGGACACTATGTTTGCCCAATTGAATATGGTTCCTTGAGTGGCCACATAAAAAATAATCGGTATCCATCCCAATTTGAAGATTTTTCCATGAGCTCTCCCAAAACTTCTATTAAGCATCAATGCTATAAATATATAAGGGGTCCGGAGAGTGGCTGTATCATATTATCCTGATGGCCTGGTTTGAAATTTCTTCCCCGGTATCATCATTCTCTTAGCTATTTCAACCAGGTCCAACTCTATTTCCTTCAACCAGCTTTCTATTATGTCAATCTGAGCAAAAGGAAGATGACATGCCATGGATACATAAGCAGAGATTTATGCAGCATATTCCTATTTGGAAGTATTTTCCAAGATCATTGTAGTTACATCTTCCCTAGGCGGAATCCAACCGATCACCTCTTAGCATGGGAACGACTCAGGTCTTGTGGCTACTTTCATAAGAGCCGATTTCTCGATGTTTGCATATATAGTCAACTCTTTGAATCCTGCATCAGGCACATTCTGATTTGCAATCATCCTATATATCTCACCCCATTTATAGTCTAGTTGAACTCCGATGTTAGCCTTGGTATCTTCGTATATGTATTCCACCTTGGTAATGATTTCCACCTATGGTTCTCCCTCTGCAACAGGAGCCTTCTTCTTTTGTCTTTTAGACATATCTCCTTTGAAATAGTTACCCTATCATAAACACCACATGTTCTTAGACCATTTGAGCTTTTAGTTAGTGTTTCAATAATGAATAAAAATGGTAAAAACCTATTTACCTCTTCCATATGCATTCTCACAGATAAACTATACAGAGTATTAATGCATAAAAGAAAATGACAAGGCAAAATAAATATTCTTAGTCCACTGTTTGCACTAAAATGCAACCCTGATAGAAAATGCATCATTTAAACCAGACTGCATTCTAACTCTTCCCTAAACATGAACCACCCTATTAGTAAGGATAATCTTCAAATGTGAGGCCCTATCCAGTGATTGAAAATGCAGAAATCCCCAACTTGTCCAAAAATAAAAAAAACATTTTGGCGTTCCATAAAAATAGGGTAAGTGCATATGCAAACCGAAACCTCCCCCCCCGGACGGCCATAAACAACCCCAAAATAGTTGATACTCCTGCTATTCCATGTGCGTCATATGATGCCCATTTTGCTGGATCACTGAGAACTTGGTAAGCTTCTCCCATTTCCTTCAATTTTTTTGCCGCTCGACGAGTATTTGGATTTTTATCTAGATGAACATTCCTTTCATAAGCTCTCTTAATCATTGCTTCAATGGCCCTAGGATGGATACCAAGCAAGTCATAATAATGGGTTTCCCTCACTATTTCTACGAATCTTTGGCAAATTCAAGAATTCCGAAAGAATCAGCTGCAAATTCGGTGTTCCCCGCGAGCTCTGCTTGCTTGGATTGGAAAATCAACAATAGGCAAAATCAGGCCGATGATATATTTCAAATGTTCGTATTATTTTTGGTATTTACATAGATATGAAAATTGACAATTTACAACAAAAAGTCAAAAAATTTAACATATAAAAGAGAAAAGAAATAGAAGAGAGTTTTACTTTAATATTATAGCCTTTCCTTTCGCAACAATCTTCTGTTTCCTTAATGTTTTATTCGCAAAGAAATTGAATTAAGATCTGAAGAATCTGTTCACAAATCTTATTATGAAATTAAACATAAGAGGTCTTTTCTTTATATAGAGCTTAATTTGACATTTTCTTTAATAAAATAAAATTTAATATTTTTTTTAGTAAAATAATGTTATGTAGTTTATTATCGACTTTTAAAAAATAAATAAATAAAATTAAGTTGTTTTTGAACTTTTTTCTCTAAAAAATATTAAAATATTATTGATTCGTGGAAATTGACTTTGGCGTAGTGGAAATTGACTTTGACGGAGTCCCACCTTTTTTATTGAATTTGATCCAATCATCTTCTATTTTAATAATTTTTTGAATAATCCTTTCCTTTTTGACCAAGTCCTTTCAATATTTTAACTTTTTTTTAACTTTGTTATGTTTCTAAACAACAACACAATGCCAATCCATGAAATTTTAGAATAATTATGGTGAAGGATTTGGGGGCCTAATTGTGTGATGGAGTGGTTTTCACTATCCCTACTTCATTGCTTATTGTAATATAATTTCTATTTATTTTTATTACCCATTTGAAAATATATGAAATATAATAGTTTTCTATTTAAAATTGTGAACCCCCTTTAGATTGGATGGTTAGGAAGGATGATTGTTTACCTCCCCACCTTTTTAGTATATTGTCTCCAATGTTGATTTAATAATTATTCGTTCCATCATTTATTGAAACATAATTATGATGATAATGATGATGATGGTTAACATACCTAAGAACAAACTTTGGTCTATCGGACCTAAAGAAACAAATTAATTAGTTTGTTTTAAAATTGAATTCCTATACTCAAAGAGCTTGGTGAGAAGCGTCTCGAGCTCACTATAATTTTGACAAGTTAAAAGGCTAGGGTCGGTATTGCAAAGAAGATTGTGAAACCGAGATCTAATGTGGGTGTACGCAGGACACTCTAAGAGGAAGTGGTTTTCATCTTCAATGTTCCTATTCTCACAGAGACAACAGATCCTTTCCACCCATGGTGTTTTAGGAACTGTCCAACGACCTGTTTCACTATGGAGCTCATGAGAGTTCGTTCTTATCTTGGCTCTATTAATTTTTTTCTTTGAACTTGTTAATACAGAGAGATACTTTTGATCTTCTAGAGTATGGTTGATGACCTCCTTGTAATATCTTAATTTTCTTTTAGCCTCTAAATCTTTCCCACAAATAATATGCTAATAAGGGTTGATAATCGAACCATTTTTTGGTGGCTACTACCATCTTGATTTTGTGATTTAGCTATTGGTGATGAAGTGTGGCGTGTCAACTATTCCAAGGTTTTCCTCACTGAAAAAACAAATATTATCCTCCCCTTCCTCATTGAAAGTTCAAAATGAAATTTTTCCTAGTATCATGGGCTATTTTGTACCAAAAAGTAGTTTCTTCAAAATACTCTGGATAGAGTAGTCAAGGGAAACTATGGAGTGTTGTTAGATACTTCTTTAATTGAAGTTTTTGTTGAGGATACAATGTCACACATAGGTATTAGGGAATACTCTATACTTTTCAAGGTACCCTCTAGTAGTCATTACTCCTCTGTGGTCACATAAGTTAAGGAAAATGTTCTCAATCCGACTTACTTGACTTCAACAGGTTTACTTCGACAAACTTACCCAAAAGTTTTACTTTGACCAATTTACTAGACAAGTTTACTTCGAGTGATTTACTCTCAACAGGTTTACTTTGACTAACTGACTTCGACTTAACCACTTTTAGTCAAATTTCATAAATGGTGTTCCTTAGTCTAAAGACTTAAGAAATCAAAAATATTTTTCACCGACCAGTAACATGAAGTAAAACTCGACACAACAACAATTTGACAGAATTACAAAATCATATAACCAAAAACATAGGAACAATAGGAAAAAGAGAATTCCGCACTCTAGCAAAAAGTAGATACTTTGGAAAATTTTCTTTGAGAGAAGATGTTGACTAAGCTGAAAAGAGAGTACAAAAAACCAATTGTGAGTTTATAAACTATAAATAGCTTTCTTTATGTATAGCTGGTTATAACTTATTTTAGATATAGAAATATTTAGGGATTCCTATGAGCTAGCATATAATCGGGTGAAATAAAGCTACAGTGGAGGTAGGCACAAAAAAAGAGAAAAAGACACCTAAATGGGGCATAAAAAGCCCCACCAATAATAGAGGAAGGAGAAACATTTTCAGTTAGTGGCCAACCAGTTAAAGCACCATTTTATTTAATGAATGTGCCCTTGGATTAAGTTGCTTAAGTAGTATTCGTAATTTAAGTTCTCATAAAATGATTTTAGTTTATGTTAGTTGATATAGGCAAAACATAGTTTTTTTTAACTTCCAAGAATTCTACCGAGCTTTTGTAATGCTCCAATAAAACAATTATAGTTTTTGTTAGTTGTCAGAGACAACACAAAGGTTTCCTCGATTTTAATAATGTTTAGAGCTGCATCTATGTATCTCAAAGAATCAAGAAACTCGTGGCCAGTATGGCTCTTACATATTGCATAGAAGAAATGCATATGGTTTTCTGCTATTGAATAAAAAGTTGTTCTCTATCTATCCTTTGTTGGTCAAGGTAGAAATAAAGCATTGGATTGAAATCAAGCTTGCCATTGTCATTATATTTTTGGGAACCCATGTCCTCGACCTACCTTGGGATATCTATGCAAATATGAAGTGTCACAGCAAAATATTGCATGCTTAAACTTTTCATCTAGATTTATTGGGGCTATGCATTCCTGAGTGTTTTCTAGCTTTGTGCATTGATGCGTGTTTTATGTTATCTTTTTATATTTATTCCTTGTGGTTGTTAGTGCAAATAGGATTAATGTAAAGAAAACAAGTTACTTCAATGGCTAGCAAAAATGCAACCAACAATGCATAGAGACAAAGAAAAATAAGGTGGAGGACTTTCTTCAAGGAATCCTCCAGGTTATTCCTCGATCAAAAAACACATTGCATGGATCTATTGAAATCACATAGGAACAAAGTAACATTCATTCCTTTACTACTTTAGTTGTTGTATCCTACAACAAATGGCTTAGAACTTGCACCATCCAAATGGAAAACAATGAAAAGAAGAAACTTATTTAGATGTAAAATTTCTAAAGAACCCAAGATAGATGAACATATGCTAGATTCAAAGATGCATTTCAATGAACATATGCTAGATGCATTTCAATTATCCAATATTTCTCTTAGCTGTTAGAGGAAAAGAAAAGGTTTCCTTGTTTTCAATTGTGTTTAGGGTTGCATCTATGAATCTCAAAGATTCAATAAACTTGTGGCAAGTGTGGCTCTTATATATTGCATAGTTGAAATGCATATGGTTTTCTGCTATTGAATAAAAAGTTGTTTTCTATCTATCCTTTGTTGGTCAAGGTAGAAATAAAGCATTGGATTGAAATCAAGCTTGCCATTTCCATCGTATTTTTGGGAACCCATGTCCTTGATGTGGCTTGGGATATCTATGTAAATATGAACTGTCACAGAAAAATATTGTAGGCTTAAACTTTTCATCTAGATTTATTGGGGCTATTGCATTCTTGAGTGTTTTGTAGCTTTGTGCATTGATGCGTGTTTTATGTTATCTTTTTATATTTCTTTCTTGTGGTTGCTAGTACAAATAGGATTAATGTAAAGAAAAGAAGCTACTTCAATGGCTAGCACAAATGCAACCAACAATGAGTAGAGTCAAAGAAAAATAAGCTAGAGGACTTTCTTCAAGGAATGCTACAGGTTAATCCTAGATCAAAATATACGTTGTAGGGATCTATTGCAATCACAAAGGGACAAAGTAACATCCATTCGTTTACTACTTTAGTTCTGTGTATCCTGCAACAAATGGCTTAGAACTTGCACCATCCAAATAAAAAAAAATGAAAAGAAGAAACTTATTTCTAGATGTAAAATTTCTAAAGAACCCAAGATAGATGAACATATGCTAGATGCATTTCAATTATGCAATATTTCCCTTAGCTATTAGAGGCAAAGCAAATGCTTCCTTGATTTCAATTCTGTTTAGAGTTGCATCTATGTATCTCAAAGTTTCAATAAGGTCGTGGACAGCATGGCTCTTACATATTGCATAATTGAAATGCATATGGTTTTTTGCTATTGAATAAAAAGTTGTTCTCTATATATCCTTTGTTGGTCAAGGTAGAAATAAAGCATTGGATTGAAATCAAGCTTGCCATTGCCATTGTATTTTTGGGAACCCATGTCCACGTGGCTTGGGATATCTATGCAAATATGAAGTGTCAAAGAAAAATATTGCAGGCTTAAATGTTTCAACTAGATTTGTTGAGGCTATTGCATTCTTGAGTGTTTTCTAGCTTTGTGCATTGATGCGTGTTTTATGTTATCTTTTTATATTCCTTTCTTGTCCTTGCTAGTACAACTAGGATTAATGTAAATCAAAGAAGCTACTTCAATGGCTAGCAATTGTGTTTAGAGTTGCATCTATGTATCTTATAGAATCAATAAACTGGTGGCCAGTATGGCTCTTACATGTTGCATAACTGAAATGCATATGCTTTTCTGCTATTGAATAAAAATTTGTTCTTTATCTATCCTTTGATGGTCAAGGTAGAAATAAAGCATTGGATTGAAACCAATCTTGTCATTTCCATTGTATTTTTGGGAACCCATGTCCTCTACGTGGCTTGGGATATCTACACAAATATGAAGTGCCACAACAAAATATTGCAGGCTTAAATGTTTCATCTAGATTTATTGGGGCTATTGCATTCTTGAATTTTTTCTAGCTTTGTGCATTGATGCGTGTTTTATGTTATCTTTTTATATTTCTTTCTTGTCGTTTCTAGTACAACTAGGATTTTCTAATGGATAATGTAAAGGAAAGAAGTTGCTTCATTAGCTAGCAAAAATGCAAGCAACAAGGAGTAGAGTCAAAGAAAAATAAGCTCAAGGACTTTCTTCAAGGAATTCTCCAGGTTCTTCCTAGATCAAAAAGTGGATTGCAGCGATCTAATGCAATCACATAGGGACAAAGTAACATTCATTCCTTTACTACTTTACTTGCATGTATCCTGCAACAAATGACTTATAACTTACACCATCCAAATAAAAAACAGCGAAAACAAGAAACTTATTTGGAAGTAAAATTTCTAAAGAACCCAAGATAGATGGACATATGCTCGATTCAATCCACAAGGATTATTATATCCTTCTAATAGCTCAACAAAAAAATAACATCGACAATGCTAACAAAATGTCGTCCAACACATAGGAACAATAGGAAAAAGAGAATTCTGCACTCTAGCAAAAAGTAGATACTTTGGAAATTTTTCTTTGATAGAAGATGTTGACTGAGCGGAAAAGAAAGTACAAATCACCAATTGTGAGTTTAGAAACTATAAATAGCTTTCTTTATGTATAGGTGGTTAGAACTTATTTTAGATATAGAAATATTTTGGGATTCCTATGAGCTAGCATAGAATCTGATGCAATAAAGCTACAGTGAATGTAGGCACAAAAAAAAGAAAAAAAGACATATAAAGGGGCATAAAAAGCCCCACCAATAAAAGAGGAAGGAGAAACATTTTATCGAGCTTTCCTAACGCTCCATTTTAGTTTTTGTTAGCTATCAGAGACAAAGCAAAGGTTTCCTTCATTTCAATTATGTTTAGAGTTGCATATATGTATCTCAAAGATTCAATAAACTCTTGGTGAGTGTGGCTCTTACATATTGGATAACTGAAATGCATATGGTTTTCTGCTATTGAATAATAAAAAAATTATTTATCTATCCTTTGTTGCTCAAGGTAGAAATAAAGCATTAGTTTGAAATCAAGGTAATGAGAGTAGATACTGAAATATGTTGCAGCTATATCTGACTAGCACGAATTC
Source organism: Pseudotsuga menziesii (assembly GCA_001517045.1). NCBI lineage: Eukaryota > Viridiplantae > Streptophyta > Pinopsida > Pinales > Pinaceae > Pseudotsuga > Pseudotsuga menziesii. The sequence goes on from LPNX010836080.1 coordinate 293,220, forward strand.
AATGGTTTTGCTCGAAACTCCACTAAAATTGTGATTCTGTCACTAAAGAAGTTATTTTTATGGCATTCTTTATTTAATAATTAAAGTGTATGCATTTTTCTCTTGTTTGATAAAAAAATATATCTTTACAACCCTTTTTATTGAATAGATTTTTGTTCTCATTCAAGTCCTTTCCTTTCATTATATGTCATGGCTTTTTTCTTTGTACGTTTGGTTTTTTCATGTAACTTGTTTCAGAATGATAATAGAGACCTAATTTACATCCAAAGAATTATAGACAATTTTCATTGTATCTAGGTCTGTAAATTTACATTTCAGTTATCGAGATCTAGAAATACAAATTTCCTCTTTGGAATAGAGATTTAATTCAGGGTGTGACGGTTTTTTACTTTTTTATTTTGTTTGTTTAGCTAAGAAAGACCTTAAAAGAAGGGTTTTTGTGTGTCCAAAATCATCGGTGTGGTTTGAAAAGAAATCTATTATTGTTTTGCCTCTATAGTTGTCATTTTTTTCTTTTTAATAGACAGACATGCTCTTATTGCCTAGACAACATTTCTCAAATAGGATGAATGACATTGTTGTTGTTTGGACAAGACAAATGCCAATAAGGGATTGGATGTGATTCTCTTTGGATGTTGTTTGTCATATTTAGAGGATCTAGAAATTCATGCAGGATAAAAAAATTTCCATTTTGTTGGCAATGTCCAGTATACAATTCCAAGTGGAAAATTAAGTGAATTGGCATGTAATGGAATTTCTCATCAAAAGCAGCCATGGAAATAATAGTGGATTTTTTTTCTTTGGATTCTTCCATTTTATAGTGCTTGCGTGCTTTGTCTTCTAGTGTGTCAATAAATAAACAAGGTTGACAAATCATCTTAACAACTTGCTTTTCAACCGTGGAGTTAAAACTATGATTTTTGTTTTATTCCATTATTTTGTGAATGTACCACATCTCTTCTAGCTAGGATGCAAGACACGCCTAATTTATCTCACTTGAGTGAACCCAACTATTGCCTGTTATCGTTATTACTATGTCCCGTCCATGAAATCATGTTGGAAGGTCCTGTCTCTTGGTGTTATACAAATATGGGCCTTGGATTGACATATCCATGCATTGTGCTTTTATGGTTCATACCATTTGTATATATGATAGTATATAGTTTGTCAATAGGATCTTGCAGGTGATACAAGGTGGCAACTAGCATTATAGAAACTTGTAGCTTTTTTTTACTAGGCCATCGACTTCTCTCTCAATTTTTATCTAGCATGGCATTGCTAGGAAAACTAGGCAACCTGCTATAGAGTATGGGCAATGTGTAAAATTTGTTAGAGATAGGCATTGAAAAAGAGTGTATCCAGGCCCATCGACTTAAAGAACTTGAACACTTAGCAGATTCCCTTTTATGGTTTTAGAGGTACATTTATAAGATATCATGGTCATGATTGGGGTGGATTTCTTTATGTAGGAAGGTCCATATTTTCATAGGTCAAATTTAATTTTGGATTATTTGTTTCTAAACACACTCATCCTTTGAGGTTCATAGGATTCCCACTTTTGTATTTAATAGAGGATATTCTATATTACAGATTGATCAATATCCCTCCTTTCTATCAAACCATTGTATTAATAATCAATACTAGTATGCAAGAGTACTATATCAATAAAAATCATGCTCAATTAAGATACAAGATACTTAGACTATTAAATCTCATTTTTTCCACATTGTTTATATAGGTGTGTAGTGTGTTTTATACAAATATATTTCTGCATGCGCCAAGAAAAACTACATTTCCTAGACTCGGCCTATGATAGGCCATTGAGTCTCCTTTCTTAGTTTCTTGCATATGATAGAGTACTGATAGATTGAACGCATCCTCTTCTGTGGTCTTATGTCTAAAAAATGTTTTGTAATCTTATGTCAAGGAGTTGTAACTTCAATGAGGTTTGCATACATAGATGGTTGGTCAACAAGAAATTACAAAATAATCCATTTCTCCTTTTCCAAATAATATAGTTTGTTTCAATATCATAGGCATGTGTGGTATATTCTTTATGGTGTGAAAAAAAAACTTGCCATAGATGGCATGCAAAGAGAACATATCCCTAGAAAAGTTTCGGCGCAATCAAAGAAAATAACAATTCTTCTTCCCATGTTCCTTAGCTAGACTCAGCTGACACTTCTTCCTTGTATATTTGTTTGAATGCCCTCCATTCAGTTATGATAGCTTCTAGATCATGTGACTGTCTAGATATGCTTATTACAACAAGGAAATTTGCTTCAAAATTTTGCAGGTGTGAAGATCAACTTGCAGACAACTTTATAAAACCATTGGAAAAGGATACATTCCAGTATTTGCGAATTTATCTTGGAATGACAGGTTCTGCACAGTGAACTCTGTCATGCACAGAGAAAGTCTAAGCTCTGAATCATTTTGTAAAATTTTGTTTTAAAAAATCTGCATTTACTCATAATTAAGGGGGAGTGTTGGAAATATTAATTAATTGCAGATCTATACCAGACCTCATCCGAAATTTCCAGAGTCTGTATCAGTTCAGTCTCTGTCAGACAGTCTGACAAGATTGAAGAATCCACGATTCTATAATATAGACCTCTTGAATTAAATTTATGGAGCTAAGTTTCTAGGTAGATAGATATTGCAGTCTTCAATGTTGAGTCAGTAGATTCATGGAGAAGCAAATTCTAGTATCCCTATAAATAGAAGAAGAAGATTGTAAAATAAGTTAGACACAACAGAGAGGACTCTGAGAAAATTCCGAGCAGAGAGTGAAGAGAATAGTGTCAAAATTCAAGCTTCTGTGGATTTGAAAATGTCGACAGCTGAAGCTCTATGAAAGGTGAAATATCTCTGTAAATTTCCAAGTTTGCATTTACGGCATATAGTTCTATGTTATGTCCTGACAAGTTATATAAATCAAATAGTTTATGGCGCAATACATGTTTATTTAGCAACACATTCTCTCCAAGAATTACTTGTGTAAATGTTGTTTACACTTACAGTTTCAGTGAAAGATCAAAGAATCCATAAACATTTCACCAAGTAAAAGTTCCAGTTTTTACAACAGAGTGGTCAACACAAGTCTTCTTAATGTTTGGTTACATGATTTTGTAATTCTGTCAAATTGTTGTTGTGTCGAGTTTTACTTCATGTTACCGGTCGGTGAAAAATATTGTTGATTTCTTAAGTCTTTAGACTAAGGAACACCATTTATGAAATTTGGCTAAAAGTGGTTAAGTCAAAGTCAGTTAGTCGAAGTAAACCTGGTGAGAGTAAATCGGTCGAAGTAAACTTGTCTATTAAATCGGTCAAAGTAAAACTGCCGAGTAAGTTTGCCGAAGTAAACCTGTTGAAGTCAAGTAAGTCGGATTGAGAACATTTTCCTTAACTTATGCGACCACAGAGGAGTAATGACTACTAGAGGGTACCTTGCAAAGTATAGAGTATTCCCTAATACCTATGTGTGACATTGTATCCTCAACGAAAACTTCAGTTAAAGAAGTATCTAACAACACTCCATAATTTCCTTCAACTACTCTATCCAGAGTATTTTGAAGAAACTACTTTTTGGTAAAAAATAGCCCGCGATACTCGGAAAATTTTCATTTTGAACTTTCAATGGGGAAGGGGAGGATAATATTTTTTTTTTAGTGAGGAAAACCTTCGAATAGTCGACGAGCCACACTCCATCACCAATAGCTAAATTAGAAAATCAAGATGGTAGTAGCCACTAAAAAATGGTTCGGTTATCACCCCTTATTAGCATATTATTTGTGAGAAATATTTAGAGGCTAAAAGAAAATTACGATATTACAAGGAGGTCATCAACCATACTCTAGAAGATCAAAAGCATCTCTCTGTATTAACAAGTTCAAAGAAAAAAATTAATAGAGCCAAGATAAGAACGAACTTTCATGAGCTCCATAGTGAAACAGGTTGTTGGACAGTTCCTAAAACACCATGGGTGGAAACGATCTGTCGTCTCTATGAGAATAGGAACATTGAAGACGAAAACCACTTCCTCTTAGAGTGTCCTGCGTACACCTACATTAGATCTCCGTTTCACAATCTTTGTTGCAATACCGACCTTCCTGGCCTTTTAACTTGTCAAAATTATAGTGAGCTCGGGATGCTTCTCACCAAGCTCTTTGAGCATAGGAATACAATTTTAAAACAAACTAATTAATTTGTTTCTTTAGGTCTGATAGACCAAAGTTTGGTCTCAGTGGACGTTAACCATCATCATCATCATAATAATTATGTTTCAATAAATGATGTAACTAGTAATTATTAAATCAACATTGGAGACAATATATTTTCAAATGGGTAATAAAAATAAACAGAAATTATATTAAAATGAACAATGAAGGAGGGAGAGTGAAAACCACTGCATCCCACAATTAGGCCCCCAAATCCTTCACCATATTTATTCTAAAATTTCATGGATTGGCATTGTATTGGAGTACATAACAAAGTAAAAAAAAAATGTTAAAATATTGAAGGGACTTGGTCAAAAAGGAAAGGATTAATCAAATAATTATTAAAATAGAAAATGATTGGATCAAATTCAATTAAAGAGATCGGACATTTTTGTTGTTTATTTCCATCTCCATGAAAATAGGGGTACAAGGGGTCAAACCATTGGTGTTTGAATCATGATTAAGAAAGAAAGGGCTCACTTGCTTAGATGTTGTTATTGCTTTATTTGGGGATTAAGTTAATTTGTGGTCCTCTTAGAGAGTAGAGAGGAGAGAGCCATGTCGTAGCAAACTCAAGCAATGCCAGGTGGTCCCAAATTGGGAACTTGGTCAAACAAGGTTACAAAAGTAAATTTTTGGGGAAAATAACCACTCCGTCAAAGTCAATTTTCAAGAATCAATAATGTTTTAATATTTTTTTAGAAAAAAGGTTAGAAACTACTTAATTTTTGTTTATTTAATTTTTAAAAGTGGATAACAAAACTACATAAAAAAAATATTAAATTTTATTTTATTAAAGAAAATGTTAAATTAAACTCTATATATAGTAAAGACCTCTTATGTTTAATTTCATAATAAGATTTGTGAACAGATTCTTCAGATCTTAATTCAATTTCTTTGCGATACAGAAGATTGCTGCGATTTAATTTCTTTGCGATACAGAAGATTGCTGCGAAAGGAAAGGCGATAATATTAAAGTAAGACTCTCTTCTATCTCTTTTCTCTTTTATATGTTAAATTTTTTGGCTTTTTGTTGTCAATTGTCAATTTTCATATCTATGTAAATACAGGAAATAATACGAAACATATCATCGGCCTGATTTCGCCTATTGTTGACTTTCCGATCCAAGCCAGCAGAGCTCGCGGGGAACACCGAATTCGCAGCTGATTCTTCCGGAATTCTTGAATCTGCCAGAGATTCGTAGAAATGGTGAAGGAAACCCGTTATTACGACTTGCTTGGTGTCCATCCCAGGGCCACTGAAGCAGTGATTAAGAGAGCTTATGAAAGGAATGTTCATCTGGATAAAAATCCAAATACTCGTCGAGCGGCAAAAAATTGAAGGAAATGGGAGAAGCTTACCAAGTTCTCAGTGATCCAGCAAAACGGGCATCATATGACGCACATGGAATAGCAGGCGTATCAATGAAAGGCCCAACAGAATGTCAAAATAAAGATACCATGGAACTATCAGAGCCGGAAAAGTTGAAGGTTTTCCAAAAGGAAAGAGTAGAAAAACTTGCACAGTTTGAAAGATCGTATTAATCTTTATGTACTAGGAGACAAAGAAGGGTTTGTGCAACAAACTAAATCTGAAGTTCAACCGCTCAACAGAACAGTGGAAGACCCAGCACAAGTCTTTGCTACGCTGTTTGGAAAAGCCCCAGCAGAAGTATCAATGGGGACAATGAAAGACTCCCTTGCTATGCTGTTTCAAAAAGACCCAGCAGAAATCCTTGGTATGCTGTTTGGAAAAGACCCAGCAGAAGTATCAATGGGAAAAATGAAAGACCGAGCAGAAGTCCTTCCTATGCTGTCCGGAAAAGACCCAGCAGAAGTATCAATGGGAAGAATGAAACACCCAGCAGAAATCCTTGCTATGCTATTTGAAAAAGACCCAGCAGAAATCCTTGCTATGCTGTTTGGAAAAGACCCCGCAGAAGTGCCAATGGGAAAAATGAAATACCGATCAGCAGAAGTCCTCGCTATGCTGTTTGGAAAAGACCCAGCAGAACCGTCAATGGGAACAATATTGAAAGACCCAGCAGAAGTTTTTGCTATGCTGCTTGGAAACGACCCAGTAGAAGTCCTTGCTATTCTGTTTGGAAAAGCCTGAGCAGAAGTAATAATGGGAACAATGAAAGACCCAGCAGAAGCCTTTGCTATGCTGTTTGGAATTGAGTTATTTGAAGAGTATGTAGGCCAGCTTGGAATGCCTTCAATGGTGACTTGTTTTTCGTCTACTGATAGCATGGAAGTGCAAGAAGAGAAGTTGAATGCTGCCCAGAACGAAAGAGATGAAAAACTTGGACAGATTTTGAAAAATCGTCTTAGTCAGTATGTACAAGATGACAAAGAGGGGTTTGTACAACAAGCTAATTCTGAAGTTCAATGGCTCAGTGCAGGCTCGGGTTCTTACGGAGGCAATCTGCTGCAGATAATTGGTTCCATATATGAAAGGCAAGTGGCAAAGGAAGCAGGTGGATCTTCGGCTGTGCTGCATGTAAATCAATTGCGAATCACAGCAGCAACAGCTGCTTGTGCACTAATACAATTACTACTAGATTTGAGCCGCCAGATGCGTACAGCACAAAATTATTCTGATTATTATAGTCAGTTGAAAGCATTTCTACAGTCCAACAAAGAATTGCTGATTCGCTCACTCTGGAAATTAAATGTGCTTGATATTGAGGCCACCCTCTTGCATGTGTGCCAGATGGTCTTGCAAGATAGCAATGCAGACGAAGAAGATCTTCGAGCTCGTGCAATGGGTTTGGAAACTCTGGGGAAGATTTTCCAAACTGCGAAACCACAAATTGAAGACGGAATTCTGGGAGGAGACACTGACGCTGACACTGACACTGCTCTTTTGCAGCTTTGGAACGATATTGCCGAACTCTGCCGATCGGTTCAAGTTCCAAAGAGCTTGCCTAGTTAAGTTATGTTCCCATTAAATGATTTTAGTTAAACATAGTTTTTTTTTAAAGTTCCAAGAATTCTACCGAGCTTGCCTGATGCTCAGATAAAATGATTTTAGCCTCTGTTAGCTGTCAGCTAACAGAGGCAAACCGAAGGCTAACAGAGGCAAACCGAAGGTTTCCTTCATTTCAATTGTGTTTAGAGTTGCATTTATGTATCTCAAAGAATCAATAAACTGGTGGCCAGTATGGCTCTTACATATTGCATAACTGAAATGGATATGGTTTTCTGCTATTGAATAAAAACTTGTTCTCTATCTATCCTTTGTTGGTCAAGGTAGAAATAAAGCATTGGATTGAAATCAAGCTTGCCATTGCCATTGTACTTTTTGGAACCCATGTCCTCCACGTGGCTTGGGATATCTATGCAAATATGAAGTGTGACAGCAAAATATTGCAGGCTTAAACTTTTCATCTAGATTTGTTGGGGCTATTGCATTCTTGAGTGTTTTCTAGCTTTGTGCATTGATGCTTGTTTTATGTTATCTTTTTATATTTCTTTCTTGTGGTTGCTAGTACAAATAGGATTAATGTAAAGCAAAGAAGCTACTTCAATGGCTAGCACAAATGCAACCAACAATGAGTAGAGTCAAAGAAAAATAAGCTCGAGGACTTTCTTCAAGGAATGCTCCAGGTTATTCCTAGATCAAAAAAGACATTGCAGGGATCTATTGCAATCACAAATGGACAAAGTAACATCCATTCCTTTACTACTTTATTTATGTGTATCCTGCAACAAATGGCTTAGAACTTGCACTCTCCAAGTAAAAAACAACTAAAAGAAGAAACTTATTTAGATGTAAAATTTCTAAAGAACCCAAGATAGATGAACATATGCTAGATTCAAAGATGCATTTCAATGAACATATGCTAGATGAATCTCAATTATGCAATATTTCACTTAGCTGTTAGAGGCAGAGCAAAGGTTTCCTTGATTTGTTTAGAGTTGCATCTATGTATCTCAAGGATTCAATAAACTCGTGGCCAGTGTGGCTCATACATATTGCATAATTGAAATGCATATGGTTTTCTGCTATTGAATAAAAGGTTGTAAATTGTTCTCTATCTATCCTCTGTTGGTCAAGGTAGAAATAAAGCATTGGATTGAAATCAAGCTTGCCATTGCCATTGTATTTTTGGGAACCCATGTCCTCTAAGTGGCTTGGGATATCTATGCAAATCTGAAGTGTCACAGCAAAATATTGCAGGCCTAAACATCCCATCTAGATTTATTGGGGCTATTGCATTCTTGAGTGTTTTCTAGCTTTCTGCATTGATGCATGTTTTATGTTATGTTTTTATATTTCTTTCTGGTCATTGCTAGTACAACTAGGATTATTGTAAAGCAAAGAAGCTACTTCAATGGCTAGCAATTGTGTTTAGTGTTGCATATATGTATCTTATAGAATCAATAAACTGGTGGCCAGTATGGCTCTTACATATTGCATAACTGAAATGCATATGGTTTTCTGCTATTGAATAAAAATTTGTTCTCTATCTATCCTTTGTTGGTCAAGGTAGAAATAAAGCATTGGATTGAAGTCAAACTTGTCATTGCCACTGTATTTTTGGGAACCCGTGTCCTCTACGTGGCTTGGGATATCTATGAAAATATGAAGTGTCACGACAAAATATTGGAGGCTTAAACATTTCATCTAGATTTATCAGGGCTATTGCATTCGTGAGTGTTTTCTAGATTTGTGCATTGATGCATGTTTTATGTTATCTTTTTATATTTCTTTCTTGTAGTTGCTAGTACAACTAGGATTTTATGAAGGATAATGTAAAGAAAAGAAGCTACTTCAATGGCTAGCATAAATGCAACCAATAATGAGTAGAGTCAAAGAAAAAAAATCTGGAGGACTTTCTTCAAGGAATTCTCTGGGTTATTCCTAGATCAAAAAATATATTGGAAGGATCTATTGGAATCACATAGGGACAAAGTAAAATGCATTCCTTTACTACTTTCTTTGTGTGTATCCTGTAACAAATGGCTTAGAACTTGCACCATCCAAATAAAAAACAACGAAAAGACGAAACTTATTTGGATGTAAAATTTCTAAAGAACCCAAGATAGATGGACATATTGTAGATTCAATCCTCGAGGATTATTATATCCTTCTAATAGATTAAAAAAATCGACAATGCTAAGAAAATGTTGTCCAACACATAGGAACAATAGAAAAAAGAGAATTCCGCACTCTACTAAAAAATAGATACTTTGGAAATTTTTCTTTGAGAGAAGATGTTGACTAAGTTGAAAAGAAAGTACAAATCATCAATTGTGAGTTTAGAAACTATAAATAGCGTTCCTTATGTATAGGTGGTTAGAAGTTATTTTAGATATAGAAATATTTAGGGATTCCTATGAGCTAGCATAGAATCAGATGCAATAAAGCTACAGTGAATGTAGGCACAAAAAAAGAGAAAAAGACATATAAAGGGGCATAAAAAGCCCCACCAATAATAGAGGAAGGAGAAATATTTTATCGAGATTGCCTAACGCTCCCTTTTAGCTTTGGTTAGCTGTCAGAGACAAAGCAAAGGTTTCATTCTTTTCATTTGTGTTTAGAGTTGCATCTATGTATCTCAAAGATTCAATAAGCTGCAGGACTTTCTTCAAGGAATTCTCTAGGTTATTCCCAGATCAAAAAATACATTGCAGCAATCTAATGCAATCACATAGGGACAAAGTAACATTCATTCCTTAACTAATTTAGTTGTATGTATCCTGCAACAAATGACTTAGAACTTGCACCATTCGAATAAAAAACAATGAAAAGAAGAAACTTATTTGGATGTAAAATTTCTAAAGAACCCAAGATAGATGGGCATATGCTCGATTCAATCCACAAGGATTATTATATCTTTCTAATAGCTCAACAAAAAAATAACATCGACAATGCTAACAAAATGTCGTCCAACACATAGGAACAATAGGAAAAAGAGAATTCCGCACTCTAGCAAAAAGTAGATACTTTGGAAAATTTTCTTTGAGAGAAGATGTTGAGTAAGTTGAAAAGAGAGTACAAACAACCAATTGTGAGTTTATAAACTATAAATAGCTTTCTTTATGTATAGGTGGTTATAACTTATTTTAGATATAGAAATATTTAGGGATTCCTATGAGCTAGCATAGAATTGGGTACAATAAAGCTACAGTGGAGGTAGGCACAAAAAAAGAGAAAAAGACACCTAAAGGGGCACAAAAAGCCCCACCAATAATAGAGGAAGGAGAAACATTTGCAGGTTAAAGCACCATTTTATTTAATGAATGTGCCTTTGGATTAAGTTGCTTAAGTAGTATCAGTAAGTTAATTTCTCATAAAATTATTTTAGTTTATGTTAGTTGTTATAGGAAAAACATATTTCTTTTTAAGTTCCAAGAATTCCACCAAGCTTTGCTAATGCTCCGATAAAATAATTTTAGTTTTTGTTAGTTGTCAAAGACAACTCAAAGGTTTCCTTGATTTTAATTATGTTTAGAGATGCATCTATGTATCTCAAAGAATCAAGAAACTCATGGCCAGTATGGCTCTTACATATTGCATAGCAAAAATGCATATGGTTTTCTGCTATTGGTTAAAAAGTTGTTCTCTATCTATCCTTTGTTGGTCAAGGTAGAAATAAAGCATTGGATTGAAATCAAGATTTCCATTGCCATTATATTTTTGGGAACCCATGTCCTCGACCTACCTTGGGATATCTACACAAATATGAAGTGTCACAGCAAAATATTGCATGCTTAAACTTTTCATCTAGATTTATTGGGGCTATTGCATTCTTGAGTGTTTTCTAGCTTTGTGCATTGATGCGTGTTTTATGTTATCTTTTTATATTTCTTCCTTGTGGTTGTTATTACAAATATGATTAATGTAAAGCAAACAAGTTACTTCAATAGCTAGCAAAAATGCAACCAACAATGCGTAGAGTCAAAGAAAAATAGGGTGGAGGACTTTCTTCAAGGAATGCTCCAGGTTATTCCTCGATCAAAAAACACATTGCAGGGATCTATTGCAATCACAAAGGGAAAAAGTAACATTCATTCCTTTACTACTTTAGTTGTGTGTATCCTACAACAAATGGCTTAGAACTTTCACCATCCAAATGAAAAACAATGAAAAGAAGAAACTCATGTAGATGTAAAATTTCTAAAGAACCCAAGATAGATGAACATATGCTAGATACAAAGATGCATTTCAATGAACATATGCTAGATGCATTTCAATTATCCAATATTTCTCTTAGCTGTTAGAGGCAAAGCAAAGGTTTCCTTGATTTCAATCGTGTTTAGAGTTGCATCTATGAATCTCAAAGATTCAATAAACTTGTGGCGAGTGTGGCTCTTACATATTGCATAGTTGAAATGCATATGGTTTTCTGCTATTGAACAAAAATTTGTTCTCTATCTATCCTTTGTTGGTCAAGGTAGAAATAAAGCATTGGATTGAAATCAAGCTTTCCATTTCCATTGTATTTTTTGGAACCCATGACCTTCACGTGGCTTGGGATATCTTTGCAAATATGAAGTTTCACAGAAAAATATTGTAGGCTTAAACTTTTCATCTAGATTTATTGGGGCTATTGCATTCTTGAGTGTTTTCTAGCTTTGTGCATATATGCGTGTTTTATGTTATCCTTTTATATTTCTTTCTTGTGGTTGCTAGTACAAATAGGATTAATTTAAAGCAAAGAAGCTACTTCAATGGCTAGCACACATGCAACCAACAATGAGTAGAGTCAAAGAAAAATAAGTTGGAGGACTTTCTTCAAGGAATGCTCCAGGTTATTCCTAGATCAAAAAATACATTGTAGGGATCTATTGCAATCACAAAGGGAAAAAGTAACATCCATTCGTTTACTACTTTAGTTGTGTGTATCCTGCAACAAATGGCTTAGAACTTGCACCATCCAAATAAAAACCAATGAAAAGAAGAAGCTTATTTAGATGTAAAATTTCTAAAGAACCCAAGATAGATGAACATATGCTAGATTCAAAGATGCATTTCAATGAACATATGCTAGATGCATTTCAATTATGCAATATTTCTCTTAGTTGTTAGAGGCAAAGCAAAGGCTTCCTTGATTTCAATTGTTTTTAGAGTTGCATCTATGTATCTCAAAGATTTAATAAAGCTGTGGCCAGCGTGGCTCTTACATATGGCATAATTGAAATGCATATGGTTTTTTTCTATTGAATAAAAAGTTGTTCTCTATATATCCTCTGTTGGTCAAGGTAGAAATAAAGCATTGGATTGAAATCAAGCTTCCCATTGCCATTGTATTTTTGGGAACCCATGTCCATGTGGCTTGGGATATCTATCCAAATATGAACTGTCATAGAAAAATATTGCAGGCTTAAATTTTTCGACTAGATTTGTTGAGGCTATTGCATTCTTAGTGTTTTCTAGCTTTCTGCATTGATGCGTGTCTTGTGTTATCTTTTTATATTTCTTTCTTGTCGTTGCTAGTACAACTAGGATTAATGTAAAGCAAAGAAGCTACTTCAATGGCTAGCAATTGTGTTTAGAGTTGCATCTATGTATCTTATAGAATCAATAAACTGGTGGCTAGTATGGCTCTTACATATTGCATAACTGAAATGCTTATGGTTTTCTGCTATTGAATAAAAATTTGTTCTCTATCTATCCTTTGTTGGTCAAGGTAGCAATAAAGCATTGGATTGAAATCAAGCTTGTCATTACCATTGTATTTTTGGAAACCCATGTCCTCTATGTGGCTTGGGATATCTACGCAAATACGAAGTGCCACAACAAAATATAGCAGGCTTAAATGTTTCATCTAGATTTATTGGGGCTATTGCATTCTTGAATTTTTTCTAGCTTTGTGCATTGATGCATGTTCTCTGTTATATTTTTATATTTCTTTCTTGTCGTTGCTAGTACAACTAGGATTTTCTGATGGATAATATAAAGGAAAGAAGCTACTTCAATAGCTAGCAAAAATGCAAGCAACAAGGAGTAGAGTAAAAAAAAATAAGCTCGAGGACTTTCTTCAAGGAATTCTCCATGTTATTCCTAGATCAAAAAATACATTTCAGCGATCTAATGCAATCACATAGGGACAAAGTAACACTCATTCCTTTACTACTTTACTTGTTTGTATCGTGCAACAAATGACCTATAACTTGCACCACCCGAATAAAAAACAACGAAAAGAAGAAACTTATTTGGATGTAAAATTTCTAAAGAACCCAAGATATATGGGCATATGCTCGATTCAATCCACGAGGATTATTATATCCTTCTAATAGCTCAACAAAAAAATAACATCAACAATGCTAACAAAATGTCGTCCAACGCATAGGAACAATAGGAAAAGGAGAATTCCACACTCTAGCAAAAAGTAGATACTTTGGAAAATTTTCTTTGAGAGAATATGTTGACTAAGCTGAAAAGAAAGTAGAAATCACCAATTGTGAGTTTAGAAACTATAAATAGCTTTCTTTATGTATAGTGGTTAGAACTTATTTTAGATATAGGGGTGTGTGCAAGAAGTTGAGGGTCTCTTTTGGCACGTTAGATGCAATACAAAACTGAAAAAACAGGCATCCATCAACTTGCATGGATATTTTGAGACACTTACACAATGAATCTTGTGATCAGTAAAAAACAAGAAATGTAGGAAATTGAATGACCTTTCCAAATATATATTATTTTTCTATTGAAAATTCTATTAACTATATAAAGTTAGATAAATTTTAACGGGCACTTTTTATTTTTTGGACAAATTATAAGGTATATGTTTTTGTGGGTGCAACATGTGAGTGCCTAAATGATGGAATAAACTTACGAAAACCGGTATACATACAGAGAACATATAGGAATAGTGCACAACTATTTTTCCAATAATAAAAATAATTTTTTTAAATTTTTTTTAATTATCTAAGAGATCAAACCTTGAAAACGGTACGTCAATTGTGGGTGCAGCATTTGAATGTCTTAATGCAATTATTTGGAAATGGGTTTTTTATAGCATGTAGAGGTTGGTGTTCTTTAGTGCACCATACAATTTTTTTTTTAAATGGTTGAGAAACGAAAGAGATATGGACGAAACACTACCAGTGTGTTTTCTGAGTTGAGGAGTGATGACAGAAGATAAATAAGAAAAAAATAGAAAAAATTATGTATTCTTGTTAAAATTTACATATTTAGAATCTGCAAAAAAAAACATATATGTTTCTAAAATCTCATAAAAAATGGAGGTGTGCAGCATAATCAGACGAACCGCTAAACACAAGCATATTGAAAATATGGATATAATGATGAATTTGCCATGGTTTATCATACTCTAAGGCACAGGCATGTTGAATCCGAAGCAAAGTACAAAGCAAACACATAGGCATAGGAATTCCATGAAAGCATGGGTGGAGGCTCAGCCTTATCATTTGGAGGGAATAAATTTTTGAATTTAAAAAAAATGCGAGCACGATTTAACTATACAAAACGCGTGTGCGTTATAGAAAAACAAAACACGAGCGCGTTATGTGCATAAAAATCGCATGCGCATTTTTTAAAACCAAAAATAGCACTCATCATCATTTTCTTCTTCTTCATCATCTTCAACTTCATCATCATCTTCAACTTCATGATCATCAACATCATGAACATGATCATCACCATCGTCGTCATCAACATCATCATCATCATCACCTTGCTCATCATCTTCATCATCATCATCAACATGATCATCATCTTCATTACCTTCATATTCATCTTCATCATCATCATCATCATCATCATCATCAGCTTCCTCATCATCATCATCATCATCATCACCATCGCCATTATCATTATTTTCATCCTCATCCTCATCATCATTATCATCATCCTCATCCTCATCGCCTTCATCACCATCATCATCATCATCATCATCATCATCACCATCAACATCATGAACATCATCATCACCATCGTCGTCGTCATCATCATGAACATCATCGTCATCACCATAGTTGTCATCATCATCATCATCATCCTCCTCATCATCATCACCTTCCTCATCATCAACATCACCATCACCATCATCATCATCATCAACATCGCCATGATTAACATTATCATCTTCATCATGTTCATCTTCATCATCATCATCTTCACCATCATCACCTTCATCATCACCATCGTCATCATCATCATCATCACCATTGCCATCATTGCCATCATCATCATCATCATCATCAACATTATCACCATCGTCGTCATTGTCATCATCATCACCATCATCATCACCTTCATCATCCTTATCATAAACATCACCATCAACATCATGAACATCATCATCATCATCCTCATCACCATCATCTTCATCATCATCACCATCATCATCACCATCGTCATCATCATCATCATCACCATTGCCATCATTGCCATCATCATCATCATCATCATCATCAACATCATCACCATTCATCATCATCATCCTCATAATCATCATCACCATCAACATAATGAACATCATCATCCTCATCATCATCACCTTCATCATCATCATCATCCTCATCCTCATCATCATCATCTCCAACAACATCATGAACATCATCCTCATCATCACCATCAACATCATGAACATCATCAAGTTCATCCTCATCATCATCATCACCTTCATCATCATCATTATCATCATCATCATCAACATGATCATCATCATCACCATCATCATTGCCATCATCTTCAACTTCACCATCATCATCATCATCAACATGATCATCATCATCACCATCAACATCATGAACATCATCATCACCATCGTCGTCATCAACATCCTCATCATCATCACCTTCCTCATCATCTTCATCATCATCACCATTGTCATCATCATCATCATCATCATCATCATCATCATCATCAACATGATCATCATCGTCATTATCTTCATATTCATCTTCATCATCATCCTCATCATCACCATGATCATTGATCATCGATCATCATCATCAACATCGCCATGTTCATCATCATCCTTATCATAATCATCACCATCATCATCATCCTTATCATAATCATCACCATCAACATCATCATCATCATCACCATCATCTTCATCATCATCACCATCAACATCATGCACATCATCATCATTCATCATCATCATCATCATTATCACCTTAATCATCACCATCATCATTCATCATCACCATCAACATCATGAACATCATCATCATCATCATCATCCTCATCATCATCACCATCAACATCATCATCATCATCATCATCCTCATCATCAACATCATGAACATCATGAACATCATCATCATCCTCACCATCATCATCACCATCATCATCATCACCGTCGACATCATGAACATCATCATCATCATCCTCATCCTCATCCTCATCATCATCACCTTCATCATCGTCATCATCATCATCATCATTCATAATCATTCATCATCACCATCAACATCGTGAACATCATCATCATCATCCTCATCATCATCACCATCAACATCATCGTCATCGTCATCATCCTCATCATCAACATCATCAACATCATGAACATCATCATCATCCTCATCATCATCATCATTCATCCTCATCATCCTTATCATCATCCTCACCATCAACATCATGAACATCATCATCATTCATCATCATCATCCTCATCATCATCATCACCATCAACATCATCATCATCATCATCATCCTCATCATCACCTTCGACATCATGAATATCATCATCATCATCCTCACCATCAACATCATGAACATCATCATCATTCATCCTCATCATCATCCTCACCATCAACATCATGAACATCCTCATCATCACCATCAACATCATGGACATCATCATCATCATCCTCACCATCACCGTCAACATCATCACCATCAACATCATGAACACCATAAACATCATCATCATCATCCTCATCATCAACATCATGAACATCATGAACATCATCATCATCATCCTCACCATCAACATCATCAACATCATCATCATTCATCATCATCATCCTCATCATCATCATCACCATCAACATCACGAACATCGTCATCATCGTCATCACCTTCATCATCATCACCTTCATCATCATCATCATCATCACCATCACCATCATCAACATCATCCTCATCATCATCATCATCATCCTCACCTTCATCATCATCATCACCATCAACATCATCAACATCATCCTCATCATCATCCTCACCATCAACATCATGAACATCATCATCATCACCGTCAACATCATGGACATCATCATCACCATCACCATCAACATCACAAACATCATCATCATCATGCTAATCCTCATCATCATCCTCATCAACATCATCATCATCATCATCATTCATCATCACCATCAACATCATGAACATCATCATCATCATCCTCATCCTCATCACCATCAACATCATCAACATCATCATCATCATCCTCATCATCACCATCATCAACATGATCAACATCCTCATCATCATCACTATCAACATCATCACCTTCATCATCCTCATCATCAACATCATCAACATCATGAACATCATTATCATCCCAATCACCATCAACATCATCATGAACATCATCATCATCATCCTCCTCCTCATCATCACCATCAACATCATGAACATCATCATCATCATCCTCATCATCAACCTCATGAACATCATGAACATTATCCTCATCCTCATCAACATCAACATCATCATGAACATCATCATCATCATCCTCCTCATCATCATCACCATCAACATCATGAACACCATCATCATCATCCTCATCATCAACATCATGAACATCATGAACATCCTCATCATCCTCATCACCATCAATGTCATGAACATCATCATCAACATCGGGAACATCATCATCATCATCCTCATCATCATCACTATCAACATCATCATCATCATCCTCATCATCAACATCATGAACATCATGAACATCATCCTCATCCTCATCACCATCAACATCATCAACATCATGAACATCATGAACATCATCCTCATCCTCATCACCATCAACATCATCATGAACATCATCATCATCATCCTCATCATCATCATCACCATCAACATCATGAACATCATCATCATCATCCTCATCATGAACCTCATGAACATCATGAACATCCTCATCATCCTGATCACCATCAACGTCATGAACATCATCATCATCAGTCATCATGCCCATCAACATCGTGAACATCATTATCATCATCCTCATCATCATCACTATCAACATCATCATCATCATCCTCATCATCAACATCATGAACATCATCATCTTCCTCATCACCATCAACATCATCATGAACATCATCATCATCCTCCTCCTCCTCATCATCACCATCATGAACATCATCATCATCATCCTCATTATGAACATCGTGAACATCATGAACATCCTCATCATCCTCATCACCATCAATGTCATGAACATCATCATCATCATCATCATCATCATCAGTCATCATGCGCATCAACATCATGAACATCATCATCATCATCCTCATCATCAACATCATCCTCATCCTCATCACCATCAACATCATCATGAACATCATCATCATCATCATCATCATCCTCATCATCATCACCATCAACATCATGAACATCATCATCATCATCCTCATCATCAACCTCATGAAGATCATGAACATCCTCATCATCCTCATCACCATCAACATCATCATCATCATCATCATCATCATCATCATCAGTCATCATGCCCATCAAAATCGTGAACATCATCATCACATCTTCATCATCATCACTATCAACATCATCATCATCATCCTCATCATCAACATCATCAACATCATGAACATCATCCTCATCCTCATCACCATCAACATCATCATGAACATCATCATCATCATAACCATCAACATCATGAACATCATCATCATCATCCTCATCATCAACCTCATGAACATCATGAACATCCTCATCATCCTCATCATCAACATCATCAACATCATGAACATCATCCTCATCCTCATCACCATCATCCTCATCATGAACATCATCATCATCATCCTCCTGATCATCATCACCATCAACATC
This sequence comes from Pseudotsuga menziesii, assembly GCA_001517045.1. Classification (NCBI taxonomy): domain Eukaryota; kingdom Viridiplantae; phylum Streptophyta; class Pinopsida; order Pinales; family Pinaceae; genus Pseudotsuga; species Pseudotsuga menziesii. The sequence continues at coordinate 312,450 of LPNX010836080.1, forward strand.
ATGAACATCATCATCATCATCCTCATCATGAACATCATGAACATCATGAACATCCTCATCATCCTCATCACCATCAACATCATCCTCGTCATCGTCATCATCCTCATCATCATTAGTCATCATGCCCATCAACATCGTGAACATCATCATCATCATCCATCATCATTCATCATCACCATCAACATCGTGAACATCATCATCTTCAACATCATGAACATCATGAACATCCTCATCATCCTCATCACCATCAACATCATCCTCATCATCATCATCATCCTCATCACCTTGATCATCGTCATCATCATCAACATCATTGATCATCACCACCAACATCGTGAAGATCATCATCATCATCATCACCATCAACATCATCATCATCATCATCCTCATCAACATCATGAACATCATGAACATCATCATCATCATCATCCTCCTCCTCATCATCAACATCAACATCATGAACATCATCATCATCATGCTCATCATCATCATCACCATCAACACCATCAACATCATCATCATCATCATCACCATCAACATCATGAACACCATCATCATCCTCACCATGAACATCACCTTCATCATCATCATCCTCATCATCATCATCATCAACATCATGAACATCCTCATCATCCTCATCACCATCAACATCATCATCATCATCATCATCATCATCCTCATCATCATCCTCATCATCCTCATCATCATTAGTCATCATGCCCATCAACATCGTGAACATCATCATCATCATCCTCATCATCATCACCATCAACATCATCATCATCATCCTCATCATCAAGATCATGAACATCATGAACATCCTCATCATCCTCATCACCATCAACATCATCCTCATCATCCTCATCATCCTCTTCATCATTAGTCATCATGCCTATCAACATCGTGAACATCATCATCATCATCCATCATCATTCATCATCACCATCAACATTGTGAACATCATCATCATCCTCCTCATCATCATTACCGTGAACATCATCATCCTCATCAACATCATTAGATTTTTCTTAAGAAAATACTCAATCATTTCCTTATGTGGGTAATTTCTTGTTTAGCAATACTTAAGGAATAATAGTGTACTTATACTTTATTGGTTAAATAGAGACCAATACTAATTTGTTTTCCTTTCGGTATCTAAGATACCATGATGATATATGTCATCATTTAAGGATTTAGTAGCATTTACCCTTCCCTAGTTGATTCATTTGTTGTAATGTCCCAAAAGTTGGCCATGGAACACAAGTGCCTAAGTCACTTAGAGTTGTTCATGTTTATTCACCTAGGGGGTGATTTGGGCTAAGTATTTGCTAATCCTAAAGTCCAAGTTGGAAATAATTCAACAATGATAAATTGGTATAGGAAAATGCATTATGGAGATGGTGAACCTTAATGTATTCATCAAACAAGCTAAAAGATTGATGTGGTTGAATTATTGAAGAAAATGCCAAAGTTTGGCATTCGCAAGGTTTGGAATAATCATTGGTGGAAAAGTCCAAGGAATTTCAACTCATATTAGTGTGGACAAGGATAATATTGTTGAAGGACAAGGATAATACTAGTGTGGACAAGGATAATATTAAAAATTGAAAAAAATTGAAATGTAACTTTAAGTCCATTTCTTTTTAATAGATTGGGATTTGAAATTAAATTTTTATGTATTATAAAAATGAAATAAGCTGTGCACCCACTTGTATTAAATTTTGATTAGATTATGCAAGTTGATTACGTTTAGCCGTGCACCCACCACATTAATTGTGGTTGAATAGATCGCGTGCGCGTTTTTGTTATACAAATCGCGTACACGCTTTTAGTGGTCAAATCGCTTGCGTGTTTTGGGACTGTTAAGACAGTGAATTGTCATTGTCCGAAAGCAACTTCACTGCGTGTTTTCTCAAAATTTCTATTTGCACGCAATATTTTTCAAGAGCACGAGTTTGCCTTTCAAAATACTCACAATCCACACCATCTCCATCATTATTTTTGTTATACATGTGCAACATTGAGGACATCTTCCATGGTTGAGGAGCACACAGGATAAGATATCAAGCTTCAATGTCATTTCATGGTGATGGTGGATATAAATTTCATTTCCTTATTATTCAAGAGAACCAAAGGTAAATTTTCCCATTCATTATTGTTTAGATGGGAAATATGACAATTGAGAAGGAAGATTGAAGCACCTTGAAGGATTAATAGTTATATTAAAGCAAGTTAAAGGTTTGGAAGCTTGTAATTGAGGAGCAACAAAAACAAACTATATTGACATTGATAATTGTGGTGATGGGGAATGTACATAACCAAGGAAGAAAATCATCAAGGAAGAAGAGACCTCAAGAAGTCATTGAAGAAGAGAAAGAAAAGAAAAGAATAGACATGATGAATCGGAGACTTTCTTTGGAAGCGAATCCAAATCCAATTATAGAGGATACAACGGTTCATCCTATTAATCCAACACAAGAATAAATTCCGCATTCACTAGAGGGACCATCTCAAGACGAAGCTCATGAAGAGGCAGTGTACATGGAGCCTACTGTTGAAGAAGAAAATATTAATCGGACCATCGATGAGGATGTTGGACTTCCACCATCCAACTACCAGGAAGAGAGTGAAGGACAACAAGTTGCTACTGAAACGCCAGAGCATATTGTTGATGCACTAGATGATAGAAATCCAACCCCCTTACCTCCATTAGAAAGCACACGTCAAAGAACTCCGAAGCGTATACAAGTTGATGAAGGACTCCTCAATTCCATTGAAGGTACACTATCTAAACATAGTATTGCTTATCAAACTCAACAGATACTAAATAAATATTTTGAGGAGAAATGTGATGGAGATAAATGTAGATTATTTTTATCATTGTTAAAATCTAGGGGCATGAATATTGTTAGGAAATTGTTAGGGATAAAGATTATGAAGGCTTTCGGACCAATTTCTCATATAGTTAAAAGCTTAGTAGATGCCTTTGGTAAAATTGGTAAGAACACACGGTCAAAGGACCACAATGCGGCTCGTCGTGTGTTGTCACAAGCAATTGTGAAGAAGAACACCAGGGTCCTTGGTTTTCTCAAGCCTACATCTAAAATAGTTAATTTGAATTTAAAAACCCTCCGTAGGTATTCTATTAGAAGAGAACATCTCGACACAACCACCCAGACAGATTTTTGGGCCTTTACTGGTCGATTGCCATGTCGTGACATGAAGCTAGTTGATGCAGTAAAGGGACTAGTGCAGAGTTTTTGGCATGATCACACAAGGCCTTCTTCAAACCAGAAGGATGTACTAAAAATGAGAAGGGGTTCAAAGGACTGTGAACCACATATTAAGCATCTTCTTGATATAACACAGACAAAACTATACGAGAAATTTAGGAATGAACATAGACAATTGAATTTGGGGCAAAGATCTTTTGAGAAATGTAAGCCCTGGTATGTTAGAATAAATACTCTTCGTAACACTTGTTGTTGTAGATACCATGTAGAATATGAATACTACTATGAAAAATTTTTGTACATTCATCGTGTGTTGCATACTAACCATGTGCAGGATTGATCCTTGACAATACCACTGACCTCATCAAGTGAATTCATTCATAGTATCATGTGCAATAGGCCTGAGGGGCAAACTTAATATGCAAAATCCTGTTTGGATGGAACTTGCTCCAACTGTGGTGGAATGGCATTATTGAGCCAATGTATGCACGAGACTGGAGACAATGAATTTGGGAATATGGTTACAGACATGAAAAGTTTCAAATATATCAGCTATGAAATAGTCCCAGGGAAAGAAAGAAAAAAAATACAATTGGTGACATCTCGGGTACATGCATGTATCTATAAAATTATGTTCAGAATAGTTGCATTTCATTCCTTACTTACAAAAAAACCTGATATTGAGAACATCTTGTGTCAACAGGTACAAGTTAGTGTCTTCCTCAAGGAATTTATTGAAAAGACACGTCAATATGTTCAGCATGTCCACTTGGCACGATGGCAGGATGAGAAGTTTAGAATATGCAGAGATACATTTCCTC